>OY720348.1:44026720-44029220 GCA_963082975.1 Labia minor | reverse complement strand
TCTTCATCGCTCTACTATCTAGCTATCTATTAGATTTTTCTTATATATATATACAACTAGCTATAAAAGTAAGAAACTATCTGGTGGATGGTTTGGGGAGGAGGATGTTTTGGGAGATGGATGGTCATCAAGCAACATCTCTCTACTATCTCCTATCTATTAGGTTTCTCTTATATATATATATAACTAATAGATGTTTCTCTTCTCTCTCTCTCTCTCTCTTCTCTTCATCTCTCTACTATCTACTATCTATTAGATTTCTCTTATATAGTATATATAACTAATAGATGTTTCTCTCTCTCTCTCTCTTCTCTTCATCGCTCTACTATCTACTATCTATTAGATTTTTCTTATATATATATATACAACTAGCTATAAAAGTAAGAAACTATCTGGTGGATGGTTTGGGAGGGAGGATGGTTTGGGAGATGGATGGTCATCAAGCAACATCTCTCTACTATCTACTATCTATTAGGTTTCTCTTATAATATATATATAACTAATAGATGTTTCTCTCTCTCTCTTCCCTCCTCTTCATCTCTCTACTATCTACTATCTATTAGATTTATCTATATATATATATACATCTAGCTATATAGGTAAGAAACTCTATCGGGTGGATGGTTTGGGGAGGTGGATGGTCATCAAGCAACATCTCTCTACTATCTACTATCTATTAGATTTCTCTTATATATACTCTCTCTCTTCTCTTCATCTCTCTGCTATCTACTATCTATTAGATTTTTCTTATATATATATACAACTAGCTATAAAAGTAAGAAACTATCTGGTGGATGGTTTGGGAGGAGGATGGTTTGGGAGATGGATGGTCATCAAGCAACATCTCTCTACTATCTACTATCTATTAGATTTCTCTTATATATATATAAATAATAGATGTTTCTCTCTCTCTCTCTCTCTCTCTTCTCTTCATCTCTCTGCTATCTACTATCTATTAGATTTCTCTTATATATATATAACTAATAGATGTTTCTCTCTCTCTCTTCCCTCCTCTTCATCTCTCTACTATCTACTATCTATTAGATTTATCTTATATATATATACATCTAACTATATAGGTAAGAAACTCTATCGGGTGGATGGTTTGGGAGGTGGATGGTCATCAAGCAACATCTCTCTACTATCTACTATCTATTAGATTTCTCTTATATATATATAACTAATAGATGTTTCTCTCTCTCTCTCTCTCGCTCTTCTCTTCATCTCTCTGCTATCTACTATCTATTAGATTTTTCTTATATATATATACAACTAGCTATAAAAGTAAGAAACTATCTGGTGGATGGTTTGGGAGGAGGATGGTTTGGGAGATGGATGGTCATCAAGCAACATCTCTCTACTATCTCCTATCTATTAGATTTCTCTTATATATATATAACTAATAGATGTTTCTCTCTCTCTTTCTCTTCTCTTCATCTCTCTACTATCTACTATCTATTAGATTTTTCTTATATATATATACAACTAGCTATAAAAGTAAGAAACTATCTGGTGGATGGTTTGGGAGGAGGATGGTTTGGGAGATGGATGGTCATCAAGCAACATCTCTCTACTATCTACTATCTATTAGATTTCTCTTATATATATATAACTAATAGATGTTTCTCTCTCTCTCTCTCTTCTCTTCATCTCTCTACTATCTACTATCTATTAGATTTTTCTTATATATATATACAACTAGCTATAAAAGTAAGAAACTATCTGGTGGATGGTTTGGGAGGAGGATGGTCATCAAGCAACATCTCTCTACTATCTCCTATCTATTAGATTTCTCTTATATATATATAACTAATAGATGTTTCTCTCTCTCTCTCTCTTCTCTTCATCTCTCTACTATCTACTATCTATTAGATTTTTCTTATATATATATACAACTAGCTATAAAAGTAAGAAACTATCTGGTGGATGGTTTGGGAGGAGGATGGTCATCAAGCAACATCTCTCTACTATCTCCTATCTATTAGATTTCTCTTATATATATATAACTAATAGATGTTTCTCTCTCTCTCTCTCTCTCTCTTCTCTTCATCTCTCTACTATCTACTATCTATTAGATTTCTCTTATATATATATAACTAATAGATGTTTCTCTCTCTCTCTCTCTTCTCTTCATCGCTCTACTATCTACTATCTATTAGATTTTTCTTATATATATATACATCTAGCTATATAGGTAAGAAACTATCTGGTGGATGGTTTGGGAGGAGGATGTTTTGGGAGATGGATGGTCATCAAGCAACATCTCTCTACTATCTCCTATCTATTAGGTTTCTCTTATATATATATAACTAATAGATGTTTCTCTCTCTCTCTCTCTCTCTCTTCTCTTCATCTCTCTACTATCTACTATCTATTAGATTTCTCTTATATATATATAACTAATAGATGTTTCTCTCTCTCTCTCTCTTCTCTTCATCGCTCTACTATCTACTATCTATTAGATTTTTCTTATATATATATACAACTAGCTATAAAAGTA
>OY720348.1:43646720-44021720 GCA_963082975.1 Labia minor | reverse complement strand
ATTTTTCTTATATATATATACAACTAGCTATAAAAGTAAGAAACTATCTGGTGGATGGTTTGGGAGGAGGATGGTTTGGGAGATGGATGGTCATCAAGCAACATCTCTCTACTATCTCCTATCTATTAGATTTCTCTTATATATATATAACTAATAGATGTTTCTCTCTCTCTTTCTCTTCTCTTCATCTCTCTACTATCTACTATCTATTAGATTTTTCTTATATATATATACAACTAGCTATAAAAGTAAGAAACTATCTGGTGGATGGTTTGGGAGGAGGATGGTCATCAAGCAACATCTCTCTACTATCTCCTATCTATTAGATTTCTCTTATATATATATAACTAATAGATGTTTCTCTCTCTCTCTCTCTCTTTCTCTTCTCTTCATCTCTCTACTATCTACTATCTATTAGATTTTTCTTATATATATATATACATCTAGCTATATAGGTAAGAAACTATCTGGTGGATGGTTTGGGAGGAGGATGGTTTGGGAGATGGATGGTCATCAAGCAACATCTCTCTACTATCTCCTATCTATTAGGTTTCTCTTATATATATATAACTAATAGATGTTTCTCTCTCTCTCTGTCTCTCTCTTCTCTTCATCTCTCTACTATCTCCTATCTATTAGATTTCTCTTATATATATATAACTAATAGATGTTTCTCTCTCTCTCTCTCTTCTCTTCATCGCTCTACTATCTACTATCTATTAGATTTTTCTTATATATATATACAACTAGCTATAAATGTAAGAAACTATCTGGTGGATGGTTTGGGAGGAGGATGTTTTGGGAGATGGATGGTCATCAAGCAACATCTCTCTACTATCTCCTATCTATTAGGTTTCTCTTATATATATATAACTAATAGATGTTTCTCTCTCTCTCTCTCTCTCTCTTCTCTTCATCTCTCTACTATCTACTATCTATTAGATTTCTCTTATATATATATAACTAATAGATGTTTCTCTCTCTCTCTCTCTTCTCTTCATCGCTCTACTATCTACTATCTATTAGATTTTTCTTATATATATATACAACTAGCTATAAAAGTAAGAAACTATCTGGTGGATGGTTTGGGAGGAGGATGGTTTGGGAGATGGATGGTCATCAAGCAACATCTCTCTACTATCTACTATCTATTAGGTTTCTCTTATATATATATAACTAATAGATGTTTCTCTCTCTCTCTTCCCTCCTCTTCATCTCTCTACTATCTACTATCTATTAGATTTATCTTATATATATATACATCTAGCTATATAGGTAAGAAACTCTATCGGGTGGATGGTTTGGGAGGTGGATGGTCATCAAGCAACATCTCTCTACTATCTACTATCTATTAGATTTCTCTTATATATACATAACTAATAGATGTTTCTCTCTCTCTCTCTCTCTCTCTTCTCTTCATCTCTCTGCTATCTACTATCTATTAGATTTTTCTTATATATATATACAACTAGCTATAAAAGTAAGAAACTATCTGGTGGATGGTTTGGGAGGAGGATGGTTTGGGAGATGGATGGTCATCAAGCAACATCTCTCTACTATCTACTATCTATTAGATTTCTCTTATATATATATAAATAATAGATGTTTCTCTCTCTCTCTCTCTCTCTCTTCTCTTCATCTCTCTGCTATCTACTATCTATTAGATTTCTCTTATATATATATAACTAATAGATGTTTCTCTCTCTCTCTTCCCTCCTCTTCATCTCTCTACTATCTACTATCTATTAGATTTATCTTATATATATATACATCTAACTATATAGGTAAGAAACTCTATCGGGTGGATGGTTTGGGAGGTGGATGGTCATCAAGCAACATCTCTCTACTATCTACTATCTATTAGATTTCTCTTATATATATATAACTAATAGATGTTTCTCTCTCTCTCTCTCTCGCTCTTCTCTTCATCTCTCTGCTATCTACTATCTATTAGATTTTTCTTATATATATATACAACTAGCTATAAAAGTAAGAAACTATCTGGTGGATGGTTTGGGAGGAGGATGGTTTGGGAGATGGATGGTCATCAAGCAACATCTCTCTACTATCTCCTATCTATTAGATTTCTCTTATATATATATAACTAATAGATGTTTCTCTCTCTCTTTCTCTTCTCTTCATCTCTCTACTATCTACTATCTATTAGATTTTTCTTATATATATATACAACTAGCTATAAAAGTAAGAAACTATCTGGTGGATGGTTTGGGAGGAGGATGGTTTGGGAGATGGATGGTCATCAAGCAACATCTCTCTACTATCTACTATCTATTAGATTTCTCTTATATATATATAACTAATAGATGTTTCTCTCTCTCTCTCTCTTCTCTTCATCTCTCTACTATCTACTATCTATTAGATTTTTCTTATATATATATACAACTAGCTATAAAAGTAAGAAACTATCTGGTGGATGGTTTGGGAGGAGGATGGTCATCAAGCAACATCTCTCTACTATCTCCTATCTATTAGATTTCTCTTATATATATATAACTAATAGATGTTTCTCTCTCTCTCTCTCTTCTCTTCATCTCTCTACTATCTACTATCTATTAGATTTTTCTTATATATATATACAACTAGCTATAAAAGTAAGAAACTATCTGGTGGATGGTTTGGGAGGAGGATGGTCATCAAGCAACATCTCTCTACTATCTCCTATCTATTAGATTTCTCTTATATATATATAACTAATAGATGTTTCTCTCTCTCTCTCTCTCTCTCTTCTCTTCATCTCTCTACTATCTACTATCTATTAGATTTCTCTTATATATATATAACTAATAGATGTTTCTCTCTCTCTCTCTCTTCTCTTCATCGCTCTACTATCTACTATCTATTAGATTTTTCTTATATATATATACATCTAGCTATATAGGTAAGAAACTATCTGGTGGATGGTTTGGGAGGAGGATGTTTTGGGAGATGGATGGTCATCAAGCAACATCTCTCTACTATCTCCTATCTATTAGGTTTCTCTTATATATATATAACTAATAGATGTTTCTCTCTCTCTCTCTCTCTCTCTTCTCTTCATCTCTCTACTATCTACTATCTATTAGATTTCTCTTATATATATATAACTAATAGATGTTTCTCTCTCTCTCTCTCTTCTCTTCATCGCTCTACTATCTACTATCTATTAGATTTTTCTTATATATATATACAACTAGCTATAAAAGTAAGAAACTATCTGGTGGATGGTTTGGGAGGAGGATGGTTTGGGAGATGGATGGTCATCAAGCAACATCTCTCTACTATCTCCTATCTATTAGGTTTCTCTTATATATATATAACTAATAGATGTTTCTCTCTCTCTCTCTCTCTCTCTTCTCTTCATCTCTCTGCTATCTACTATCTATTAGATTTCTCTTATATATATATAACTAATAGATGTTTCTCTCTCTCTCTTCCCTCCTCTTCATCTCTCTACTATCTACTATCTATTAGATTTTTCTTATATATATATACATCTAGCTATATAGGTAAGAAACTCTATCGGGTGGATGGTTTGGGAGGTGGATGGTCATCAAGCAACATCTCTCTACTATCTACTATTAGATTTCTCTTATATATATATAACTAATAGATGTTTCTCTCTCTCTCTCTCTCTCTTCTCTTCATCTCTCTGCTATCTACTATCTATTAGATTTTTCTTATATATATATACATCTAGCTATATAGGTAAGAAACTCTATCGGGTGGATGGTTTGGGAGGTGGATGGTCATCAAGCAACATCTCTCTACTATCTCCTATCTATGAGATTTCTCTTATATATATATAACTAATAGATGTTTCTCTCTCTCTCTCTCTCTCTCTTCTCTTCATCTCTCTGCTATCTACTATCTATTAGATTTTTCTTATATATATATACAACTAGCTATAAAAGTAAGAAACTATCTGGTGGATGGTTTGGGAGGAGGATGGTTTGGGAGATGGATGGTCATCAAGCAACATCTCTCTACTATCTCCTATCTATTAGATTTCTCTTATATATATATAACTAATAGATGTTTCTCTCTCTCTTTCTCTTCTCTTCATCTCTCTACTATCTACTATCTATTAGATTTTTCTTATATATATATACAACTAGCTATAAAAGTAAGAAACTATCTGGTGGATGGTTTGGGAGGAGGATGGTTTGGGAGATGGATGGTCATCAAGCAACATCTCTCTACTATCTACTATCTATTAGGTTTCTCTTATATATATATAACTAATAGATGTTTCTCTCTCTCTCTCTCTCTCTCTTCTCTTCATCTCTCTGCTATCTACTATCTATTAGATTTTTCTTATATATATATACATCTAGCTATATAGGTAAGAAACTCTATCGGGTGGATGGTTTGGGAGGTGGATGGTCATCAAGCAACATCTCTCTACTATCTACTATCTATTAGATTTCTCTTATATATACATAACTAATAGATGTTTCTCTCTCTCTCTCTCTCTCTCTTCTCTTCATCTCTCTGCTATCTACTATCTATTAGATTTTTCTTATATATATATACAACTAGCTATAAAAGTAAGAAACTATCTGGTGGATGGTTTGGGAGGAGGATGGTTTGGGAGATGGATGGTCATCAAGCAACATCTCTCTACTATCTCCTATCTATTAGATTTCTCTTATATATATATAACTAATAGATGTTTCTCTCTCTCTCTCTCTTCTCTTCATCGCTCTACTATCTACTATCTATTAGATTTTTCTTATATATATATACAACTAGCTATAAAAGTAAGAAACTATCTGGTGGATGGTTTGGGAGGAGGATGTTTTGGGAGATGGATGGTCATCAAGCAACATCTCTCTACTATCTCCTATCTATTAGGTTTCTCTTATATATATATAACTAATAGATGTTTCTCTCTCTCTCTCTCTCTCTCTTCTCTTCATCTCTCTACTATCTACTATCTATTAGATTTCTCTTATATATATATAACTAATAGATGTTTCTCTCTCTCTCTCTCTTCTCTTCATCGCTCTACTATCTACTATCTATTAGATTTTTCTTATATATATATACAACTAGCTATAAAAGTAAGAAACTATCTGGTGGATGGTTTGGGAGGAGGATGGTTTGGGAGATGGATGGTCATCAAGCAACATCTCTCTACTATCTCCTATCTATTAGGTTTCTCTTATATATATATAACTAATAGATGTTTCTCTCTCTCTCTCTCTCTCTCTCTTCTCTTCATCTCTCTGCTATCTACTATCTATTAGATTTCTCTTATATATATATAACTAATAGATGTTTCTCTCTCTCTCTTCCCTCCTCTTCATCTCTCTACTATCTACTATCTATTAGATTTTTCTTATATATATATACATCTAGCTATATAGGTAAGAAACTCTATCGGGTGGATGGTTTGGGAGGTGGATGGTCATCAAGCAACATCTCTCTACTATCTACTATTAGATTTCTCTTATATATATATAACTAATAGATGTTTCTCTCTCTCTCTCTCTCTCTCTTCTCTTCATCTCTCTGCTATCTACTATCTATTAGATTTTTCTTATATATATATACATCTAGCTATATAGGTAAGAAACTCTATCGGGTGGATGGTTTGGGAGGTGGATGGTCATCAAGCAACATCTCTCTACTATCTCCTATCTATGAGATTTCTCTTATATATATATAACTAATAGATGTTTCTCTCTCTCTCTCTCTCTCTCTTCTCTTCATCTCTCTGCTATCTACTATCTATTAGATTTTTCTTATATATATATACAACTAGCTATAAAAGTAAGAAACTATCTGGTGGATGGTTTGGGAGGAGGATGGTTTGGGAGATGGATGGTCATCAAGCAACATCTCTCTACTATCTCCTATCTATTAGATTTCTCTTATATATATATAACTAATAGATGTTTCTCTCTCTCTTTCTCTTCTCTTCATCTCTCTACTATCTACTATCTATTAGATTTTTCTTATATATATATACAACTAGCTATAAAAGTAAGAAACTATCTGGTGGATGGTTTGGGAGGAGGATGGTTTGGGAGATGGATGGTCATCAAGCAACATCTCTCTACTATCTCCTATCTATTAGGTTTCTCTTATATATATATAACTAATAGATGTTTCTCTCTCTCTCTTCCCTCCTCTTCATCTCTCTACTATCTACTATCTATTAGATTTATCTTATATATATATACATCTAGCTATATAGGTAAGAAACTCTATCGGGTGGATGGTTTGGGAGGTGGATGGTCATCAAGCAACATCTCTCTACTATCTACTATCTATTAGATTTCTCTTATATATATATAACTAATAGATGTTTCTCTCTCTCTCTCTCTCTCTCTTCTCTTCATCTCTCTGCTATCTACTATCTATTAGATTTTTCTTATATATATATACAACTAGCTATAAAAGTAAGAAACTATCTGGTGGATGGTTTGGGAGGAGGATGGTTTGGGAGATGGATGGTCATCAAGCAACATCTCTCTACTATCTCCTATCTATTAGATTTCTCTTATATATATATAACTAATAGATGTTTCTCTCTCTCTTTCTCTTCTCTTCATCTCTCTACTATCTACTATCTATTAGATTTTTCTTATATATATATACAACTAGCTATAAAAGTAAGAAACTATCTGGTGGATGGTTTGGGAGGAGGATGGTTTGGGAGATGGATGGTCATCAAGCAACATCTCTCTACTATCTACTATCTATTAGATTTCTCTTATATATATATAACTAATAGATGTTTCTCTCTCTCTCTCTCTCTCTCTTCTCTTCATCTCTCTGCTATCTACTATCTATTAGATTTCTCTTATATATATATAACTAATAGATGTTTCTCTCTCTCTCTTCCCTCCTCTTCATCTCTCTACTATCTACTATCTATTAGATTTATCTTATATATATATACATCTAGCTATATAGGTAAGAAACTCTATCGGGTGGATGGTTTGGGAGGTGGATGGTCATCAAGCAACATCTCTTTACTATCTACTATCTATTAGATTTCTCTTATATATATATAACTAATAGATGTTTCTCTCTCTCTCTCTCTCTCTCTTCTCTTCATCTCTCTGCTATCTACTATCTATTAGATTTTTCTTATATATATATACAACTAGCTATAAAAGTAAGAAACTATCTGGTGGATGGTTTGGGAGGAGGATGGTTTGGGAGATGGATGGTCATCAAGCAACATCTCTCTACTATCTCCTATCTATTAGATTTCTCTTATATATATATAACTAATAGATGTTTCTCTCTCTCTTTCTCTTCTCTTCATCTCTCTACTATCTACTATCTATTAGATTTTTCTTATATATATATACAACTAGCTATAAAAGTAAGAAACTATCTGGTGGATGGTTTGGGAGGAGGATGGTTTGGGAGATGGATGGTCATCAAGCAACATCTCTCTACTATCTACTATCTATTAGATTTCTCTTATATATATATAACTAATAGATGTTTCTCTCTCTCTCTCTCTCTCTCTTCTCTTCATCTCTCTGCTATCTACTATCTATTAGATTTCTCTTATATATATATAACTAATAGATGTTTCTCTCTCTCTCTTCCCTCCTCTTCATCTCTCTACTATCTACTATCTATTAGATTTTTCTTATATATATATACATCTAGCTATATAGGTAAGAAACTCTATCGGGTGGATGGTTTGGGAGGTGGATGGTCATCAAGCAACATCTCTCTACTATCTACTATCTATTAGATTTCTCTTATATATATATAACTAATAGATGTTTCTCTCTCTCTCTCTCCTTCTCTTCTCTTCATCTCTCTGCTATCTACTATCTATTAGATTTTTCTTATATATATATACAACTAGCTATAAAAGTAAGAAACTATCTGGTGGATGGTTTGGGAGGAGGATGGTTTGGGAGATGGATGGTCATCAAGCAACATCTCTCTACTATCTCCTATCTATTAGATTTCTCTTATATATATATAACTAATAGATGTTTCTCTCTCTCTTTCTCTTCTCTTCATCTCTCTACTATCTACTATCTATTAGATTTTTCTTATATATATATACAACTAGCTATAAAAGTAAGAAACTATCTGGTGGATGGTTTGGGAGGAGGATGGTTTGGGAGATGGATGGTCATCAAGCAACATCTCTCTACTATCTACTATCTATTAGATTTCTCTTATATATATATAACTAATAGATGTTTCTCTCTCTCTCTCTCTTCTCTTCATCGCTCTACTATCTACTATCTATTAGATTTTTCTTATATATATATACAACTAGCTATAAAAGTAAGAATCTATCTGGTGGATGGTTTGGGAAGAGGATGGTCATCAAACAACATCTCTCTACTATCTCCTATCTATTAGATTTCTCTTATATATATATAACTAATAGATGTTTCTGTCTCTCTCTCTCTCTCTTCTCTTCATCTCTCTACTATCTCCTATCTATTAGATTTCTCTTATATATATATAACTAATAGATGTTTCTCTCTCTCTCTTCCCTCCTCTTCATCTCTCTACTATCTACTATCTCTTAGATTTTTCTTATATATATATACATCTAGCTATATAGGTAAGAAACTCTATCGGGTGGATGGTTTGGGAGGTGGATGGTCATCAAGCAACATCTCTCTACTATCTACTATCTATTAGATTTCTCTTATATATATATAACTAATAGATGTTTCTCTCTCTCTCTCTCTCTCTCTTCTCTTCATCTCTCTGCTATCTACTATCTATTAGATTTCTCTTATATATATATAACTAATAGATGTTTCTCTCTCTCTCTCTTTCTCTTCTCTTCATCTCTCTACTATCTACTATCTATTAGATTTTTCTTATATATATATACAACTAGCTATAAAAGTAAGAAACTATCTGGTGGATGGTTTGGGAGGAGGATGGTTTGGGAGATGGATGGTCATCAAGCAACATCTCTCTACTATCTACTATCTATTAGATTTATCTTATATATATATAACTAATAGATGTTTCTCTCTCTCTCTCTCTTCTCTTCATCTCTCTACTATCTACTATCTATTAGATTTTTCTTATATATATATACAACTAGCTATAAAAGTAAGAAACTATCTGGTGGATGGTTTGGGAGGAGGATGGTCATCAAACAACATCTCTCTACTATCTCCTATCTATTAGATTTCTCTTATATATATATAACTAATAGATGTTTCTGTCTCTCTCTCTCTCTCTTCTCTTCATCTCTCTACTATCTCCTATCTATTAGATTTCTCTTATATATATATAACTAATAGATGTTTCTCTCTCTCTCTCTCTCTCTCTTCTCTTCATCTCTCTGCTATCTACTATCTATTAGATTTCTCTTATATATATATAACTAATAGATGTTTCTCTCTCTCTCTTCCCTCCTCTTCATCTCTCTACTATCTACTATCTATTAGATTTATCTTATATATATATACATCTAGCTATATAGGTAAGAAACTCTATCGGGTGGATGGTTTGGGAGGTGGATGGTCATCAAGCAACATCTCTTTACTATCTACTATCTATTAGATTTCTCTTATATATATATAACTAATAGATGTTTCTCTCTCTCTCTCTCTCTCTCTTCTCTTCATCTCTCTGCTATCTACTATCTATTAGATTTTTCTTATATATATATACAACTAGCTATAAAAGTAAGAAACTATCTGGTGGATGGTTTGGGAGGAGGATGGTTTGGGAGATGGATGGTCATCAAGCAACATCTCTCTACTATCTCCTATCTATTAGATTTCTCTTATATATATATAACTAATAGATGTTTCTCTCTCTCTTTCTCTTCTCTTCATCTCTCTACTATCTACTATCTATTAGATTTTTCTTATATATATATACAACTAGCTATAAAAGTAAGAAACTATCTGGTGGATGGTTTGGGAGGAGGATGGTTTGGGAGATGGATGGTCATCAAGCAACATCTCTCTACTATCTACTATCTATTAGATTTCTCTTATATATATATAACTAATAGATGTTTCTCTCTCTCTCTCTCTCTCTCTTCTCTTCATCTCTCTGCTATCTACTATCTATTAGATTTCTCTTATATATATATAACTAATAGATGTTTCTCTCTCTCTCTTCCCTCCTCTTCATCTCTCTACTATCTACTATCTATTAGATTTTTCTTATATATATATACATCTAGCTATATAGGTAAGAAACTCTATCGGGTGGATGGTTTGGGAGGTGGATGGTCATCAAGCAACATCTCTCTACTATCTACTATCTATTAGATTTCTCTTATATATATATAACTAATAGATGTTTCTCTCTCTCTCTCTCCTTCTCTTCTCTTCATCTCTCTGCTATCTACTATCTATTAGATTTTTCTTATATATATATACAACTAGCTATAAAAGTAAGAAACTATCTGGTGGATGGTTTGGGAGGAGGATGGTTTGGGAGATGGATGGTCATCAAGCAACATCTCTCTACTATCTCCTATCTATTAGATTTCTCTTATATATATATAACTAATAGATGTTTCTCTCTCTCTTTCTCTTCTCTTCATCTCTCTACTATCTACTATCTATTAGATTTTTCTTATATATATATACAACTAGCTATAAAAGTAAGAAACTATCTGGTGGATGGTTTGGGAGGAGGATGGTTTGGGAGATGGATGGTCATCAAGCAACATCTCTCTACTATCTACTATCTATTAGATTTCTCTTATATATATATAACTAATAGATGTTTCTCTCTCTCTCTCTCTTCTCTTCATCGCTCTACTATCTACTATCTATTAGATTTTTCTTATATATATATACAACTAGCTATAAAAGTAAGAATCTATCTGGTGGATGGTTTGGGAAGAGGATGGTCATCAAACAACATCTCTCTACTATCTCCTATCTATTAGATTTCTCTTATATATATATAACTAATAGATGTTTCTGTCTCTCTCTCTCTCTCTTCTCTTCATCTCTCTACTATCTCCTATCTATTAGATTTCTCTTATATATATATAACTAATAGATGTTTCTCTCTCTCTCTTCCCTCCTCTTCATCTCTCTACTATCTACTATCTCTTAGATTTTTCTTATATATATATACATCTAGCTATATAGGTAAGAAACTCTATCGGGTGGATGGTTTGGGAGGTGGATGGTCATCAAGCAACATCTCTCTACTATCTACTATCTATTAGATTTCTCTTATATATATATAACTAATAGATGTTTCTCTCTCTCTCTCTCTCTCTCTTCTCTTCATCTCTCTGCTATCTACTATCTATTAGATTTCTCTTATATATATATAACTAATAGATGTTTCTCTCTCTCTCTCTTTCTCTTCTCTTCATCTCTCTACTATCTACTATCTATTAGATTTTTCTTATATATATATACAACTAGCTATAAAAGTAAGAAACTATCTGGTGGATGGTTTGGGAGGAGGATGGTTTGGGAGATGGATGGTCATCAAGCAACATCTCTCTACTATCTACTATCTATTAGATTTATCTTATATATATATAACTAATAGATGTTTCTCTCTCTCTCTCTCTTCTCTTCATCTCTCTACTATCTACTATCTATTAGATTTTTCTTATATATATATACAACTAGCTATAAAAGTAAGAAACTATCTGGTGGATGGTTTGGGAGGAGGATGGTCATCAAACAACATCTCTCTACTATCTCCTATCTATTAGATTTCTCTTATATATATATAACTAATAGATGTTTCTGTCTCTCTCTCTCTCTCTTCTCTTCATCTCTCTACTATCTCCTATCTATTAGATTTCTCTTATATATATATAACTAATAGATGTTTCTCTCTCTCTCTTCCCTCCTCTTCATCTCTCTACTATCTACTATCTCTTAGATTTTTCTTATATATATATACATCTAGCTATATAGGTAAGAAACTCTATCGGGTGGATGGTTTGGGAGGTGGATGGTCATCAAGCAACATCTCTCTACTATCTACTATCTATTAGATTTCTCTTATATATATATAACTAATAGATGTTTCTCTCTCTCTCTCTCTCTCTCTTCTCTTCATCTCTCTGCTATCTACTATCTATTAGATTTCTCTTATATATATATAACTAATAGATGTTTCTCTCTCTCTCTCTCTTTCTCTTCTCTTCATCTCTCTACTATCTACTATCTATTAGATTTTTCTTATATATATATACAACTAGCTATAAAAGTAAGAAACTATCTGGTGGATGGTTTGGGAGGAGGATGGTTTGGGAGATGGATGGTCATCAAGCAACATCTCTCTACTATCTACTATCTATTAGATTTATCTTATATATATATAACTAATAGATGTTTCTCTCTCTCTCTCTCTTCTCTTCATCGCTCTACTATCTACTATCTATTAGATTTTTCTTATATATATATACAACTAGCTATAAAAGTAAGAAACTATCTGGTGGATGGTTTGGGAGGAGGATGGTCATCAAGCAACATCTCTCTACTATCTCCTATCTATTAGGTTTCTCTTATATATATATAACTAATAGATGTTTCTCTCTCTCTCTCTCTCTCTTTCTCTTCTCTTCATCTCTCTGCTATCTACTATCTATTAGATTTTTCTTATATATATATACAACTAGCTATAAATGTAAGAAACTATCTGGTGGATGGTTTGGGAGGAGGATGGTCATCAAGCAACATCTCTCTACTATCTCCTATCTATTAGGTTTCTCTTATATATATATAACTAATAGATGTTTCTCTCTCTCTCTCTCTCTTTCTCTTCTCTTCATCTCTCTGCTATCTACTATCTATTAGATTTTTCTTATATATATATACAACTAGCTATATAAGTAAGAAACTCTATCGGGTGGATGGTTTGGGAGGTGGATGGTCATCAAGCAACATCTCCTTACTATCTACTATCTATTAGATTTCTCTTATATATATATAACTAATAGATGTTTCTCTCTCTCTCTCTCTCTTTCTCTTCTCTTCATCTCTCTGCTATCTACTATCTATTAGATTTTTCTTATATATATATACAACTAGCTATATAAGTAAGAAAATCTATCGGGTGGATGGTTTGGGAGGTGGATGGTCATCAAGCAACATCTCCTTACTATCTACTATCTATTAGATTTCTCTTATATATATATACTATACACAATACCTCTCCTCTTTAATCCCTAATCCCTTCCTATTTTAAATCCAATTATACTTTTTTATTGAATTAAAATTAATCAAACTAATTAAGTAAATAAATAATAATAAATCATCATCTCTCTACTATCTACTATCTATAAGATTTTTCTTATATATATATATATAACTAATAGATGTTTCTCTCTCTCTCTCTCTCTTTCTCTTCTCTTCATCTCTCTGCTATCTACTATCTATTAGATTTTTCTTATATATATATAACTAATAGATGTTTCTCTCTCTCTCTCTCTCTCTTCTCTTCATCTCTCTGCTATCTACTATCTATTAGATTTCTCTTATATATATATAACTAATAGATGTTTCTCTCTCTCTCTTCCCTCCTCTTCATCTCTCTACTATCTACTATCTATTAGATTTTTCTTATATATATATACATCTAGCTATATAGGTAAGAAACTCTATCGGGTGGATGGTTTGGGAGGTGGATGGTCATCAAGCAACATCTCTCTACTATCTACTATCTATTAGATTTCTCTTATATATATATAACTAATAGATGTTTCTCTCTCTCTCTCTCTCTTTCTCTTCTCTTTATCTCTCTGCTATCTACTATCTATTAGATTTTTCTTATATATATATACAACTAGCTATAAAAGTAAGAAACTATCTGGTGGATGGTTTGGGAGGAGGATGGTTTGGGAGGAGGATGGTTTGGGAGATGGATGGTCATCAAGCAACATCTCTCTACTATCTCCTATCTATTAGATTTCTCTTATATATATATAACTAATAGATGTTTCTCTCTCTCTTTCTCTTCTCTTCATCTCTCTACTATCTACTATCTATTAGATTTATCTTATATATATATACATCTAGCTATATAGGTAAGAAACTCTATCGGGTGGATGGTTTGGGAGGTGGATGGTCATCAAGCAACATCTCTCTACTATCTACTATCTATTAGATTTCTCTTATATATATATAACTAATAGATGTTTCTCTCTCTCTCTCTCTCTCTCTTCTCTTCATCTCTCTGCTATCTACTATCTATTAGATTTTTCTTATATATATATACAACTAGCTATATAAGTAAGAAACTCTATCGGGTGGATGGTTTGGGAGGTGGATGGTCATCAAGCAACATCTCCTTACTATCTACTATCTATTAGATTTCTCTTATATATATATACTATACACAATACCTCTCCTCTTTAATCCCTAATCCCTTCCTATTTTAAATCCAATTATACTTTTTTATTGAATTAAAATTAATCAAACTAATTAAGTAAATAAATAATAATAAATCATCATCTCTCTACTATCTACTATCTATAAGATTTTTCTTATATATATATATAACTAATAGATGTTTCTCTCTCTCTCTCTCTCTCTCTTCTCTTCATCTCTCTGCTATCTACTATCTATTAGATTTTTCTTATATATATATAACTAATAGATGTTTCTCTCTCTCTCTCTCTCTCTTCTCTTCATCTCTCTGCTATCTACTATCTATTAGATTTCTCTTATATATATATAACTAATAGATGTTTCTCTCTCTCTCTTCCCTCCTCTTCATCTCTCTACTATCTACTATCTATTAGATTTTTCTTATATATATATACATCTAGCTATATAGGTAAGAAACTCTATCGGGTGGATGGTTTGGGAGGTGGATGGTCATCAAGCAACATCTCTCTACTATCTACTATCTATTAGATTTCTCTTATATATATATAACTAATAGATGTTTCTCTCTCTCTCTCTCTCTTTCTCTTCTCTTTATCTCTCTGCTATCTACTATCTATTAGATTTTTCTTATATATATATACAACTAGCTATAAAAGTAAGAAACTATCTGGTGGATGGTTTGGGAGGAGGATGGTCATCAAGCAACATCTCTCTACTATCTCCTATCTATTAGGTTTCTCTTATATATATATAACTAATAGATGTTTCTCTCTCTCTCTCTCTCTTTCTCTTCTCTTCATCTCTCTGCTATCTACTATCTATTAGATTTTTCTTATATATATATACAACTAGCTATAAAAGTAAGAAACTATCTGGTGGATGGTTTGGGAGGAGGATGGTTTGGGAGATGGATGGTCATCAAGCAACATCTCTCTACTATCTCCTATCTATTAGATTTCTCTTATATATATATAACTAATAGATGTTTCTCTCTCTCTTTCTCTTCTCTTCATCTCTCTACTATCTACTATCTATTAGATTTTTCTTATATATATATACAACTAGCTATAAAAGTAAGAAACTATCTGGTGGATGGTTTGGGAGGAGGATGGTTTGGGAGATGGATGGTCATCAAGCAACATCTCTCTACTATCTACTATCTATTAGATTTCTCTTATATATATATAACTAATAGATGTTTCTCTCTCTCTCTCTCTCTCTCTTCTCTTCATCTCTCTGCTATCTACTATCTATTAGATTTCTCTTATATATATATAACTAATAGATGTTTCTCTCTCTCTCTTCCCTCCTCTTCATCTCTCTACTATCTACTATCTATTAGATTTATCTTATATATATATACATCTAGCTATATAGGTAAGAAACTCTATCGGGTGGATGGTTTGGGAGGTGGATGGTCATCAAGCAACATCTCTTTACTATCTACTATCTATTAGATTTCTCTTATATATATATAACTAATAGATGTTTCTCTCTCTCTCTCTCTCTCTCTTCTCTTCATCTCTCTGCTATCTACTATCTATTAGATTTTTCTTATATATATATACAACTAGCTATAAAAGTAAGAAACTATCTGGTGGATGGTTTGGGAGGAGGATGGTTTGGGAGATGGATGGTCATCAAGCAACATCTCTCTACTATCTCCTATCTATTAGATTTCTCTTATATATATATAACTAATAGATGTTTCTCTCTCTCTTTCTCTTCTCTTCATCTCTCTACTATCTACTATCTATTAGATTTTTCTTATATATATATACAACTAGCTATAAAAGTAAGAAACTATCTGGTGGATGGTTTGGGAGGAGGATGGTTTGGGAGATGGATGGTCATCAAGCAACATCTCTCTACTATCTACTATCTATTAGATTTCTCTTATATATATATAACTAATAGATGTTTTTCTCTCTCTCTCTCTCTCTCTTCTCTTCATCTCTCTGCTATCTACTATCTATTAGATTTCTCTTATATATATATAACTAATAGATGTTTCTCTCTCTCTCTTCCCTCCTCTTCATCTCTCTACTATCTACTATCTATTAGATTTTTCTTATATATATATACATCTAGCTATATAGGTAAGAAACTCTATCGGGTGGATGGTTTGGGAGGTGGATGGTCATCAAGCAACATCTCTCTACTATCTACTATCTATTAGATTTCTCTTATATATATATAACTAATAGATGTTTCTCTCTCTCTCTCTCCTTCTCTTCTCTTCATCTCTCTGCTATCTACTATCTATTAGATTTTTCTTATATATATATACAACTAGCTATAAAAGTAAGAAACTATCTGGTGGATGGTTTGGGAGGAGGATGGTTTGGGAGATGGATGGTCATCAAGCAACATCTCTCTACTATCTCCTATCTATTAGATTTCTCTTATATATATATAACTAATAGATGTTTCTCTCTCTCTTTCTCTTCTCTTCATCTCTCTACTATCTACTATCTATTAGATTTTTCTTATATATATATACAACTAGCTATAAAAGTAAGAAACTATCTGGTGGATGGTTTGGGAGGAGGATGGTTTGGGAGATGGATGGTCATCAAGCAACATCTCTCTACTATCTACTATCTATTAGATTTCTCTTATATATATATAACTAATAGATGTTTCTCTCTCTCTCTCTCTTCTCTTCATCGCTCTACTATCTACTATCTATTAGATTTTTCTTATATATATATACAACTAGCTATAAAAGTAAGAATCTATCTGGTGGATGGTTTGGGAAGAGGATGGTCATCAAACAACATCTCTCTACTATCTCCTATCTATTAGATTTCTCTTATATATATATAACTAATAGATGTTTCTGTCTCTCTCTCTCTCTCTTCTCTTCATCTCTCTACTATCTCCTATCTATTAGATTTCTCTTATATATATATAACTAATAGATGTTTCTCTCTCTCTCTTCCCTCCTCTTCATCTCTCTACTATCTACTATCTCTTAGATTTTTCTTATATATATATACATCTAGCTATATAGGTAAGAAACTCTATCGGGTGGATGGTTTGGGAGGTGGATGGTCATCAAGCAACATCTCTCTACTATCTACTATCTATTAGATTTCTCTTATATATATATAACTAATAGATGTTTCTCTCTCTCTCTCTCTCTCTCTTCTCTTCATCTCTCTGCTATCTACTATCTATTAGATTTCTCTTATATATATATAACTAATAGATGTTTCTCTCTCTCTCTCTCTTTCTCTTCTCTTCATCTCTCTACTATCTACTATCTATTAGATTTTTCTTATATATATATACAACTAGCTATAAAAGTAAGAAACTATCTGGTGGATGGTTTGGGAGGAGGATGGTTTGGGAGATGGATGGTCATCAAGCAACATCTCTCTACTATCTACTATCTATTAGATTTATCTTATATATATATAACTAATAGATGTTTCTCTCTCTCTCTCTCTTCTCTTCATCTCTCTACTATCTACTATCTATTAGATTTTTCTTATATATATATACAACTAGCTATAAAAGTAAGAAACTATCTGGTGGATGGTTTGGGAGGAGGATGGTCATCAAACAACATCTCTCTACTATCTCCTATCTATTAGATTTCTCTTATATATATATAACTAATAGATGTTTCTGTCTCTCTCTCTCTCTCTTCTCTTCATCTCTCTACTATCTCCTATCTATTAGATTTCTCTTATATATATATAACTAATAGATGTTTCTCTCTCTCTCTTCCCTCCTCTTCATCTCTCTACTATCTACTATCTCTTAGATTTTTCTTATATATATATACATCTAGCTATATAGGTAAGAAACTCTATCGGGTGGATGGTTTGGGAGGTGGATGGTCATCAAGCAACATCTCTCTACTATCTACTATCTATTAGATTTCTCTTATATATATATAACTAATAGATGTTTCTCTCTCTCTCTCTCTCTCTCTTCTCTTCATCTCTCTGCTATCTACTATCTATTAGATTTCTCTTATATATATATAACTAATAGATGTTTCTCTCTCTCTCTCTCTTTCTCTTCTCTTCATCTCTCTACTATCTACTATCTATTAGATTTTTCTTATATATATATACAACTAGCTATAAAAGTAAGAAACTATCTGGTGGATGGTTTGGGAGGAGGATGGTTTGGGAGATGGATGGTCATCAAGCAACATCTCTCTACTATCTACTATCTATTAGATTTATCTTATATATATATAACTAATAGATGTTTCTCTCTCTCTCTCTCTCTTTCTCTTCTCTTTATCTCTCTGCTATCTACTATCTATTAGATTTTTCTTATATATATATACAACTAGCTATAAAAGTAAGAAACTATCTGGTGGATGGTTTGGGAGGAGGATGGTCATCAAGCAACATCTCTCTACTATCTCCTATCTATTAGGTTTCTCTTATATATATATAACTAATAGATGTTTCTCTCTCTCTCTCTCTCTTTCTCTTCTCTTCATCTCTCTGCTATCTACTATCTATTAGATTTTTCTTATATATATATACAACTAGCTATAAAAGTAAGAAACTATCTGGTGGATGGTTTGGGAGGAGGATGGTTTGGGAGATGGATGGTCATCAAGCAACATCTCTCTACTATCTCCTATCTATTAGATTTCTCTTATATATATATAACTAATAGATGTTTCTCTCTCTCTTTCTCTTCTCTTCATCTCTCTACTATCTACTATCTATTAGATTTTTCTTATATATATATACAACTAGCTATAAAAGTAAGAAACTATCTGGTGGATGGTTTGGGAGGAGGATGGTTTGGGAGATGGATGGTCATCAAGCAACATCTCTCTACTATCTACTATCTATTAGATTTCTCTTATATATATATAACTAATAGATGTTTCTCTCTCTCTCTCTCTTTCTCTTCTCTTCATCTCTCTGCTATCTACTATCTATTTGATTTTTCTTATATATATATACAACTAGCTATATAAGTAAGAAACTTTATCGGGTGGATGGTTTGGGAGGTGGATGGTCATCAAGCAACATCTCCTTACTATCTACTATCTATTAGATTTCTCTTATATATATATACTATACACAATACCTCTCCTCTTTAATCCCTAATCCCTTCCTATTTTAAATCCAATTATACTTTTTTATTGAATTAAAATTAATCAAACTAATTAAGTAAATAAATAATTATAAATCATCATCTCTCTACTATCTACTATCTATAAGATTTTTCTTATATATATATATAACTAATAGATGTTTCTCTCTCTCTTCTCTTCATCTCTCTGCTATCTACTATCTATTAGATTTTTCTTATATATATATACATCTAGCTATATAGGTAAGAAACTATCTGGTGGATGGTTTGGGAGGAGGATGGTTTGGGAGATGGATGGTCATCAAGCAACATCTCTCTACTATCTCCTATCTATTAGATTTCTCTTATATATATATAACTAATAGATGTTTCTCTCTCTCTCTCTCTCTTTCTCTTCTCTTCATCTCTCTGCTATCTACTATCTATTAGATTTTTCTTATATATATATACAACTAGCTATAAAAGTAAGAAACTATCTGGTGGATGGTTTGGGAGGAGGATGGTCATCAAGCAACATCTCTCTACTATCTCCTATCTATTAGGTTTCTCTTATATATATATAACTAATAGATGTTTCTCTCTCTCTCTCTCTCTTTCTCTTCTCTTCATCTCTCTGCTATCTACTATCTATTAGATTTTTCTTATATATATATACAACTAGCTATATAAGTAAGAAACTATCTGGTGGATGGTTTGGGAGGAGGATGGTCATCAAGCAACATCTCTCTACTATCTCCTATCTATTAGGTTTCTCTTATATATATATAACTAATAGATGTTTCTCTCTCTCTCTCTCTCTTTCTCTTCTCTTCATCTCTCTGCTATCTACTATCTATTAGATTTTTCTTATATATATATACAACTAGCTATATAAGTAAGAAACTCTATCGGGTGGATGGTTTGGGAGGTGGATGGTCATCAAGCAACATCTCCTTACTATCTACTATCTATTAGATTTCTCTTATATATATATACTATACACAATACCTCTCCTCTTTAATCCCTAATCCCTTCCTATTTTAAATCCAATTATACTTTTTTATTGAATTAAAATTAATCAAACTAATTAAGTAAATAAATAATAATAAATCATCATCTCTCTACTATCTACTATCTATAAGATTTTTCTTATATATATATATAACTAATAGATGTTTCTCTCTCTCTCTCTCTCTTCTCTTCATCTCTCTGCTATCTACTATCTATTAGATTTTTCTTATATATATATACATCTAGCTATATAGGTAAGAAACTATCTGGTGGATGGTTTGGGAGGAGGATGGTTTGGGAGATGGATGGTCATCAAGCAACATCTCTCTACTATCTCCTATCTATTAGATTTCTCTTATATATATATAACTAATAGATGTTTCTCTCTCTCTTTCTCTTCTCTTCATCTCTCTACTATCTACTATCTATTAGATTTTTCTTATATATATATACAACTAGCTATAAAAGTAAGAAACTATCTGGTGGATGGTTTGGGAGGAGGATGGTTTGGGAGATGGATGGTCATCAAGCAACATCTCTCTACTATCTCCTATCTATTAGATTTCTCTTATATATATATAACTAATAGATGTTTCTCTCTCTCTTTCTCTTCTCTTCATCTCTCTACTATCTACTATCTATTAGATTTATCTTATATATATATACATCTAGCTATATAGGTAAGAAACTCTATCGGGTGGATGGTTTGGGAGGTGGATGGTCATCAAGCAACATCTCTCTACTATCTACTATCTATTAGATTTCTCTTATATATATATAACTAATAGATGTTTCTCTCTCTCTTCTCTTCATCTCTCTGCTATCTACTATCTATTAGATTTTTCTTATATATATATACAACTAGCTATATAAGTAAGAAACTCTATCGGGTGGATGGTTTGGGAGGTGGATGGTCATCAAGCAACATCTCCTTACTATCTACTATCTATTAGATTTCTCTTATATATATATACTATACACAATACCTCTCCTCTTTAATCCCTAATCCCTTCCTATTTTAAATCCAATTATACTTTTTTATTGAATTAAAATTAATCAAACTAATTAAGTAAATAAATAATAATAAATCATCATCTCTCTACTATCTACTATCTATAAGATTTTTCTTATATATATATATAACTAATAGATGTTTCTCTCTCTCTCTCTCTCTTCTCTTCATCTCTCTGCTATCTACTATCTATTAGATTTTTCTTATATATATATACATCTAGCTATATAGGTAAGAAACTATCTGGTGGATGGTTTGGGAGGAGGATGGTTTGGGAGGAGGATGGTCATCAAGCAACATCTCTCTACTATCTCCTATCTATTAGGTTTCTCTTATATATATATAACTAATAGATGTTTCTCTCTCTCTCTCTCTCTTTCTCTTCTCTTCATCTCTCTGCTATCTACTATCTATTAGATTTTTCTTATATATATATACAACTAGCTATAAATGTAAGAAACTATCTGGTGGATGGTTTGGGAGGAGGATGGTCATCAAGCAACATCTCTCTACTATCTCCTATCTATTAGGTTTCTCTTATATATATATAACTAATAGATGTTTCTCTCTCTCTCTCTCTCTTTCTCTTCTCTTCATCTCTCTGCTATCTACTATCTATTAGATTTTTCTTATATATATATACAACTAGCTATAAATGTAAGAAACTATCTGGTGGATGGTTTGGGAGGAGGATGGTCATCAAGCAACATCTCTCTACTATCTCCTATCTATTAGGTTTCTCTTATATATATATAACTAATAGATGTTTCTCTCTCTCTCTCTCTCTTTCTCTTCTCTTCATCTCTCTGCTATCTACTATCTATTTGATTTTTCTTATATATATATACAACTAGCTATATAAGTAAGAAACTCTATCGGGTGGATGGTTTGGGAGGTGGATGGTCATCAAGCAACATCTCCTTACTATCTACTATCTATTAGATTTCTCTTATATATATATACTATACACAATACCTCTCCTCTTTAATCCCTAATCCCTTCCTATTTTAAATCCAATTATACTTTTTTATTGAATTAAAATTAATCAAACTAATTAAGTAAATAAATAATTATAAATCATCATCTCTCTACTATCTACTATCTATAAGATTTTTCTTATATATATATATAACTAATAGATGTTTCTCTCTCTCTTCTCTTCATCTCTCTGCTATCTACTATCTATTAGATTTTTCTTATATATATATACATCTAGCTATATAGGTAAGAAACTATCTGGTGGATGGTTTGGGAGGAGGATGGTTTGGGAGATGGATGGTCATCAAGCAACATCTCTCTACTATCTCCTATCTATTAGATTTCTCTTATATATATATAACTAATAGATGTTTCTCTCTCTCTCTCTCTCTTTCTCTTCTCTTCATCTCTCTGCTATCTACTATCTATTAGATTTTTCTTATATATATATACAACTAGCTATAAAAGTAAGAAACTATCTGGTGGATGGTTTGGGAGGAGGATGGTCATCAAGCAACATCTCTCTACTATCTCCTATCTATTAGGTTTCTCTTATATATATATAACTAATAGATGTTTCTCTCTCTCTCTCTCTCTTTCTCTTCTCTTCATCTCTCTGCTATCTACTATCTATTAGATTTTTCTTATATATATATACAACTAGCTATATAAGTAAGAAACTATCTGGTGGATGGTTTGGGAGGAGGATGGTCATCAAGCAACATCTCTCTACTATCTCCTATCTATTAGGTTTCTCTTATATATATATAACTAATAGATGTTTCTCTCTCTCTCTCTCTCTTTCTCTTCTCTTCATCTCTCTGCTATCTACTATCTATTAGATTTTTCTTATATATATATACAACTAGCTATATAAGTAAGAAACTCTATCGGGTGGATGGTTTGGGAGGTGGATGGTCATCAAGCAACATCTCCTTACTATCTACTATCTATTAGATTTCTCTTATATATATATACTATACACAATACCTCTCCTCTTTAATCCCTAATCCCTTCCTATTTTAAATCCAATTATACTTTTTTATTGAATTAAAATTAATCAAACTAATTAAGTAAATAAATAATAATAAATCATCATCTCTCTACTATCTACTATCTATAAGATTTTTCTTATATATATATATAACTAATAGATGTTTCTCTCTCTCTCTCTCTCTTCTCTTCATCTCTCTGCTATCTACTATCTATTAGATTTTTCTTATATATATATACATCTAGCTATATAGGTAAGAAACTATCTGGTGGATGGTTTGGGAGGAGGATGGTTTGGGAGATGGATGGTCATCAAGCAACATCTCTCTACTATCTCCTATCTATTAGATTTCTCTTATATATATATAACTAATAGATGTTTCTCTCTCTCTTTCTCTTCTCTTCATCTCTCTACTATCTACTATCTATTAGATTTTTCTTATATATATATACAACTAGCTATAAAAGTAAGAAACTATCTGGTGGATGGTTTGGGAGGAGGATGGTTTGGGAGATGGATGGTCATCAAGCAACATCTCTCTACTATCTCCTATCTATTAGATTTCTCTTATATATATATAACTAATAGATGTTTCTCTCTCTCTTTCTCTTCTCTTCATCTCTCTACTATCTACTATCTATTAGATTTATCTTATATATATATACATCTAGCTATATAGGTAAGAAACTCTATCGGGTGGATGGTTTGGGAGGTGGATGGTCATCAAGCAACATCTCTCTACTATCTACTATCTATTAGATTTCTCTTATATATATATAACTAATAGATGTTTCTCTCTCTCTTCTCTTCATCTCTCTGCTATCTACTATCTATTAGATTTTTCTTATATATATATACAACTAGCTATATAAGTAAGAAACTCTATCGGGTGGATGGTTTGGGAGGTGGATGGTCATCAAGCAACATCTCCTTACTATCTACTATCTATTAGATTTCTCTTATATATATATACTATACACAATACCTCTCCTCTTTAATCCCTAATCCCTTCCTAATTTAAATCCAATTATAATTTTTTATTGAATTAAAATTAATCAAACTAATTAAGTAAATAAATAATAATAAATCATCATCTCTCTACTATCTACTATCTATAAGATTTTTCTTATATATATATATAACTAATAGATGTTTCTCTCTCTCTCTCTCTCTTCTCTTCATCTCTCTGCTATCTACTATCTATTAGATTTTTCTTATATATATATACATCTAGCTATATAGGTAAGAAACTATCTGGTGGATGGTTTGGGAGGAGGATGGTTTGGGAGGAGGATGGTCATCAAGCAACATCTCTCTACTATCTCCTATCTATTAGGTTTCTCTTATATATATATAACTAATAGATGTTTCTCTCTCTCTCTCTCTCTTTCTCTTCTCTTCATCTCTCTGCTATCTACTATCTATTAGATTTTTCTTATATATATATACAACTAGCTATAAATGTAAGAAACTATCTGGTGGATGGTTTGGGAGGAGGATGGTCATCAAGCAACATCTCTCTACTATCTCCTATCTATTAGGTTTCTCTTATATTTATATAACTAATAGATGTTTCTCTCTCTCTCTCTCTCTTTCTCTTCTCTTCATCTCTCTGCTATCTACTATCTATTAGATTTTTCTTATATATATATACAACTAGCTATAAATGTAAGAAACTATCTGGTGGATGGTTTGGGAGGAGGATGGTCATCAAGCAACATCTCTCTACTATCTCCTATCTATTAGGTTTCTCTTATATATATATAACTAATAGATGTTTCTCTCTCTCTCTCTCTCTTTCTCTTCTCTTCATCTCTCTGCTATCTACTATCTATTAGATTTTTCTTATATATATATACAACTAGCTATAAAAGTAAGAAACTATCTGGTGGATGGTTTGGGAGGAGGATGGTTTGGGAGATGGATGGTCATCAAGCAACATCTCTCTACTATCTCCTATCTATTAGATTTCTCTTATATATATATAACTAATAGATGTTTCTCTCTCTCTTTCTCTTCTCTTCATCTCTCTACTATCTACTATCTATTAGATTTTTCTTATATATATATACAACTAGCTATAAAAGTAAGAAACTATCTGGTGGATGGTTTGGGAGGAGGATGGTTTGGGAGATGGATGGTCATCAAGCAACATCTCTCTACTATCTACTATCTATTAGATTTCTCTTATATATATATAACTAATAGATGTTTCTCTCTCTCTCTCTCTTTCTCTTCTCTTCATCTCTCTGCTATCTACTATCTATTTGATTTTTCTTATATATATATACAACTAGCTATATAAGTAAGAAACTCTATCGGGTGGATGGTTTGGGAGGTGGATGGTCATCAAGCAACATCTCCTTACTATCTACTATCTATTAGATTTCTCTTATATATATATACTATACACAATACCTCTCCTCTTTAATCCCTAATCCCTTCCTATTTTAAATCCAATTATACTTTTTTATTGAATTAAAATTAATCAAACTAATTAAGTAAATAAATAATTATAAATCATCATCTCTCTACTATCTACTATCTATAAGATTTTTCTTATATATATATATAACTAATAGATGTTTCTCTCTCTCTTCTCTTCATCTCTCTGCTATCTACTATCTATTAGATTTTTCTTATATATATATACATCTAGCTATATAGGTAAGAAACTATCTGGTGGATGGTTTGGGAGGAGGATGGTTTGGGAGATGGATGGTCATCAAGCAACATCTCTCTACTATCTCCTATCTATTAGATTTCTCTTATATATATATAACTAATAGATGTTTCTCTCTCTCTCTCTCTCTTTCTCTTCTCTTCATCTCTCTGCTATCTACTATCTATTAGATTTTTCT
Organism: Labia minor; assembly: GCA_963082975.1. Classification (NCBI taxonomy): domain Eukaryota; kingdom Metazoa; phylum Arthropoda; class Insecta; order Dermaptera; family Spongiphoridae; genus Labia; species Labia minor. The sequence goes on along the minus strand of OY720348.1, from coordinate 43,995,509 downwards.
TATATATATATACAACTAGCTATAAAAGTAAGAAACTATCTGGTGGATGGTTTGGGAGGAGGATGGTCATCAAGCAACATCTCTCTACTATCTCCTATCTATTAGGTTTCTCTTATATATATATAACTAATAGATGTTTCTCTCTCTCTCTCTCTCTTTCTCTTCTCTTCATCTCTCTGCTATCTACTATCTATTAGATTTTTCTTATATATATATACAACTAGCTATATAAGTAAGAAACTATCTGGTGGATGGTTTGGGAGGAGGATGGTCATCAAGCAACATCTCTCTACTATCTCCTATCTATTAGGTTTCTCTTATATATATATAACTAATAGATGTTTCTCTCTCTCTCTCTCTCTTTCTCTTCTCTTCATCTCTCTGCTATCTACTATCTATTAGATTTTTCTTATATATATATACAACTAGCTATATAAGTAAGAAACTCTATCGGGTGGATGGTTTGGGAGGTGGATGGTCATCAAGCAACATCTCCTTACTATCTACTATCTATTAGATTTCTCTTATATATATATACTATACACAATACCTCTCCTCTTTAATCCCTAATCCCTTCCTATTTTAAATCCAATTATACTTTTTTATTGAATTAAAATTAATCAAACTAATTAAGTAAATAAATAATAATAAATCATCATCTCTCTACTATCTACTATCTATAAGATTTTTCTTATATATATATATAACTAATAGATGTTTCTCTCTCTCTCTCTCTCTTCTCTTCATCTCTCTGCTATCTACTATCTATTAGATTTTTCTTATATATATATACATCTAGCTATATAGGTAAGAAACTATCTGGTGGATGGTTTGGGAGGAGGATGGTTTGGGAGATGGATGGTCATCAAGCAACATCTCTCTACTATCTCCTATCTATTAGATTTCTCTTATATATATATAACTAATAGATGTTTCTCTCTCTCTCTCTCTCTCTTTCTCTTCTCTTCATCTCTCTGCTATCTACTATCTATTAGATTTTTCTTATATATATATACAACTAGCTATAAAAGTAAGAAACTATCTGGTGGATGGTTTGGGAGGAGGATGGTCATCAAGCAACATCTCTCTACTATCTCCTATCTATTAGGTTTCTCTTATATATATATAACTAATAGATGTTTCTCTCTCTCTCTCTCTCTTTCTCTTCTCTTCATCTCTCTGCTATCTACTATCTATTAGATTTTTCTTATATATATATACAACTAGCTATATAAGTAAGAAACTATCTGGTGGATGGTTTGGGAGGAGGATGGTCATCAAGCAACATCTCTCTACTATCTCCTATCTATTAGGTTTCTCTTATATATATATAACTAATAGATGTTTCTCTCTCTCTCTCTCTCTTTCTCTTCTCTTCATCTCTCTGCTATCTACTATCTATTAGATTTTTCTTATATATATATACAACTAGCTATATAAGTAAGAAACTCTATCGGGTGGATGGTTTGGGAGGTGGATGGTCATCAAGCAACATCTCCTTACTATCTACTATCTATTAGATTTCTCTTATATATATATACTATACACAATACCTCTCCTCTTTAATCCCTAATCCCTTCCTATTTTAAATCCAATTATACTTTTTTATTGAATTAAAATTAATCAAACTAATTAAGTAAATAAATAATAATAAATCATCATCTCTCTACTATCTACTATCTATAAGATTTTTCTTATATATATATATAACTAATAGATGTTTCTCTCTCTCTCTCTCTCTTCTCTTCATCTCTCTGCTATCTACTATCTATTAGATTTTTCTTATATATATATACATCTAGCTATATAGGTAAGAAACTATCTGGTGGATGGTTTGGGAGGAGGATGGTTTGGGAGATGGATGGTCATCAAGCAACATCTCTCTACTATCTCCTATCTATTAGATTTCTCTTATATATATATAACTAATAGATGTTTCTCTCTCTCTTTCTCTTCTCTTCATCTCTCTACTATCTACTATCTATTAGATTTTTCTTATATATATATACAACTAGCTATAAAAGTAAGAAACTATCTGGTGGATGGTTTGGGAGGAGGATGGTTTGGGAGATGGATGGTCATCAAGCAACATCTCTCTACTATCTCCTATCTATTAGATTTCTCTTATATATATATAACTAATAGATGTTTCTCTCTCTCTTTCTCTTCTCTTCATCTCTCTACTATCTACTATCTATTAGATTTATCTTATATATATATACATCTAGCTATATAGGTAAGAAACTCTATCGGGTGGATGGTTTGGGAGGTGGATGGTCATCAAGCAACATCTCTCTACTATCTACTATCTATTAGATTTCTCTTATATATATATAACTAATAGATGTTTCTCTCTCTCTTCTCTTCATCTCTCTGCTATCTACTATCTATTAGATTTTTCTTATATATATATACAACTAGCTATATAAGTAAGAAACTCTATCGGGTGGATGGTTTGGGAGGTGGATGGTCATCAAGCAACATCTCCTTACTATCTACTATCTATTAGATTTCTCTTATATATATATACTATACACAATACCTCTCCTCTTTAATCCCTAATCCCTTCCTATTTTAAATCCAATTATACTTTTTTATTGAATTAAAATTAATCAAACTAATTAAGTAAATAAATAATAATAAATCATCATCTCTCTACTATCTACTATCTATAAGATTTTTCTTATATATATATATAACTAATAGATGTTTCTCTCTCTCTCTCTCTCTTCTCTTCATCTCTCTGCTATCTACTATCTATTAGATTTTTCTTATATATATATACATCTAGCTATATAGGTAAGAAACTATCTGGTGGATGGTTTGGGAGGAGGATGGTTTGGGAGGAGGATGGTCATCAAGCAACATCTCTCTACTATCTCCTATCTATTAGGTTTCTCTTATATATATATAACTAATAGATGTTTCTCTCTCTCTCTCTCTCTCTTTCTCTTCTCTTCATCTCTCTGCTATCTACTATCTATTAGATTTTTCTTATATATATATACAACTAGCTATAAATGTAAGAAACTATCTGGTGGATGGTTTGGGAGGAGGATGGTCATCAAGCAACATCTCTCTACTAGCTCCTATCTATTAGGTTTCTCTTATATATATATAACTAATAGATGTTTCTCTCTCTCTCTCTCTCTTTCTCTTCTCTTCATCTCTCTGCTATCTACTATCTATTAGATTTTTCTTATATATATATACAACTAGCTATAAATGTAAGAAACTATCTGGTGGATGGTTTGGGAGGAGGATGGTCATCAAGCAACATCTCTCTACTATCTCCTATCTATTAGGTTTCTCTTATATATATATACTATACACAATACCTCTCCTCTTTAATCCCTAATCCCTTCCTATTTTAAATCCAATTATACTTTTTTATTGACTTAAAATTAATCAAACTAATTAAGTAAATAAATAATAATAAATCATCATCTCTCTACTATCTACTATCTATAAGATTTTTCTTATATATATATATAACTAATAGATGTTTCTCTCTCTCTCTCTCTCTTCTCTTCATCTCTCTGCTATCTACTATCTATTAGATTTTTCTTATATATATATACATCTAGCTATATAGGTAAGAAACTATCTGGTGGATGGTTTGGGAGGAGGATGGTTTGGGAGATGGATGGTCATCAAGCAACATCTCTCTACTATCTCCTATCTATTAGATTTCTCTTATATATATATAACTAATAGATGTTTCTCTCTCTCTTTCTCTTCTCTTCATCTCTCTGCTATCTACTCTCTATTAGATTTTTCTTAAATATATATACAACTAGCTATAAAAGTAAGAAACTATCTGGTGGATGGTTTGGGAGGAGGATGGTCATCAAGCAACATCTCTCTACTATCTCCTATCTATTAGGTTTCTCTTATATATATATAACTAATAGATGTTTCTCTCTCTCTCTCTCTCTTTCTCTTCTCTTCATCTCTCTGCTATCTACTATCTATTAGATTTTTCTTATATATATATACAACTAGCTATATAAGTAAGAAACTATCTGGTGGATGGTTTGGGAGGAGGATGGTCATCAAGCAACATCTCTCTACTATCTACTATCTATTAGATTTCTCTTATATATATATAACTAATAGATGTTTCTCTCTCTCTCTCTCTTCTCTTCATCGCTCTACTATCTACTATCTATTAGATTTTTCTTATATATATATACAACTAGCTATAAATGTAAGAAACTATCTGGTGGATGGTTTGGGAGGAGGATGGTCATCAAGCAACATCTCTCTACTATCTCCTATCTATTAGGTTTCTCTTATATATATATAACTAATAGATGTTTCTCTCTCTCTCTCTCTCTTTCTCTTCTCTTCATCTCTCTGCTATCTACTATCTATTAGATTTTTCTTATATATATATACAACTAGCTATAAATGTAAGAAACTATCTGGTGGATGGTTTGGGAGGAGGATGGTCATCAAGCAACATCTCTCTACTATCTCCTATCTATTAGGTTTCTCTTATATATATATAACTAATAGATGTTTCTCTCTCTCTCTCTCTCTTTCTCTTCTCTTCATCTCTCTGCTATCTACTATCTATTAGATTTTTCTTATATATATATACAACTAGCTATATAAGTAAGAAACTCTATCGGGTGGATGGTTTGGGAGGTGGATGGTCATCAAGCAACATCTCCTTACTATCTACTATCTATTAGATTTCTCTTATATATATATAACTAATAGATGTTTCTCTCTCTCTCTCTCTCTTTCTCTTCTCTTCATCTCTCTGCTATCTACTATCTATTAGATTTTTCTTATATATATATACAACTAGCTATAAATGTAAGAAACTATCTGGTGGATGGTTTGGGAGGAGGATGGTCATCAAGCAACATCTCTCTACTATCTCCTATCTATTAGGTTTCTCTTATATATATATAACTAATAGATGTTTCTCTCTCTCTCTCTCTCTTTCTCTTCTCTTCATCTCTCTGCTATCTACTATCTATTAGATTTTTCTTATATATATATACAACTAGCTATAAATGTAAGAAACTATCTGGTGGATGGTTTGGGAGGAGGATGGTCATCAAGCAACATCTCTCTACTATCTCCTATCTATTAGGTTTCTCTTATATATATATAACTAATAGATGTTTCTCTCTCTCTCTCTCTCTTTCTCTTCTCTTCATCTCTCTGCTATCTACTATCTATTAGATTTTTCTTATATATATATACAACTAGCTATATAAGTAAGAAACTCTATCGGGTGGATGGTTTGGGAGGTGGATGGTCATCAAGCAACATCTCCTTACTATCTACTATCTATTAGATTTCTCTTATATATATATAACTAATAGATGTTTCTCTCTCTCTCTCTCTCTTTCTCTTCTCTTCATCTCTCTGCTATCTACTATCTATTAGATTTTTCTTATATATATATACAACTAGCTATATAAGTAAGAAACTCTATCGGGTGGATGGTTTGGGAGGTGGATGGTCATCAAGCAACATCTCCTTACTATCTACTATCTATTAGATTTCTCTTATATATATATACTATACACAATACCTCTCCTCTTTAATCCCTAATCCCTTCCTATTTTAAATCCAATTATACTTTTTTATTGAATTAAAATTAATCAAACTAATTAAGTAAATAAATAATAATAAATCATCATCTCTCTACTATCTACTATCTATAAGATTTTTCTTATATATATATATAACTAATAGATGTTTCTCTCTCTCTCTCTCTCTTTCTCTTCTCTTCATCTCTCTGCTATCTACTATCTATTAGATTTTTCTTATATATATATACAACTAGCTATATAAGTAAGAAACTATCTGGTGGATGGTTTGGGAGGAGGATGGTCATCAAGCAACATCTCTCTACTATCTACTATCTATTAGATTTCTCTTATATATATATAACTAATAGATGTTTCTCTCTCTCTCTCTCTCTTTCTCTTCTCTTCATCTCTCTGCTATCTACTATCTATTAGATTTTTCTTATATATATATACAACTAGCTATATAAGTAAGAAACTATCTGGTGGATGGTTTGGGAGGAGGATGGTCATCAAGCAACATCTCTCTACTATCTACTATCTATTAGATTTCTCTTATATATATATAACTAATAGATGTTTCTCTCTCTCTCTCTCTTCTCTTCATCGCTCTACTATCTACTATCTATTAGATTTTTCTTATATATATATACAACTAGCTATAAATGTAAGAAACTATCTGGTGGATGGTTTGGGAGGAGGATGGTCATCAAGCAACATCTCTCTACTATCTCCTATCTATTAGGTTTCTCTTATATATATATAACTAATAGATGTTTCTCTCTCTCTCTCTCTCTTTCTCTTCTCTTCATCTCTCTGCTATCTACTATCTATTAGATTTTTCTTATATATATATACAACTAGCTATATAAGTAAGAAACTATCTGGTGGATGGTTTGGGAGGAGGATGGTCATCAAGCAACATCTCTCTACTATCTACTATCTATTAGATTTCTCTTATATATATATAACTAATAGATGTTTCTCTCTCTCTCTCTCTCTTTCTCTTCTCTTCATTTCTCTGCTATCTACTATCTATTAGATTTTTCTTATATATATATACAACTAGCTATAAATGTAAGAAACTATCTGGTGGATGGTTTGGGAGGAGGATGGTCATCAAGCAACATCTCTCTACTATCTCCTATCTATTAGGTTTCTCTTATATATATATAACTAATAGATGTTTCTCTCTCTCTCTCTCTCTTTCTCTTCTCTTCATCTCTCTGCTATCTACTATCTATTAGATTTTTCTTATATATATATACAACTAGCTATATAAGTAAGAAAATCTATCGGGTGGATGGTTTGGGAGGTGGATGGTCATCAAGCAACATCTCCTTACTATCTACTATCTATTAGATTTCTCTTATATATATATACTATACACAATACCTCTCCTCTTTAATCCCTAATCCCTTCCTATTTTAAATCCAATTATACTTTTTTATTGAATTAAAATTAATCAAACTAATTAAGTAAATAAATAATAATAAATCATCATCTCTCTACTATCTACTATCTATAAGATTTTTCTTATATATATATATAACTAATAGATGTTTCTCTCTCTCTCTCTCTCTTTCTCTTCTCTTCATCTCTCTGCTATCTACTATCTATTAGATTTTTCTTATATATATATACAACTAGCTATATAAGTAAGAAACTATCTGGTGGATGGTTTGGGAGGAGGATGGTCATCAAGCAACATCTCTCTACTATCTACTATCTATTAGATTTCTCTTATATATATATAACTAATAGATGTTTCTCTCTCTCTCTCTCTCTTTCTCTTCTCTTCATCTCTCTGCTATCTACTATCTATTAGATTTTTCTTATATATATATACAACTAGCTATAAATGTAAGAAACTATCTGGTGGATGGTTTGGGAGGAGGATGGTCATCAAGCAACATCTCTCTACTATCTCCTATCTATTAGGTTTCTCTTATATATATATAACTAATAGATGTTTCTCTCTCTCTCTCTCTTCTCTTCATCGCTCTACTATCTACTATCTATTAGATTTTTCTTATATATATATACAACTAGCTATAAATGTAAGAAACTATCTGGTGGATGGTTTGGGAGGAGGATGGTCATCAAGCAACATCTCTCTACTATCTCCTATCTATTAGGTTTCTCTTATATATATATAACTAATAGATGTTTCTCTCTCTCTCTCTCTTCTCTTCATCGCTCTACTATCTACTATCTATTAGATTTTTCTTATATATATATACAACTAGCTATAAATGTAAGAAACTATCTGGTGGATGGTTTGGGAGGAGGATGGTCATCAAGCAACATCTCTCTACTATCTCCTATCTATTAGGTTTCTCTTATATATATATAACTAATAGATGTTTCTCTCTCTCTCTCTCTCTTTCTCTTCTCTTCATCTCTCTGCTATCTACTATCTATTAGATTTTTCTTATATATATATACAACTAGCTATAAATGTAAGAAACTATCTGGTGGATGGTTTGGGAGGAGGATGGTCATCAAGCAACATCTCTCTACTATCTCCTATCTATTAGGTTTCTCTTATATATATATAACTAATAGATGTTTCTCTCTCTCTCTCTCTCTTTCTCTTCTCTTCATCTCTCTGCTATCTACTATCTATTAGATTTTTCTTATATATATATACAACTAGCTATATAAGTAAGAAACTCTATCGGGTGGATGGTTTGGGAGGTGGATGGTCATCAAGCAACATCTCCTTACTATCTACTATCTATTAGATTTCTCTTATATATATATAACTAATAGATGTTTCTCTCTCTCTCTCTCTCTTTCTCTTCTCTTCATCTCTCTGCTATCTACTATCTATTAGATTTTTCTTATATATATATACAACTAGCTATAAATGTAAGAAACTATCTGGTGGATGGTTTGGGAGGAGGATGGTCATCAAGCAACATCTCTCTACTATCTCCTATCTATTAGGTTTCTCTTATATATATATAACTAATAGATGTTTCTCTCTCTCTCTCTCTCTTTCTCTTCTCTTCATCTCTCTGCTATCTACTATCTATTAGATTTTTCTTATATATATATACAACTAGCTATAAATGTAAGAAACTATCTGGTGGATGGTTTGGGAGGAGGATGGTCATCAAGCAACATCTCTCTACTATCTCCTATCTATTAGGTTTCTCTTATATATATATAACTAATAGATGTTTCTCTCTCTCTCTCTCTCTCTTTCTCTTCTCTTCATCTCTCTGCTATCTACTATCTATTAGATTTTTCTTATATATATATACAACTAGCTATATAAGTAAGAAACTCTATCGGGTGGATGGTTTGGGAGGTGGATGGTCATCAAGCAACATCTCCTTACTATCTACTATCTATTAGATTTCTCTTATATATATATAACTAATAGATGTTTCTCTCTCTCTCTCTCTCTTTCTCTTCTCTTCATCTCTCTGCTATCTACTATCTATTAGATTTTTCTTATATATATATACAACTAGCTATATAAGTAAGAAACTCTATCGGGTGGATGGTTTGGGAGGTGGATGGTCATCAAGCAACATCTCCTTACTATCTACTATCTATTAGATTTCTCTTATATATATATACTATACACAATACCTCTCCTCTTTAATCCCTAATCCCTTCCTATTTTAAATCCAATTATACTTTTTTATTGAATTAAAATTAATCAAACTAATTAAGTAAATAAATAATAATAAATCATCATCTCTCTACTATCTACTATCTATAAGATTTTTCTTATATATATATATAACTAATAGATGTTTCTCTCTCTCTCTCTCTCTTTCTCTTCTCTTCATCTCTCTGCTATCTACTATCTATTAGATTTTTCTTATATATATATACAACTAGCTATATAAGTAAGAAACTATCTGGTGGATGGTTTGGGAGGAGGATGGTCATCAAGCAACATCTCTCTACTATCTACTATCTATTAGATTTCTCTTATATATATATAACTAATAGATGTTTCTCTCTCTCTCTCTCTCTTTCTCTTCTCTTCATCTCTCTGCTATCTACTATCTATTAGATTTTTCTTATATATATATACAACTAGCTATATAAGTAAGAAACTATCTGGTGGATGGTTTGGGAGGAGGATGGTCATCAAGCAACATCTCTCTACTATCTACTATCTATTAGATTTCTCTTATATATATATAACTAATAGATGTTTCTCTCTCTCTCTCTCTTCTCTTCATCGCTCTACTATCTACTATCTATTAGATTTTTCTTATATATATATACAACTAGCTATAAATGTAAGAAACTATCTGGTGGATGGTTTGGGAGGAGGATGGTCATCAAGCAACATCTCTCTACTATCTCCTATCTATTAGGTTTCTCTTATATATATATAACTAATAGATGTTTCTCTCTCTCTCTCTCTCTTTCTCTTCTCTTCATCTCTCTGCTATCTACTATCTATTAGATTTTTCTTATATATATATACAACTAGCTATATAAGTAAGAAACTATCTGGTGGATGGTTTGGGAGGAGGATGGTCATCAAGCAACATCTCTCTACTATCTACTATCTATTAGATTTCTCTTATATATATATAACTAATAGATGTTTCTCTCTCTCTCTCTCTCTTTCTCTTCTCTTCATCTCTCTGCTATCTACTATCTATTAGATTTTTCTTATATATATATACAACTAGCTATAAATGTAAGAAACTATCTGGTGGATGGTTTGGGAGGAGGATGGTCATCAAGCAACATCTCTCTACTATCTCCTATCTATTAGGTTTCTCTTATATATATATAACTAATAGATGTTTCTCTCTCTCTCTCTCTCTTTCTCTTCTCTTCATCTCTCTGCTATCTACTATCTATTAGATTTTTCTTATATATATATACAACTAGCTATATAAGAAAGAAACTCTATCGGGTGGATGGTTTGGGAGGTGGATGGTCATCAAGCAACATCTCCTTACTATCTACTATCTATTAGATTTCTCTTATATATATATACTATACACAATACCTCTCCTCTTTAATCCCTAATCCCTTCCTATTTTAAATCCAATTATACTTTTTTATTGAATTAAAATTAATCAAACTAATTAAGTAAATAAATAATAATAAATCATCATCTCTCTACTATCTACTATCTATAAGATTTTTCTTATATATATATATAACTAATAGATGTTTCTCTCTCTCTCTCTCTCTTTCTCTTCTCTTCATCTCTCTGCTATCTACTATCTATTAGATTTTTCTTATATATATATACAACTAGCTATATAAGTAAGAAACTATCTGGTGGATGGTTTGGGAGGAGGATGGTCATCAAGCAACATCTCTCTACTATCTACTATCTATTAGATTTCTCTTATATATATATAACTAATAGATGTTTCTCTCTCTCTCTCTCTCTTTCTCTTCTCTTCATCTCTCTGCTATCTACTATCTATTAGATTTTTCTTATATATATATACAACTAGCTATAAATGTAAGAAACTATCTGGTGGATGGTTTGGGAGGAGGATGGTCATCAAGCAACATCTCTCTACTATCTCCTATCTATTAGGTTTCTCTTATATATATATAACTAATAGATGTTTCTCTCTCTCTCTCTCTTCTCTTCATCGCTCTACTATCTACTATCTATTAGATTTTTCTTATATATATATACAACTAGCTATAAATGTAAGAAACTATCTGGTGGATGGTTTGGGAGGAGGATGGTCATCAAGCAACATCTCTCTACTATCTCCTATCTATTAGGTTTCTCTTATATATATATAACTAATAGATGTTTCTCTCTCTCTCTCTCTCTTTCTCTTCTCTTCATCTCTCTGCTATCTACTATCTATTAGATTTTTCTTATATATATATACAACTAGCTATAAATGTAAGAAACTATCTGGTGGATGGTTTGGGAGGAGGATGGTCATCAAGCAACATCTCTCTACTATCTCCTCTCTATTAGGTTTCTCTTATATATATATAACTAATAGATGTTTCTCTCTCTCTCTCTCTCTTTCTCTTCTCTTCATCTCTCTGCTATCTACTATCTATTAGATTTTTCTTATATATATATACAACTAGCTATATAAGTAAGAAACTCTATCGGGTGGATGGTTTGGGAGGTGGATGGTCATCAAGCAACATCTCCTTACTATCTACTATCTATTAGATTTCTCTTATATATATATACTATACACAATACCTCTCCTCTTTAATCCCTAATCCCTTCCTATTTTAAATCCAATTATACTTTTTTATTGAATTAAAATTAATCAAACTAATTAAGTAAATAAATAATAATAAATCATCATCTCTCTACTATCTACTATCTATAAGATTTTTCTTATATATATATATAACTAATAGATGTTTCTCTCTCTCTCTCTCTCTTTCTCTTCTCTTCATCTCTCTGCTATCTACTATCTATTAGATTTTTCTTATATATATATACAACTAGCTATATAAGTAAGAAACTATCTGGTGGATGGTTTGGGAGGAGGATGGTCATCAAGCAACATCTCTCTACTATCTACTATCTATTAGATTTCTCTTATATATATATAACTAATAGATGTTTCTCTCTCTCTCTCTCTCTTTCTCTTCTCTTCATCTCTCTGCTATCTACTATCTATTAGATTTTTCTTATATATATATACAACTAGCTATAAATGTAAGAAACTATCTGGTGGATGGTTTGGGAGGAGGATGGTCATCAAGCAACATCTCTCTACTATCTCCTATCTATTAGGTTTCTCTTATATATATATAACTAATAGATGTTTCTCTCTCTCTCTCTCTCTTTCTCTTCTCTTCATCTCTCTGCTATCTACTATCTATTAGATTTTTCTTATATATATATACAACTAGCTATATAAGTAAGAAACTATCTGGTGGATGGTTTGGGAGGAGGATGGTCATCAAGCAACATCTCTCTACTATCTACTATCTATTAGATTTCTCTTATATATATATAACTAATAGATGTTTCTCTCTCTCTCTCTCTTCTCTTCATCGCTCTACTATCTACTATCTATTAGATTTTTCTTATATATATATACAACTAGCTATAAATGTAAGAAACTATCTGGTGGATGGTTTGGGAGGAGGATGGTCATCAAGCAACATCTCTCTACTATCTCCTATCTATTAGGTTTCTCTTATATATATATAACTAATAGATGTTTCTCTCTCTCTCTCTCTCTTTCTCTTCTCTTCATCTCTCTGCTATCTACTATCTATTAGATTTTTCTTATATATATATACAACTAGCTATATAAGTAAGAAACTATCTGGTGGATGGTTTGGGAGGAGGATGGTCATCAAGCAACATCTCTCTACTATCTACTATCTATTAGATTTCTCTTATATATATATAACTAATAGATGTTTCTCTCTCTCTCTCTCTCTTTCTCTTCTCTTCATCTCTCTGCTATCTACTATCTATTAGATTTTTCTTATATATATATACAACTAGCTATAAATGTAAGAAACTATCTGGTGGATGGTTTGGGAGGAGGATGGTCATCAAGCAACATCTCTCTACTATCTCCTATCTATTAGGTTTCTCTTATATATATATAACTAATAGATGTTTCTCTCTCTCTCTCTCTCTTTCTCTTCTCTTCATCTCTCTGCTATCTACTATCTATTAGATTTTTCTTATATATATATACAACTAGCTATATAAGTAAGAAACTATCTGGTGGATGGTTTGGGAGGAGGATGGTCATCAAGCAACATCTCTCTACTATCTACTATCTATTAGATTTCTCTTATATATATATAACTAATAGATGTTTCTCTCTCTCTCTCTCTTCTCTTCATCGCTCTACTATCTACTATCTATTAGATTTTTCTTATATATATATACAACTAGCTATAAATGTAAGAAACTATCTGGTGGATGGTTTGGGAGGAGGATGGTCATCAAGCAACATCTCTCTACTATCTCCTATCTATTAGGTTTCTCTTATATATATATAACTAATAGATGTTTCTCTCTCTCTCTCTCTCTTTCTCTTCTCTTCATCTCTCTGCTATCTACTATCTATTAGATTTTTCTTATATATATATACAACTAGCTATATAAGTAAGAAACTATCTGGTGGATGGTTTGGGAGGAGGATGGTCATCAAGCAACATCTCTCTACTATCTACTATCTATTAGATTTCTCTTATATATATATAACTAATAGATGTTTCTCTCTCTCTCTCTCTCTTTCTCTTCTCTTCATCTCTCTGCTATCTACTATCTATTAGATTTTTCTTATATATATATACAACTAGCTATAAATGTAAGAAACTATCTGGTGGATGGTTTGGGAGGAGGATGGTCATCAAGCAACATCTCTCTACTATCTCCTATCTATTAGGTTTCTCTTATATATATATAACTAATAGATGTTTCTCTCTCTCTCTCTCTCTTTCTCTTCTCTTCATCTCTCTGCTATCTACTATCTATTAGATTTTTCTTATATATATATACAACTAGCTATATAAGTAAGAAACTCTATCGGGTGGATGGTTTGGGAGGTGGATGGTCATCAAGCAACATCTCCTTACTATCTACTATCTATTAGATTTCTCTTATATATATATACTATACACAATACCTCTCCTCTTTAATCCCTAATCCCTTCCTATTTTAAATCCAATTATACTTTTTTATTGAATTAAAATTAATCAAACTAATTAAGTAAATAAATAATAATAAATCATCATCTCTCTACTATCTACTATCTATAAGATTTTTCTTATATATATATATAACTAATAGATGTTTCTCTCTCTCTCTCTCTCTTCTCTTCATCTCTCTGCTATCTACTATCTATTAGATTTTTCTTATATATATATACAACTAGCTATATAAGTAAGAAACTCTATCGGGTGGATGGTTTGGGAGGTGGATGGTCATCAAGCAACATCTCCTTACTATCTACTATCTATTAGATTTCTCTTATATATATATACTATACACAATACCTCTCCTCTTTAATCCCTAATCCCTTCCTATTTTAAATCCAATTATACTTTTTTATTGAATTAAAATTAATCAAACTAATTAAGTAAATAAATAATAATAAATCATCATCTCTCTACTATCTACTATCTATAAGATTTTTCTTATATATATATATAACTAATAGATGTTTCTCTCTCTCTCTCTCTCTTCTCTTCATCTCTCTGCTATCTACTATCTATTAGATTTTTCTTATATATATATACAACTAGCTATATAAGTAAGAAACTATCTGGTGGATGGTTTGGGAGGAGGATGGTCATCAAGCAACATCTCTCTACTATCTACTATCTATTAGATTTCTCTTATATATATATAACTAATAGATGTTTCTCTCTCTCTCTCTCTCTTTCTCTTCTCTTCATCTCTCTGCTATCTACTATCTATTAGATTTTTCTTATATATATATACAACTAGCTATAAATGTAAGAAACTATCTGGTGGATGGTTTGGGAGGAGGATGGTCATCAAGCAACATCTCTCTACTATCTCCTATCTATTAGGTTTCTCTTATATATATATAACTAATAGATGTTTCTCTCTCTCTCTCTCTCTTTCTCTTCTCTTCATCTCTCTGCTATCTACTATCTATTAGATTTTTCTTATATATATATACAACTAGCTATATAAGTAAGAAACTATCTGGTGGATGGTTTGGGAGGAGGATGGTCATCAAGCAACATCTCTCTACTATCTACTATCTATTAGATTTCTCTTATATATATATAACTAATAGATGTTTCTCTCTCTCTCTCTCTTCTCTTCATCGCTCTACTATCTACTATCTATTAGATTTTTCTTATATATATATACAACTAGCTATAAATGTAAGAAACTATCTGGTGGATGGTTTGGGAGGAGGATGGTCATCAAGCAACATCTCTCTACTATCTCCTATCTATTAGGTTTCTCTTATATATATATAACTAATAGATGTTTCTCTCTCTCTCTCTCTCTTTCTCTTCTCTTCATCTCTCTGCTATCTACTATCTATTAGATTTTTCTTATATATATATACAACTAGCTATATAAGTAAGAAACTATCTGGTGGATGGTTTGGGAGGAGGATGGTCATCAAGCAACATCTCTCTACTATCTACTATCTATTAGATTTCTCTTATATATATATAACTAATAGATGTTTCTCTCTCTCTCTCTCTCTTTCTCTTCTCTTCATCTCTCTGCTATCTACTATCTATTAGATTTTTCTTATATATATATACAACTAGCTATAAATGTAAGAAACTATCTGGTGGATGGTTTGGGAGGAGGATGGTCATCAAGCAACATCTCTCTACTATCTCCTATCTATTAGGTTTCTCTTATATATATATAACTAATAGATGTTTCTCTCTCTCTCTCTCTCTTTCTCTTCTCTTCATCTCTCTGCTATCTACTATCTATTAGATTTTTCTTATATATATATACAACTAGCTATAAATGTAAGAAACTATCTGGTGGATGGTTTGGGAGGAGGATGGTCATCAAGCAACATCTCTCTACTATCTCCTATCTATTAGGTTTCTCTTATATATATATAACTAATAGATGTTTCTCTCTCTCTCTCTCTCTTTCTCTTCTCTTCATCTCTCTGCTATCTACTATCTATTAGATTTTTCTTATATATATATACAACTAGCTATATAAGTAAGAAACTATCTGGTGGATGGTTTGGGAGGAGGATGGTCATCAAGCAACATCTCTCTACTATCTACTATCTATTAGATTTCTCTTATATATATATAACTAATAGATGTTTCTCTCTCTCTCTCTCTCTTTCTCTTCTCTTCATCTCTCTGCTATCTACTATCTATTAGATTTTTCTTATATATATATACAACTAGCTATAAATGTAAGAAACTATCTGGTGGATGGTTTGGGAGGAGGATGGTCATCAAGCAACATCTCTCTACTATCTCCTATCTATTAGGTTTCTCTTATATATATATAACTAATAGATGTTTCTCTCTCTCTCTCTCTCTTTCTCTTCTCTTCATCTCTCTGCTATCTACTATCTATTAGATTTTTCTTATATATATATACAACTAGCTATAAATGTAAGAAACTATCTGGTGGATGGTTTGGGAGGAGGATGGTCATCAAGCAACATCTCTCTACTATCTCCTATCTATTAGGTTTCTCTTATATATATATAACTAATAGATGTTTCTCTCTCTCTCTCTCTCTTTCTCTTCTCTTCATCTCTCTGCTATCTACTATCTATTAGATTTTTCTTATATATATATACAACTAGCTATATAAGTAAGAAACTCTATCGGGTGGATGGTTTGGGAGGTGGATGGTCATCAAGCAACATCTCCTTACTATCTACTATCTATTAGATTTCTCTTATATATATATACTATACACAATACCTCTCCTCTTTAATCCCTAATCCCTTCCTATTTTAAATCCAATTATACTTTTTTATTGAATTAAAATTAATCAAACTAATTAAGTAAATAAATAATAATAAATCATCATCTCTCTACTATCTCCTATCTATTAGGTTTCTCTTATATATATATAACTAATAGATGTTTCTCTCTCTCTCTCTCTCTTTCTCTTCTCTTCATCTCTCTGCTATCTACTATCTATTAGATTTTTCTTATATATATATACAACTAGCTATATAAGTAAGAAACTCTATCGGGTGGATGGTTTGGGAGGTGGATGGTCATCAAGCAACATCTCCTTACTATCTACTATCTATTAGATTTCTCTTATATATATATACTATACACAATACCTCTCCTCTTTAATCCCTAATCCCTTCCTATTTTAAATCCAATTATACTTTTTTATTGAATTAAAATTAATCAAACTAATTAAGTAAATAAATAATAATAAATCATCATCTCTCTACTATCTACTATCTATAAGATTTTTCTTATATATATATATAACTAATAGATGTTTCTCTCTCTCTCTCTCTCTTCTCTTCATCTCTCTGCTATCTACTATCTATTAGATTTTTCTTATATATATATACAACTAGCTATATAAGTAAGAAACTCTATCGGGTGGATGGTTTGGGAGGTGGATGGTCATCAAGCAACATCTCCTTACTATCTACTATCTATTAGATTTCTCTTATATATATATACTATACACAATACCTCTCCTCTTTAATCCCTAATCCCTTCCTATTTTAAATCCAATTATACTTTTTTATTGAATTAAAATTAATCAAACTAATTAAATAAATAAATAATAATAAATCATCATCTCTCTACTATCTACTATCTATAAGATTTTTCTTATATATATATATAACTAATAGATGTTTCTCTCTCTCTCTCTCTCTTCTCTTCATCTCTCTGCTATCTACTATCTATTAGATTTTTCTTATATATATATACATCTAGCTATATAGGTAAGAAACTATCTGGTGGATGGTTTGGGAGGAGGATGGTCATCAAGCAACATCTCTCTACTATCTACTATCTATTAGATTTCTCTTATATATATATAACTAATAGATGTTTCTCTCTCTCTCTCTCTCTTTCTCTTCTCTTCATCTCTCTGCTATCTACTATCTATTAGATTTTTCTTATATATATATACAACTAGCTATAAATGTAAGAAACTATCTGGTGGATGGTTTGGGAGGAGGATGGTCATCAAGCAACATCTCTCTACTATCTCCTATCTATTAGGTTTCTCTTATATATATATAACTAATAGATGTTTCTCTCTCTCTCTCTCTCTTTCTCTTCTCTTCATCTCTCTGCTATCTACTATCTATTAGATTTTTCTTATATATATATACAACTAGCTATATAAGTAAGAAACTATCTGGTGGATGGTTTGGGAGGAGGATGGTCATCAAGCAACATCTCTCTACTATCTACTATCTATTAGATTTCTCTTATATATATATAACTAATAGATGTTTCTCTCTCTCTCTCTCTTCTCTTCATCGCTCTACTATCTACTATCTATTAGATTTTTCTTATATATATATACAACTAGCTATAAATGTAAGAAACTATCTGGTGGATGGTTTGGGAGGAGGATGGTCATCAAGCAACATCTCTCTACTATCTCCTATCTATTAGGTTTCTCTTATATATATATAACTAATAGATGTTTCTCTCTCTCTCTCTCTCTTTCTCTTCTCTTCATCTCTCTGCTATCTACTATCTATTAGATTTTTCTTATATATATATACAACTAGCTATATAAGTAAGAAACTATCTGGTGGATGGTTTGGGAGGAGGATGGTCATCAAGCAACATCTCTCTACTATCTACTATCTATTAGATTTCTCTTATATATATATAACTAATAGATGTTTCTCTCTCTCTCTCTCTCTTTCTCTTCTCTTCATCTCTCTGCTATCTACTATCTATTAGATTTTTCTTATATATATATACAACTAGCTATAAATGTAAGAAACTATCTGGTGGATGGTTTGGGAGGAGGATGGTCATCAAGCAACATCTCTCTACTATCTCCTATCTATTAGGTTTCTCTTATATATATATAACTAATAGATGTTTCTCTCTCTCTCTCTCTCTTTCTCTTCTCTTCATCTCTCTGCTATCTACTATCTATTAGATTTTTCTTATATATATATACAACTAGCTATAAATGTAAGAAACTATCTGGTGGATGGTTTGGGAGGAGGATGGTCATCAAGCAACATCTCTCTACTATCTCCTATCTATTAGGTTTCTCTTATATATATATAACTAATAGATGTTTCTCTCTCTCTCTCTCTCTTTCTCTTCTCTTCATCTCTCTGCTATCTACTATCTATTAGATTTTTCTTATATATATATACAACTAGCTATATAAGTAAGAAACTCTATCGGGTGGATGGTTTGGGAGGTGGATGGTCATCAAGCAACATCTCCTTACTATCTACTATCTATTAGATTTCTCTTATATATATATACTATACACAATACCTCTCCTCTTTAATCCCTAATCCCTTCCTATTTTAAATCCAATTATACTTTTTTATTGAATTAAAATTAATCAAACTAATTAAGTAAATAAATAATAATAAATCATCATCTCTCTACTATCTACTATCTATAAGATTTTTCTTATATATATATATAACTAATAGATGTTTCTCTCTCTCTCTCTCTCTTCTCTTCATCTCTCTGCTATCTACTATCTATTAGATTTTTCTTATATATATATACAACTAGCTATATAAGTAAGAAACTCTATCGGGTGGATGGTTTGGGAGGTGGATGGTCATCAAGCAACATCTCCTTACTATCTACTATCTATTAGATTTCTCTTATATATATATACTATACACAATACCTCTCCTCTTTAATCCCTAATCCCTTCCTATTTTAAATCCAATTATACTTTTTTATTGAATTAAAATTAATCAAACTAATTAAATAAATAAATAATAATAAATCATCATCTCTCTACTATCTACTATCTATAAGATTTTTCTTATATATATATATAACTAATAGATGTTTCTCTCTCTCTCTCTCTCTTCTCTTCATCTCTCTGCTATCTACTATCTATTAGATTTTTCTTATATATATATACATCTAGCTATATAGGTAAGAAACTATCTGGTGGATGGTTTGGGAGGAGGATGGTTTGGGAGATGGATGGTCATCAAGCAACATCTCTCTACTATCTCCTATCTATTAGATTTCTCTTATATATATATAACTAATAGATGTTTCTCTCTCTCTTTCTCTTCTCTTCATCTCTCTGCTATCTACTCTCTATTAGATTTTTCTTAAATATATATACAACTAGCTATAAAAGTAAGAAACTATCTGGTGGATGGTTTGGGAGGAGGATGGTCATCAAACAACATCTCTCTACTATCTCCTATCTATTAGGTTTCTCTTATATATATATAACTAATAGATGTTTCTCTCTCTCTCTCTCTCTTTCTCTTCTCTTCATCTCTCTGCTATCTACTATCTATTAGATTTTTCTTATATATATATACAACTAGCTATATAAGTAAGAAACTATCTGGTGGATGGTTTGGGAGGAGGATGGTCATCAAGCAACATCTCTCTACTATCTACTATCTATTAGATTTCTCTTATATATATATAACTAATAGATGTTTCTCTCTCTCTCTCTCTTCTCTTCATCGCTCTACTATCTACTATCTATTAGATTTTTCTTATATATATATACAACTAGCTATAAATGTAAGAAACTATCTGGTGGATGGTTTGGGAGGAGGATGGTCATCAAGCAACATCTCTCTACTATCTCCTATCTATTAGGTTTCTCTTATATATATATAACTAATAGATGTTTCTCTCTCTCTCTCTCTCTTTCTCTTCTCTTCATCTCTCTGCTATCTACTATCTATTAGATTTTTCTTATATATATATACAACTAGCTATATAAGTAAGAAACTATCTGGTGGATGGTTTGGGAGGAGGATGGTCATCAAGCAACATCTCTCTACTATCTACTATCTATTAGATTTCTCTTATATATATATAACTAATAGATGTTTCTCTCTCTCTCTCTCTCTTTCTCTTCTCTTCATCTCTCTGCTATCTACTATCTATTAGATTTTTCTTATATATATATACAACTAGCTATAAATGTAAGAAACTATCTGGTGGATGGTTTGGGAGGAGGATGGTCATCAAGCAACATCTCTCTACTATCTACTATCTATTAGGTTTCTCTTATATATATATAACTAATAGATGTTTCTCTCTCTCTCTCTCTCTTTCTCTTCTCTTCATCTCTCTGCTATCTACTATCTATTAGATTTTTCTTATATATATATACAACTAGCTATATAAGTAAGAAACTATCTGGTGGATGGTTTGGGAGGAGGATGGTCATCAAGCAACATCTCTCTACTATCTCCTATCTATTAGGTTTCTCTTATATATATATAACTAATAGATGTTTCTCTCTCTCTCTCTCTCTTTCTCTTCTCTTCATCTCTCTGCTATCTACTATCTATTAGATTTTTCTTATATATATATACAACTAGCTATATAAGTAAGAAACTATCTGGTGGATGGTTTGGGAGGAGGATGGTCATCAAGCAACATCTCTCTACTATCTACTATCTATTAGATTTCTCTTATATATATATAACTAATAGATGTTTCTCTCTCTCTCTCTCTCTTTCTCTTCTCTTCATCTCTCTGCTATCTACTATCTATTAGATTTTTCTTATATATATATACAACTAGCTATATAAGTAAGAAACTCTATCGGGTGGATGGTTTGGGAGGTGGATGGTCATCAAGCAACATCTCCTTACTATCTACTATCTATTAGATTTCTCTTATATATATATAACTAATAGATGTTTCTCTCTCTCTCTCTCTCTTTCTCTTCTCTTCATCTCTCTGCTATCTACTATCTATTAGATTTTTCTTATATATATATACAACTAGCTATAAATGTAAGAAACTATCTGGTGGATGGTTTGGGAGGAGGATGGTCATCAAGCAACATCTCTCTACTATCTCCTATCTATTAGGTTTCTCTTATATATATATAACTAATAGATGTTTCTCTCTCTCTCTCTCTCTTTCTCTTCTCTTCATCTCTCTGCTATCTACTATCTATTAGATTTTTCTTATATATATATACAACTAGCTATAAATGTAAGAAACTATCTGGTGGATGGTTTGGGAGGAGGATGGTCATCAAGCAACATCTCTCTACTATCTCCTATCTATTAGGTTTCTCTTATATATATATAACTAATAGATGTTTCTCTCTCTCTCTCTCTCTTTCTCTTCTCTTCATCTCTCTGCTATCTACTATCTATTAGATTTTTCTTATATATATATACAACTAGCTATATAAGTAAGAAACTCTATCGGGTGGATGGTTTGGGAGGTGGATGGTCATCAAGCAACATCTCCTTACTATCTACTATCTATTAGATTTCTCTTATATATATATAACTAATAGATGTTTCTCTCTCTCTCTCTCTCTTTCTCTTCTCTTCATCTCTCTGCTATCTACTATCTATTAGATTTTTCTTATATATATATACAACTAGCTATATAAGTAAGAAACTCTATCGGGTGGATGGTTTGGGAGGTGGATGGTCATCAAGCAACATCTCCTTACTATCTACTATCTATTAGATTTCTCTTATATATATATACTATACACAATACCTCTCCTCTTTAATCCCTAATCCCTTCCTATTTTAAATCCAATTATACTTTTTTATTGAATTAAAATTAATCAAACTAATTAAGTAAATAAATAATAATAAATCATCATCTCTCTACTATCTACTATCTATAAGATTTTTCTTATATATATATATAACTAATAGATGTTTCTCTCTCTCTCTCTCTCTTTCTCTTCTCTTCATCTCTCTGCTATCTACTATCTATTAGATTTTTCTTATATATATATACAACTAGCTATATAAGTAAGAAACTATCTGGTGGATGGTTTGGGAGGAGGATGGTCATCAAGCAACATCTCTCTACTATCTACTATCTATTAGATTTCTCTTATATATATATAACTAATAGATGTTTCTCTCTCTCTCTCTCTCTTTCTCTTCTCTTCATCTCTCTGCTATCTACTATCTATTAGATTTTTCTTATATATATATACAACTAGCTATAAATGTAAGAAACTATCTGGTGGATGGTTTGGGAGGAGGATGGTCATCAAGCAACATCTCTCTACTATCTCCTATCTATTAGGTTTCTCTTATATATATATAACTAATAGATGTTTCTCTCTCTCTCTCTCTCTTTCTCTTCTCTTCATCTCTCTGCTATCTACTATCTATTAGATTTTTCTTATATATATATACAACTAGCTATATAAGTAAGAAACTATCTGGTGGATGGTTTGGGAGGAGGATGGTCATCAAGCAACATCTCTCTACTATCTACTATCTATTAGATTTCTCTTATATATATATAACTAATAGATGTTTCTCTCTCTCTCTCTCTTCTCTTCATCGCTCTACTATCTACTATCTATTAGATTTTTCTTATATATATATACAACTAGCTATAAATGTAAGAAACTATCTGGTGGATGGTTTGGGAGGAGGATGGTCATCAAGCAACATCTCTCTACTATCTCCTATCTATTAGGTTTCTCTTATATATATAT
Source organism: Labia minor (assembly GCA_963082975.1). Taxonomy (NCBI): domain Eukaryota; kingdom Metazoa; phylum Arthropoda; class Insecta; order Dermaptera; family Spongiphoridae; genus Labia; species Labia minor. The sequence continues at coordinate 43,971,863 of OY720348.1, read as the reverse complement.
AACTAATAGATGTTTCTCTCTCTCTCTCTCTCTTTCTCTTCTCTTCATCTCTCTGCTATCTACTATCTATTAGATTTTTCTTATATATATATACAACTAGCTATATAAGTAAGAAACTATCTGGTGGATGGTTTGGGAGGAGGATGGTCATCAAGCAACATCTCTCTACTATCTACTATCTATTAGATTTCTCTTATATATATATAACTAATAGATGTTTCTCTCTCTCTCTCTCTCTTTCTCTTCTCTTCATCTCTCTGCTATCTACTATCTATTAGATTTTTCTTATATATATATACAACTAGCTATAAATGTAAGAAACTATCTGGTGGATGGTTTGGGAGGAGGATGGTCATCAAGCAACATCTCTCTACTATCTCCTATCTATTAGGTTTCTCTTATATATATATAACTAATAGATGTTTCTCTCTCTCTCTCTCTCTTTCTCTTCTCTTCATCTCTCTGCTATCTACTATCTATTAGATTTTTCTTATATATATATACAACTAGCTATATAAGTAAGAAACTCTATCGGGTGGATGGTTTGGGAGGTGGATGGTCATCAAGCAACATCTCCTTACTATCTACTATCTATTAGATTTCTCTTATATATATATACTATACACAATACCTCTCCTCTTTAATCCCTAATCCCTTCCTATTTTAAATCCAATTATACTTTTTTATTGAATTAAAATTAATCAAACTAATTAAGTAAATAAATAATAATAAATCATCATCTCTCTACTATCTACTATCTATAAGATTTTTCTTATATATATATATAACTAATAGATGTTTCTCTCTCTCTCTCTCTCTTTCTCTTCTCTTCATCTCTCTGCTATCTACTATCTATTAGATTTTTCTTATATATATATACAACTAGCTATATAAGTAAGAAACTATCTGGTGGATGGTTTGGGAGGAGGATGGTCATCAAGCAACATCTCTCTACTATCTACTATCTATTAGATTTCTCTTATATATATATAACTAATAGATGTTTCTCTCTCTCTCTCTCTCTTTCTCTTCTCTTCATCTCTCTGCTATCTACTATCTATTAGATTTTTCTTATATATATATACAACTAGCTATAAATGTAAGAAACTATCTGGTGGATGGTTTGGGAGGAGGATGGTCATCAAGCAACATCTCTCTACTATCTCCTATCTATTAGGTTTCTCTTATATATATATAACTAATAGATGTTTCTCTCTCTCTCTCTCTTCTCTTCATCGCTCTACTATCTACTATCTATTAGATTTTTCTTATATATATATACAACTAGCTATAAATGTAAGAAACTATCTGGTGGATGGTTTGGGAGGAGGATGGTCATCAAGCAACATCTCTCTACTATCTCCTATCTATTAGGTTTCTCTTATATATATATAACTAATAGATGTTTCTCTCTCTCTCTCTCTCTTTCTCTTCTCTTCATCTCTCTGCTATCTACTATCTATTAGATTTTTCTTATATATATATACAACTAGCTATAAATGTAAGAAACTATCTGGTGGATGGTTTGGGAGGAGGATGGTCATCAAGCAACATCTCTCTACTATCTCCTCTCTATTAGGTTTCTCTTATATATATATAACTAATAGATGTTTCTCTCTCTCTCTCTCTCTTTCTCTTCTCTTCATCTCTCTGCTATCTACTATCTATTAGATTTTTCTTATATATATATACAACTAGCTATATAAGTAAGAAACTCTATCGGGTGGATGGTTTGGGAGGTGGATGGTCATCAAGCAACATCTCCTTACTATCTACTATCTATTAGATTTCTCTTATATATATATACTATACACAATACCTCTCCTCTTTAATCCCTAATCCCTTCCTATTTTAAATCCAATTATACTTTTTTATTGAATTAAAATTAATCAAACTAATTAAGTAAATAAATAATAATAAATCATCATCTCTCTACTATCTACTATCTATAAGATTTTTCTTATATATATATATAACTAATAGATGTTTCTCTCTCTCTCTCTCTCTTTCTCTTCTCTTCATCTCTCTGCTATCTACTATCTATTAGATTTTTCTTATATATATATACAACTAGCTATATAAGTAAGAAACTATCTGGTGGATGGTTTGGGAGGAGGATGGTCATCAAGCAACATCTCTCTACTATCTACTATCTATTAGATTTCTCTTATATATATATAACTAATAGATGTTTCTCTCTCTCTCTCTCTCTTTCTCTTCTCTTCATCTCTCTGCTATCTACTATCTATTAGATTTTTCTTATATATATATACAACTAGCTATAAATGTAAGAAACTATCTGGTGGATGGTTTGGGAGGAGGATGGTCATCAAGCAACATCTCTCTACTATCTCCTATCTATTAGGTTTCTCTTATATATATATAACTAATAGATGTTTCTCTCTCTCTCTCTCTCTTTCTCTTCTCTTCATCTCTCTGCTATCTACTATCTATTAGATTTTTCTTATATATATATACAACTAGCTATATAAGTAAGAAACTATCTGGTGGATGGTTTGGGAGGAGGATGGTCATCAAGCAACATCTCTCTACTATCTACTATCTATTAGATTTCTCTTATATATATATAACTAATAGATGTTTCTCTCTCTCTCTCTCTTCTCTTCATCGCTCTACTATCTACTATCTATTAGATTTTTCTTATATATATATACAACTAGCTATAAATGTAAGAAACTATCTGGTGGATGGTTTGGGAGGAGGATGGTCATCAAGCAACATCTCTCTACTATCTCCTATCTATTAGGTTTCTCTTATATATATATAACTAATAGATGTTTCTCTCTCTCTCTCTCTCTTTCTCTTCTCTTCATCTCTCTGCTATCTACTATCTATTAGATTTTTCTTATATATATATACAACTAGCTATATAAGTAAGAAACTATCTGGTGGATGGTTTGGGAGGAGGATGGTCATCAAGCAACATCTCTCTACTATCTACTATCTATTAGATTTCTCTTATATATATATAACTAATAGATGTTTCTCTCTCTCTCTCTCTCTTTCTCTTCTCTTCATCTCTCTGCTATCTACTATCTATTAGATTTTTCTTATATATATATACAACTAGCTATAAATGTAAGAAACTATCTGGTGGATGGTTTGGGAGGAGGATGGTCATCAAGCAACATCTCTCTACTATCTACTATCTATTAGGTTTCTCTTATATATATATAACTAATAGATGTTTCTCTCTCTCTCTCTCTCTTTCTCTTCTCTTCATCTCTCTGCTATCTACTATCTATTAGATTTTTCTTATATATATATACAACTAGCTATATAAGTAAGAAACTATCTGGTGGATGGTTTGGGAGGAGGATGGTCATCAAGCAACATCTCTCTACTATCTACTATCTATTAGATTTCTCTTATATATATATAACTAATAGATGTTTCTCTCTCTCTCTCTCTTCTCTTCATCGCTCTACTATCTACTATCTATTAGATTTTTCTTATATATATATACAACTAGCTATAAATGTAAGAAACTATCTGGTGGATGGTTTGGGAGGAGGATGGTCATCAAGCAACATCTCTCTACTATCTCCTATCTATTAGGTTTCTCTTATATATATATAACTAATAGATGTTTCTCTCTCTCTCTCTCTCTTTCTCTTCTCTTCATCTCTCTGCTATCTACTATCTATTAGATTTTTCTTATATATATATACAACTAGCTATATAAGTAAGAAACTATCTGGTGGATGGTTTGGGAGGAGGATGGTCATCAAGCAACATCTCTCTACTATCTACTATCTATTAGATTTCTCTTATATATATATAACTAATAGATGTTTCTCTCTCTCTCTCTCTCTTTCTCTTCTCTTCATCTCTCTGCTATCTACTATCTATTAGATTTTTCTTATATATATATACAACTAGCTATAAATGTAAGAAACTATCTGGTGGATGGTTTGGGAGGAGGATGGTCATCAAGCAACATCTCTCTACTATCTCCTATCTATTAGGTTTCTCTTATATATATATAACTAATAGATGTTTCTCTCTCTCTCTCTCTCTTTCTCTTCTCTTCATCTCTCTGCTATCTACTATCTATTAGATTTTTCTTATATATATATACAACTAGCTATATAAGTAAGAAACTCTATCGGGTGGATGGTTTGGGAGGTGGATGGTCATCAAGCAACATCTCCTTACTATCTACTATCTATTAGATTTCTCTTATATATATATACTATACACAATACCTCTCCTCTTTAATCCCTAATCCCTTCCTATTTTAAATCCAATTATACTTTTTTATTGAATTAAAATTAATCAAACTAATTAAGTAAATAAATAATAATAAATCATCATCTCTCTACTATCTACTATCTATAAGATTTTTCTTATATATATATATAACTAATAGATGTTTCTCTCTCTCTCTCTCTCTTCTCTTCATCTCTCTGCTATCTACTATCTATTAGATTTTTCTTATATATATATACAACTAGCTATATAAGTAAGAAACTCTATCGGGTGGATGGTTTGGGAGGTGGATGGTCATCAAGCAACATCTCCTTACTATCTACTATCTATTAGATTTCTCTTATATATATATACTATACACAATACCTCTCCTCTTTAATCCCTAATCCCTTCCTATTTTAAATCCAATTATACTTTTTTATTGAATTAAAATTAATCAAACTAATTAAGTAAATAAATAATAATAAATCATCATCTCTCTACTATCTACTATCTATAAGATTTTTCTTATATATATATATAACTAATAGATGTTTCTCTCTCTCTCTCTCTCTTTCTCTTCTCTTCATCTCTCTGCTATCTACTATCTATTAGATTTTTCTTATATATATATACAACTAGCTATATAAGTAAGAAACTATCTGGTGGATGGTTTGGGAGGAGGATGGTCATCAAGCAACATCTCTCTACTATCTACTATCTATTAGATTTCTCTTATATATATATAACTAATAGATGTTTCTCTCTCTCTCTCTCTCTTTCTCTTCTCTTCATCTCTCTGCTATCTACTATCTATTAGATTTTTCTTATATATATATACAACTAGCTATAAATGTAAGAAACTATCTGGTGGATGGTTTGGGAGGAGGATGGTCATCAAGCAACATCTCTCTACTATCTCCTATCTATTAGGTTTCTCTTATATATATATAACTAATAGATGTTTCTCTCTCTCTCTCTCTCTTTCTCTTCTCTTCATCTCTCTGCTATCTACTATCTATTAGATTTTTCTTATATATATATACAACTAGCTATATAAGTAAGAAACTATCTGGTGGATGGTTTGGGAGGAGGATGGTCATCAAGCAACATCTCTCTACTATCTACTATCTATTAGATTTCTCTTATATATATATAACTAATAGATGTTTCTCTCTCTCTCTCTCTTCTCTTCATCGCTCTACTATCTACTATCTATTAGATTTTTCTTATATATATATACAACTAGCTATAAATGTAAGAAACTATCTGGTGGATGGTTTGGGAGGAGGATGGTCATCAAGCAACATCTCTCTACTATCTCCTATCTATTAGGTTTCTCTTATATATATATAACTAATAGATGTTTCTCTCTCTCTCTCTCTCTTTCTCTTCTCTTCATCTCTCTGCTATCTACTATCTATTAGATTTTTCTTATATATATATACAACTAGCTATATAAGTAAGAAACTATCTGGTGGATGGTTTGGGAGGAGGATGGTCATCAAGCAACATCTCTCTACTATATACTATCTATTAGATTTCTCTTATATATATATAACTAATAGATGTTTCTCTCTCTCTCTCTCTCTTTCTCTTCTCTTCATCTCTCTGCTATCTACTATCTATTAGATTTTTCTTATATATATATACAACTAGCTATAAATGTAAGAAACTATCTGGTGGATGGTTTGGGAGGAGGATGGTCATCAAGCAACATCTCTCTACTATCTCCTATCTATTAGGTTTCTCTTATATATATATAACTAATAGATGTTTCTCTCTCTCTCTCTCTCTTTCTCTTCTCTTCATCTCTCTGCTATCTACTATCTATTAGATTTTTCTTATATATATATACAACTAGCTATAAATGTAAGAAACTATCTGGTGGATGGTTTGGGAGGAGGATGGTCATCAAGCAACATCTCTCTACTATCTCCTATCTATTAGGTTTCTCTTATATATATATAACTAATAGATGTTTCTCTCTCTCTCTCTCTCTTTCTCTTCTCTTCATCTCTCTGCTATCTACTATCTATTAGATTTTTCTTATATATATATACAACTAGCTATATAAGTAAGAAACTCTATCGGGTGGATGGTTTGGGAGGTGGATGGTCATCAAGCAACATCTCTCTACTATCTCCTATCTATTAGGTTTCTCTTATATATATATAACTAATAGATGTTTCTCTCTCTCTCTCTCTCTTTCTCTTCTCTTCATCTCTCTGCTATCTACTATCTATTAGATTTTTCTTATATATATATACAACTAGCTATATAAGTAAGAAACTATCTGGTGGATGGTTTGGGAGGAGGATGGTCATCAAGCAACATCTCTCTACTATCTACTATCTATTAGATTTCTCTTATATATATATAACTAATAGATGTTTCTCTCTCTCTCTCTCTCTTTCTCTTCTCTTCATCTCTCTGCTATCTACTATCTATTAGATTTTTCTTATATATATATACAACTAGCTATAAATGTAAGAAACTATCTGGTGGATGGTTTGGGAGGAGGATGGTCATCAAGCAACATCTCTCTACTATCTCCTATCTATTAGGTTTCTCTTATATATATATAACTAATAGATGTTTCTCTCTCTCTCTCTCTCTTTCTCTTCTCTTCATCTCTCTGCTATCTACTATCTATTAGATTTTTCTTATATATATATACAACTAGCTATATAAGTAAGAAACTCTATCGGGTGGATGGTTTGGGAGGTGGATGGTCATCAAGCAACATCTCCTTACTATCTACTATCTATTAGATTTCTCTTATATATATATACTATACACAATACCTCTCCTCTTTAATCCCTAATCCCTTCCTATTTTAAATCCAATTATACTTTTTTATTGAATTAAAATTAATCAAACTAATTAAGTAAATAAATAATAATAAATCATCATCTCTCTACTATCTACTATCTATAAGATTTTTCTTATATATATATATAACTAATAGATGTTTCTCTCTCTCTCTCTCTCTTTCTCTTCTCTTCATCTCTCTGCTATCTACTATCTATTAGATTTTTCTTATATATATATACAACTAGCTATATAAGTAAGAAACTATCTGGTGGATGGTTTGGGAGGAGGATGGTCATCAAGCAACATCTCTCTACTATCTCCTATCTATTAGGTTTCTCTTATATATATATAACTAATAGATGTTTCTCTCTCTCTCTCTCTCTTTCTCTTCTCTTCATCTCTCTGCTATCTACTATCTATTAGATTTTTCTTATATATATATACAACTAGCTATAAATGTAAGAAACTATCTGGTGGATGGTTTGGGAGGAGGATGGTCATCAAGCAACATCTCTCTACTATCTCCTATCTATTAGGTTTCTCTTATATATATATAACTAATAGATGTTTCTCTCTCTCTCTCTCTCTTTCTCTTCTCTTCATCTCTCTGCTATCTACTATCTATTAGATTTTTCTTATATATATATACAACTAGCTATATAAGTAAGAAACTCTATCGGGTGGATGGTTTGGGAGGTGGATGGTCATCAAGCAACATCTCCTTACTATCTACTATCTATTAGATTTCTCTTATATATATATACTATACACAATACCTCTCCTCTTTAATCCCTAATCCCTTCCTATTTTAAATCCAATTATACTTTTTTATTGAATTAAAATTAATCAAACTAATTAAGTAAATAAATAATAATAAATCATCATCTCTCTACTATCTACTATCTATAAGATTTTTCTTATATATATATATAACTAATAGATGTTTCTCTCTCTCTCTCTCTCTTTCTCTTCTCTTCATCTCTCTGCTATCTACTATCTATTAGATTTTTCTTATATATATATACAACTAGCTATATAAGTAAGAAACTATCTGGTGGATGGTTTGGGAGGAGGATGGTCATCAAGCAACATCTCTCTACTATCTACTATCTATTAGATTTCTCTTATATATATATAACTAATAGATGTTTCTCTCTCTCTCTCTCTCTTTCTCTTCTCTTCATCTCTCTGCTATCTACTATCTATTAGATTTTTCTTATATATATATACAACTAGCTATAAATGTAAGAAACTATCTGGTGGATGGTTTGGGAGGAGGATGGTCATCAAGCAACATCTCTCTACTATCTCCTATCTATTAGGTTTCTCTTATATATATATAACTAATAGATGTTTCTCTCTCTCTCTCTCTCTTTCTCTTCTCTTCATCTCTCTGCTATCTACTATCTATTAGATTTTTCTTATATATATATACAACTAGCTATATAAGTAAGAAACTATCTGGTGGATGGTTTGGGAGGAGGATGGTCATCAAGCAACATCTCTCTACTATCTACTATCTATTAGATTTCTCTTATATATATATAACTAATAGATGTTTCTCTCTCTCTCTCTCTTCTCTTCATCGCTCTACTATCTACTATCTATTAGATTTTTCTTATATATATATACAACTAGCTATAAATGTAAGAAACTATCTGGTGGATGGTTTGGGAGGAGGATGGTCATCAAGCAACATCTCTCTACTATCTCCTATCTATTAGGTTTCTCTTATATATATATAACTAATAGATGTTTCTCTCTCTCTCTCTCTCTTTCTCTTCTCTTCATCTCTCTGCTATCTACTATCTATTAGATTTTTCTTATATATATATACAACTAGCTATATAAGTAAGAAACTATCTGGTGGATGGTTTGGGAGGAGGATGGTCATCAAGCAACATCTCTCTACTATCTACTATCTATTAGATTTCTCTTATATATATATAACTAATAGATGTTTCTCTCTCTCTCTCTCTCTTTCTCTTCTCTTCATCTCTCTGCTATCTACTATCTATTAGATTTTTCTTATATATATATACAACTAGCTATAAATGTAAGAAACTATCTGGTGGATGGTTTGGGAGGAGGATGGTCATCAAGCAACATCTCTCTACTATCTCCTATCTATTAGGTTTCTCTTATATATATATAACTAATAGATGTTTCTCTCTCTCTCTCTCTCTTTCTCTTCTCTTCATCTCTCTGCTATCTACTATCTATTAGATTTTTCTTATATATATATACAACTAGCTATAAATGTAAGAAACTATCTGGTGGATGGTTTGGGAGGAGGATGGTCATCAAGCAACATCTCTCTACTATCTCCTATCTATTAGGTTTCTCTTATATATATATAACTAATAGATGTTTCTCTCTCTCTCTCTCTCTTTCTCTTCTCTTCATCTCTCTGCTATCTACTATCTATTAGATTTTTCTTATATATATATACAACTAGCTATATAAGTAAGAAACTATCTGGTGGATGGTTTGGGAGGAGGATGGTCATCAAGCAACATCTCTCTACTATCTACTATCTATTAGATTTCTCTTATATATATATAACTAATAGATGTTTCTCTCTCTCTCTCTCTCTTTCTCTTCTCTTCATCTCTCTGCTATCTACTATCTATTAGATTTTTCTTATATATATATACAACTAGCTATAAATGTAAGAAACTATCTGGTGGATGGTTTGGGAGGAGGATGGTCATCAAGCAACATCTCTCTACTATCTCCTATCTATTAGGTTTCTCTTATATATATATAACTAATAGATGTTTCTCTCTCTCTCTCTCTCTTTCTCTTCTCTTCATCTCTCTGCTATCTACTATCTATTAGATTTTTCTTATATATATATACAACTAGCTATATAAGTAAGAAACTCTATCGGGTGGATGGTTTGGGAGGTGGATGGTCATCAAGCAACATCTCCTTACTATCTACTATCTATTAGATTTCTCTTATATATATATACTATACACAATACCTCTCCTCTTTAATCCCTAATCCCTTCCTATTTTAAATCCAATTATACTTTTTTATTGAATTAAAATTAATCAAACTAATTAAGTAAATAAATAAAAATAAATCATCATCTCTCTACTATCTACTATCTATAAGATTTTTCTTATATATATATATAACTAATAGATGTTTCTCTCTCTCTCTCTCTCTTCTCTTCATCTCTCTGCTATCTACTATCTATTAGATTTTTCTTATATATATATACAACTAGCTATATAAGTAAGAAACTCTATCGGGTGGATGGTTTGGGAGGTGGATGGTCATCAAGCAACATCTCTCTACTATCTACTATCTTTTAGATTTCTCTTATATATATACTATACACTATATATATATATATATATATATATATATATATATATATATATAAACATATTAGTCCTGAATATTCACTATTTATTTATTAGTGAATTTTAAAATTTCAATAAGTTATTAACTTTAAGATATGGAAATCAAATAAATAAATGAATAATTTATATTATTAATAGGAGGATGAACGCTATAGTAGAACTTTTGGTTGTATAACTTTCAGGGGTACTCGTATACTGATTGAACAACTTCATTTATATACTATACTATATAGTATATAGCTATACACGTATAACATACACTTTTCTTTCTTTATCTTTATCTAATAAATACATTATCTATATATTATATATAATTTTTTAATTTTATGTATTTAATAATTTAGTTATAATAAATTAATTACAAATCTAATAAATAATAAATTATAAATATCCAATACAAAATTTAGATATCCCAAATATACATATATATTATTATAAATTATTTACAATTTTCAGTTGAGAATGAGAAATGAGATAGAAAAATTTAATAAAAAAGATTTTACATATTTTAGGAAATTGAATTATCCTTGAAAAAACAGGATGACTGTCATTATTTCTTTTTATTGGAAAAATAAATTAAGAATGACCGTTTATGTATTAATTCTGGGAATGACTAACAAGGACATGACAGGTAACCGAGTGATGTCATATCGATTGATATACTTTTCTTTTATTTTCTGAAACGCTGTCGATCAAGTTTATCATTATAAATTATGATTGATAGTGTCTGTTATTAAAAGATAAAGGGACTAATTTCATCAAGTTATTGGCAAAGTATATCAAATTTAAAATCTATAAAACTATTGTGAGGTGCAGATCAAGACTTTAATGAATAAAATTTGTTTCAGAATATTTGAAAAAATGATTCTTCACATGAGCTCTATGCATCCTTAAAAATAGAGTTATAAAATCGATTAATTAGTTTTGTTATAGGCGTGTGTAAAGTCTATTTGGTAATTATTCAAGTATTTTCGTGGATTTGAATAATAATTTATCAGTGGGTTTCTTTTCCAATTCCAAATAAACTTTTCTTATGAAATTTTTCGGGACTCTTCTAGTTTACAAAATAAAAATTATTAAAATTTGCATATAAATCCAACCATCTATTTAGCATATTTTATTCGTTTGCTACCAGAGGGCGCACTAATTTTCTGTTTTTATAAGTACTGTTTGGATTTATGAAATTAAAAAATTAATTAAATAATTTCCTATATCCAAACCGAACTTATAGAAACCGAAAATTAGTGAATAAGTAAATAATTAGTGAATTAGTCAATAAAACATTACTTAATGGTACATTTCGACGTTCATAATAAATCTGTCAAACTTGAAAAATCTTTATTTTAATAATTTTTATCCCGTAAACTAGAAGAGGCCCAAAAAAAAAAATTACATAAGAAAAGTTTATTTGGAATTGCAAAAGGAACCCACTGGTATAGTATTATGCAAATCCACGAAAATGCGTTTACTTGAATAATTTCCTAAAAATATAATTATAATATAAAATTTATATTTGTTTTAAATTGATAATTAAAATTACATTAATTCAAATTAATTATTATATAATCATATTTGAATAAATTTATATTTTTATTTATTTATTTTTATTATATTTTTAGATGAATAATAGATATTTCAAAAATAATATTTAATTTAATTTCAACTTATAGAGAAAAAGATCAGATCCAAAGTGACAGAATTGCTGTGCCAAGGGTATTAAAGAAAATTATTTATATTATTTAAATTTTAGTCAATCGAATTTATATATATATATATTATATTATAGTCATACGAATAGGATATTTATAGATATTCCGATTCTTGTCCGATTCCAGTCCAGGTCGTCGTTATATCAATTCAAGATGATATATGGAATTTGAATATGATCCAATTTACCGTATGACAGGAATTTTATTCAAAATCTTTTGTCAACACACACATCCACACATACAGAATCATGGAAAGAATTCTATTGTCGCAAATGTTTCCACAGGACAGTGCCAAGGCGTGGTTTTATCACTGCGCTCCAACCCAATAAAGGCATCAGATTTTGACTGAATGGTTAGCGTTGCTTGCCATCCCCTATTTTTCTCTTTCTCTCTTTGTTTGATGCACTCTGTTATCATCATTCCAATTCATTTGAAGAAGCCAAATAAAGAAGTCGATAAAGAAATTCTTGAAATATTTTTAAGGGAAAAAAAAAAATTAAGTTATCTGACGAAGATATTTAGTGAGATGGAACAAAACAAACTGATTAAATAAATTCGATTGATTTAATGGGAAAGTAATTCATTCAAGGATGAACTAGATTAGAATCAAAAGTATATATATATACTAATAATAAAAAACTAATAATAAAAAAAAAATCTGGAGTATCTCCACTCGACTATCTCGCAAATTTGAATCGGATTAATTAACACATATATTATATTTAAATTAAATTTAATAATTAAAAATTATAAATTAAAATTAATAAATAATATTTATTAAACCAGGGCGTGTTTGGCTTTTTGTTGATGGCATCGGGTCATGTGCTGGCGCGTGATTGCCAGTCAACGTGTTAGAAAATTAATTTCTGTACTTTCAGCGATTCAATCAAGATAAAATTCTATATATAGCAGTTTTATATAATTTTTACATTAGAAAAATTATCAAACATATATCTTTATTTTTATGGTTAGTTTAGAGGGAAAAAAATGAAAACGTGGTAGGTAATGACCCTCTTCCGAAAGAGCTACATTTCTCAAAATTTTTTAAAAAAAACTACGACTTTTGAATAATGTCCGTGTACCAAATTTCATTATTCTAGCTCAAAAACCGTTTTTGCATAATCTTGTCTACATACACACACACATACACACAGAGATTTTTCTCAACCTTAGTGAAAATGACTCAGGGACCTTCAAAACGTATAAAAACATCAAAATCTCGACATCGAAAATTTTCGTGATCTCAATACTCTGGCGAGATAGTAAATATTTAGAGAGTTTATAATAGAAACAGTCATTAAATTATTAAAAAAAATTAAACTGTTTTTAATGCCTATCATATAAATATTTAGTAATAATTAAAAAGAAATTATATGATTTTGAATCATTCAACATATTTTGATTATGAACAAAAACTTTTATTTTGTTTCAAAATTAACTAAAATTATCCCCTTTCATTGACAGACACATTAGATGCAAAATCTTATTTTACTCAAGATAAGGTGATTGGATAATTCTGGTTGTTATTGATGTTTTCATGAACTTTCAAGTTCAAGAGTGTCATAGATTTTTTTCTAAATATGTTTTAATTACTATTATAAATATTTTCTATTTACAAAAAAGTCGATTTTTGTAAGGGACTCTTGGTTAGTGAAAGGATTCTAATACATACAATACATATACTACCTACATCCGTGCTTAACTCACTTAGAGGTCCAGCGCCAAGGTTTACTGAACACTTAAGAGCACTTCGAGGACCAAACAAGTCAAACAAAAAACGATTCCACTCAAATACGATGTTCTGTTTGGATTCATTTATCCTTACGCTTTTTAGTTTATCCAATTTAATCTCATATTTCAGGTCCAAAAAGGATTTATTTGAAAGATCATATGTAAATAAATATTTCTAAAAAATCAATTGTAAACAATTCATGTAGAAACTCCTGGTTCCTAAAAAAAATATTGATTATACTATCAAAATTTATAAATATATATATTTATATATTATTAACATTTATTTAAATATTAATGATTTGATTTTTAAAATTAATTCTCTTTGATATTTATTAAACTTTCCTCAAATAAACAATAAAAAAATATTTATGAAGTTTGCAACATAATAATATAATATAGATAATGCAAATGCAGAATTATATACATTAATTGAAGAAGCTTGAAATAATATTTTTTTTATATATTAATCTAATGTATCTAATAGCGAAAATTATATATATTTGATGTTTTAAAAACAATTTATTTCTTTCATTGTAATCATTTAATGATAATAATTAAACCCCGAATATCTTATTTTAATTAAAATACTAAATAAATATTATCTAATAATAATAATATTCAATAAATAAATAAATTACAATAATTGAAAAATTCAAAATATTTCTTTTTGAATATTGCAGTGCCATCGACTTTCAATATACGTTTCAAATTTGAGCTAAACACAGAAAAGTGAAGTTGATAAAAAGCGTATAAAAAGGATATTTATTATAAATGCCTCAAAAAAATTTATAAATATTCCCAGAAAATAACGTAATATTCTTAAAACAATATTTGCAGTTCATCAAGAATAATTTTATAAAGTACCGAGGGGAACCAGATACTAAAAATAATAAAACAAAAAGCAAAAAAAATAAAATAAAATAAGATTAAAAGTTTTCATACCTCTCCGTTGTTAATTCAAGTGTGAACCAAAATAAACATTTATATAATAAAACAATTTCAATATAGTGTCACCTCCCTCCCCATTACCAACAGAAAGGATCTGCTTGGGTGTACTACATATAAGGATCAAAAAGTAAAAAGGAGAAAACAGCAAAGCTGATCTCCCTTAAGTTATTGGTTTCCTTTTCACGGATATGAATTATGCAATTGAATCAATCGGACGAAGAGGACATTTTATGAATTGATGATGCGAGTGCCTTTTGACGTTTTTCGCATTGTGCCTCTTGTGTGTTGTCTGCAAAGGGGTGGTTGGGTGGGTGTAATGAACGGAGCTTAGAGTCCGCGGAATAACGGAAGCTTTGGAAAAAAAGGGAAGGCAAGAAGAGAAGACAGCCACCAGCCATGATTGATGGCCCAAAATTTCGAATGGGGATGTGCGTTAGGGGGTGGGATTACTTGGTGATCGATCAATTTTTTTTAATCTTTTTTTGTAAATTGAAAGAATAGTAACATGGAAACGAAGTAATGACAGACGGGTTGAACATCTTTTTAGACGCCATCATTTAAATAATAGAAAAGATAAACGAGAGAAAGAAACGAGAGGATATAGTATTATCACTTTTTTATTCATACTTTTTTTTCTTTTTCTGCTGACTTTATGGTAAGTCTTTTTTCCTTTGACTTAGGATATTATCTAACAACAGAGACTCTTTATTTTATTTAAATAGAAGTTTTTGAGCTCGCTTAGAAAAAAACAAAATGTCCTTAGAAATAGATCGTCCTTGTAAAATTATATTTTATTTAACTTAATTCACCCTTTAATTTAATTCTCTAAAATTTTTATTAAAATCGATCGTCTTTTTATATTCATTCCATTCCAATAATTTTAGAAATATATTTATTTACTAATGTAAACACACATTTTCTTCTTTAAGTTTAAGAACATAATCTAAAAGATATTTTAATATACCGAGCTTGAAAAGTTATAGAAGTACTCTTTTTTTAATTTTTAATTATATATATATATATATATATATATAAGAAGGTAGAAATCTTCCAAAAATACTATTGAGAATAAGTAGTTTAGGGATTCTTACCAAAAATCATAAAACCACCTCCTCCAGCTCTTTTAAGTGCACTGTAGGTCTATTGTACTGAGCGTTTATTAAGTTTTTGCTTCGGTGTGAGTTAAGGACCTCTCAACATCTAATTCCGTCTCAAGCTTATAATAATTAAACTCCATCAATTTCAACTCATTTCAACAATATGATGTTTAAAGGCTATTTTTCAAAATAAACCACTTAAAATTAAACATTCCTAATATAAGAGTCATATACCATAATTAATATAAAAATAAATTAATTAATTTTAATAATTAGTATCTGGTTTACCAAGACGCTGCTCAGTACTTTGAAAATTTATTCTTTGAATTTTAAAAATATTATTTTAAGAAGAGATTGCAGATCTACTAATATATAAGGATAATAAAAAATTGAATATTCCGATTATCATGAATTTCTTCCATTATATTTTTTTGATTTTATACTTATTCGTATATATATATATATATATATATATAAGTCTATTCGTATTTAGAAATAGATCACTAAATATTTTTTTCAAGACCCAGAAATTATCTTTTGGGAGAAAACATTTTATAATAATTTAGTATAAGCCCCGCGCTGTTCATTCGGTGCATATCTCGGGTTAGAAAACCTGTCGATACATGTTCTAGAAAGAATACAAAAATATTAATATATATTGTAGTAATTCTGACACAAAATTTATTCTGCTTGAATCGGAGCAAGCGTACGGTTACTTGAAAACGACTGCAGAATAAGCAGTTGAAACGTTGTACAATTATTTTAATTTAATAAATAATTTTATACAAATAATGTGGTCTTTTAATAAAAATTCTTTTAATAAATACTGACACAAAATTATTCATATGTATAATTATTTATAAAACAATTATTTTGTCGGTTGTATTATGTGGGTTTGAGGCATGCTCAATGACCCTGGAGGACGAGAGTAAATTTAGAGTATTTGAGAATAGAATTATTCGCAGCATTAATGGGCTAAAGAACACCGGGGAATGACCGACATTGCATAATGAGGAATTGCATGACGTCTATGCATCTCCAGATATAGTTAGGGTTATAAAATCGAGAAAGCTGCGATGGGCAGGGCAAATGGCTAGAATGGGAGAGGAAAGAATGACGAAAAATATATTGGTGGCGAGACCGATTGAGAAACGTCCTCTTGGAAGACCAAGGACGCGGTGGGTGGACAATGTTGGAAGGAACGTGAGAGAGATGAGAGAGAGTAGAGATTGTATGGTTGTGGCTCAGGATAGGGACACTAATAATTATTTCAGACTCATAATTTGTTTCTTTTGCAATTGTGTGTACGAGGGATATGGTGCGTGCTTAGCAATGGAAAATTGAAAGCCGTAAAACATTTAGTAAGAAAAGCGAAATGTTCACAGTCCTGGTCTTGTTTAAAATTATTTAGCTTATGTACGCTTTTAATTCTTAAAATTTGCCTAATTAAATATTTAAACATTTGGAGTTTTTAATTTTTGTTTTACATGTAATTTCCCATAAGCAATATCCCTTTCACCGTTTTCGCAATATTCCCACCCCTGTTAGAGATATTACTTAAAAGTATTTTTTTTTTTAATTTTGTAAATTTTAGTAGTCTTTATTTAAGGAATAGAACTTCAATTTTTTCTATAAATACCTAATACCCTAAGAACCATTAAAACCAATAATCATGTCATAACAGGTATTAGGGTTTTAGATTTGGCAAAAAACCTAATTATGCATCGTATCCCTCGGTTTTACCTTATATACTAGTATAATATATAATGAAATCTAATTTTTGCTAATATAATTAGAATTAGAATAGATAGATCCATAGATTTATTTTATTAATTAAACCTTAAAAAAAATTTCAATCGAATTCATTTAAGTTTGTCTATGTTTTTTAAAGTCAAAGAAATGTGTCAATAGTAGCTACCAATTAAAGGAAATAATCATGTACTATATACATATAAACATATTTTGAAATAGATTCTCCTCCGTTAATTTAAACTGAATGCAAGTTAGCTAGATAAGGTGGACAACAGAAAACCGATTAAATTAATTTCTGTTAATTAGAATAGTTATTTATATTTATTCTGACACAATTTAGTTAGTAAAAAAAATAAGGAAAAATATCTCCAGACTAAGTATTTTGATACTCCTATTTTTCCTATAAGTAACTTTTTTATTGATATTGGTTCAAATGAGTTGCTTATATAGAGCGTTCACTGTATATATATACTAATAGTATAGTAAGTAATATATATACATATATAGTAATAGAAAATATGAAGCAAAATACAATGTGTCACATTGTTGAATATTTGAATAATTGTGACTTCTTATCATTCCAATCAGCAAACAGTGTTTACACTCTCTAATTATAAAACTAATTATTAAAAATAATATATCCGATGAATAAACTTAGCCCACAAAGAACTAACAATATTAGAGAATTATGAGAAGATGGATGGAGGTAACTCGGTTAGTGGTATGTAGTTACTGCAGTAAAGATCTAGTACTAGTTCTAAAGTAAATAAAAAAACTGCATTTTAATTTATTCCCAACTACAATTTAAATTACTAATTCAAATTAATTCTTACTCTTTTAGATGATTATTATAAACTTAAGTACGGTTCTTCAAACATAAATTTATATTATTTGCTAAGTATGTATATACTTCAAACAAAAAATTTCTTGAACTTTTTATAAGTCTTAGATTATTTTGATTAAAATCTCGATTTTTACCATGAAATGTTTCCATTAATTAATTTTAATGAAATCAATACACAAAATACTTTTGTTTTTTAAAACAATTGAAATAAATTTGTGCATAAATAAAAAAATGGCTTAGAAAAATAATATTTACAAATATTTCATACAAATTCAAATGTAATAATAAATCGGAAATCTTCTTTAAATATTGTTTTTCAGAAATAAATAAATAAAAATATTCATAATAGTAGAATCAATAGAATGTGAATATAAAATCCTCTATTTATAAAATATTTGATTTGGAACAAAAAAGTAATATATAGTAATCGAAATTGCATTAGTAATCTTTTATAATATATCCAGGATACCAATATTATGAAAGAAGAACTGATATTTTTAGAGCTTTATTCTGTAATGAAATCTGCCTTCTCATCAATTTAAATATTTTATACTGCCATAAAAACAGACTATTCATATTCAAAATCGTTTTTATTTAATTATCTATAAACGGGTAATGGCCTGTTTTTTACAGGTTCTCAATTTTCCTGGCACGACTGGATATGGATGGCAACTTCCGGAATCTTTTTCCGCCATTTGTGTCCTCGCATATCCCTTTCATTTGCAGGAAGTAAAGCCATTTTTGTGAATTGTTAAAACGCATTTCTTTTCTACACGTTTGACAGTTAAATTCTGTAGATCTTAGCAGAGTAGATCTTTTTTTGTCAAGATGATTGTCATCATTTACAACTCATAAATAAGATATACTAAAAAATCGTAAATTGAAGTACCATAAACAAAACAGTAATAATATGATAAAATTGAAAATACATTTCCAAAACATTTATGGGCCGAAAATGAAGTAGGTGACAGTAAATGTCTCAAAAGGGGGCGAGGAAAGACTAACGGGAATGATTTTAAAAACGACCTGTGGATATACCGAGAAAGTGGTTATAATATAAGAGTATGATATAAATAAATTGGTGGAAGATGGGAATTAGATCAAGGTAACTAACAATTATGTATAAGAGAACGGTTAGAGGAATATGGTTGAGGTTGCGAAGAACTACCAGTAGTACCATATAGATATAATAAAATCATATCACAGTACAATATAATATATATTTATAAATATTAATTAAACATATTTATTTTTAACAACATTTAAGCATGAATTGTACTCAGTGGCGTACCTAGAACTTTTGCCGCCCGGGGCGATCTTCAGTTTGCCGCCCTTTTTATTATAAGTCAATCAAATAGTGGTTTTTATAAATTAATACACATAAATAAATTATTAAGTTATTTAATCAATATTAATTAATACACAGAGTAAATTTTTTTTACACATATTTGTATGCACTCGTAAACATATTTATATAATATTTACTCTTCTAGCTTTCATACTAGAAAAATCGTGTATAATGCTCTCAAAATTTATATTATTTGTAATTTCTTGTTCTTTTGACAATATTGCAAGATTTTGTAGTCTTAATTGACTCATTGTAGAACGAAGATAATTTTGCCGAAGATGCATTTACGAATTCAACGAATTTTAATGAATACAATAAAATAAAATTATTATCCTGTTCTTGGAATTAGAATTCAAAATTTACACTAAAATGCATTTATATACACCGAGGAATAATATTCGAAATCATATAGTTGATCATAATTTATATAAATCAAATAGTAAACTTATAATAATCATAATAATCATTTATTATTCAAGAAAGAAAAAAAATAAATATGAAATGAATAAGTTGCTTTTTACAACTATAACGAAATATAAAAAATGCCGCCCCAAGATAAGTGCCGCCCGGTGCGGACCGCACCCACCGCCCCCCCCCCTTAGGTACGCCACTGATTGTACTAACTCTAATGATGTTTTTATACCAATGAAAATTGATTAACTGTAAAAAAATGTTGTCTAACAAAATTGGACTGAGCCAATTAATGTGCAAGATTCAGTTTGATTGAAGAGTTTGATATAAGAGCATAATATAAATGAATTGATAGAATATGGAAATTGGATTAAGATGACTAAGTATAAGAATCGTTAGAGGAATATGGTTGAGTCAGCGCCCAACTTCCAATAGCACCATATAGATGCCAAATAAAACAAAATCACAGTACAATATAATACATATTTATCATTTAAAGATTAATTAAACATATTTATTTGGAACAACATTTTTAAAATAGCAGGCATGTCATTAATGAATTATCTTAACTCTAATGATGTTTTTATATCAATGAAAATTGATTAATTATAAAAAAATGTCATTTAACAAAATTGAATTGAGTCAATTAATGTGCAAGATTCAGACTCATATTTTTAAATTGAATGGGATTCCTCTTTTTGCCATTTAAATAGTTTACACATAAATTAGATTCCTAAACGAGAACAGTAAAGAATTGACCGATATTGTTAAACGTTGTCTCAATACGAATCAATAAACCAAAGGACTCTATAGTTAGTTTAATCATTGCCAACATCAAATGATTTATATTTCTAAATAGGTATATTTATAACAAAAAAAAATAATTCAAAACTTTTGTTTTTGTTTAGAATATTATTTTTAATAATTTATTTAACACAAATGAAAAATTATAATTATCGTTTTAATTAAAATATAAAACAAGATCAGAGAGTTGAAATTTCAAAGAATAAAATTATTGCAAATTTAGAGAAATAAAATTCTAAGTATGAAAATTTTGAATATATATTCATTTTGTAAATCATTTATAACTTTAAATGGAAATATAAAGTCATATAAAGATGTTTACTTTAGATATAATTTATAATTTCCGTCGTATGTATGAATGTGATATCTGTAACATTATGAAGTTACTTACAAACAAATTGTCAAAATTAATTTAATTTTTAACTAACTTCATTTTTTTTAAATTTTGTTTTCTTAAATTAAATAAGTGTCAAATAAAACAAATAAATAAGTTGACCTGTGGCCAGGTCCGAATCGACCGACGGTTTGAAGTAAATTAATTTCTAGCTACAGAAACAATTTCAAATAATGTAAATGTATCAATTAATGCAATAAAAAACAGATATGGATAGAACATAAATATTTTTAATTTTATTATATTTATAATATATAAGTAGTAGCTGGCTGTGACGTCATGAAGGACTGGGTGATGTCATATAATTTAAAATTACGAAAAAACTAATGAAGATGATTTTTCCCGAGAATAAAACCAATACAAAATGCATGATTCGTGGAGATATGTTTTAAAAACTTAACATGTGAAATTTGGAGTGAAAACAATACATCCCTTACTATCGTCGCTCGGTAAAAATTGAATAATATTGGGTTTATTCACGGATGATATTATTATTTATATAAACCGAAACATTTTTATCTCCCGGAGAATTTTTGCGGGGACACTGGGACAGAATACACATAAGAATAAGCAAAATGATCGTATGGGATTTGTAAGTCAGCTAAAGAATAAGAATATTTGATCTATCAAAATTAAAAAAAAATTTAGGAGATCTAATTTTATTTATTTATTTAAAATAAGTTGTATCACATGTTTATAATTAACAAAAAATATACATTAAGTTAATTTTTTAAATAAGCTTAACTATATTTTATTTCTTTACAAATATGATTTATCAGTACAATGATAAGAAAAAAATTTGATAATTTATTAATATTAAATTATTATTGAGTATAGATATATTCGATTACAATATATTTATATTCATTTGAAATAATTTCCATAATAAAAAAAAATAAAATATTTTTATATTTGATAAGTTAAAAAGAAATAATAATGAAAAAGAGTTATATTTTTACAATATATATGATTTTTTTTTGTGATGTTTGCATTTTAATTTTAAATTGAGAAATTATAATAATAATTAATTCTACCTATATAGTAAAATATTTAAAATATATCAAAGTTTAAATTATGAAATTGAATATTTCAAAATGAAAATAAAAAGTTAAAGAAAATAATCGCGATATTCAATTATTTTTTTTATTATTAATTAAATTAAAAAAAAACAATTGAATATTTAATAGGGCCTCCTCCTTTCCCCATAAATTAGCCCTTCCAAGCCTCGCCTTCCGAAATTTAGAAAAAGTAATAATAAAGAAAGTTTGCCTTAAAAAAAAAGATTAAAAAAAAATAAGGCGTTTGGTCTGTAGCCTCTTTGAATCAGCTGAGAGTGCCTTTGATTTTTTGGATTTCGAAATGAAATCGCGAAATTCGGGGCAACCTGAAATAAAACCTACCTAGTAAGGGAGTGCATAGCCTCCATCAAATTGGATGAAAGGCCCATGCTAATCGAAAAAGCCCTGCGCTCAAAAGGTAACCAACAATTTGTTCCTGTTCAGGCTAATCCCATTTCAGAACTGTGCTGAATTACCTTCCCGAATTCCCGTTCATCCAATCCACCTCAAATACACTCTCAGTAATACAAAATGGCACAATTCAGACCTGACATGCAATTCATGCAATCCATCCCTTAAATAATAGCATGGCATTTGTTTTATCCACCCACATTTTATTTATTTATTAATTCTAATCTAATCTATGAATTAGTAGGATGAGAACATGCATGGATGTAGGAGGCAACCACCTGAAAATTCCTAACAACTATATATATCAAAAAATAGCCACCCTTCCAGTATAACCCATCGAAACCTACTAATTCTAAAAATACCTTTGTCTCTTCAGCCTCCTTTATCAATGCTTCTTCTTGAAAGATATACTCTGAAATTCCCTAATCTCACTAAATTCTGTCATATAATTTAATAAATGTCTCTATAATCTCCTAATGAATATTATCAAAAGCAAAAAATCATTGTAATTTATTTATACTCTCTATATTATATTAAACTTTACTTTAAATATTATATTTACATTTTCTATTTTAAAGTGCGCCATGCTAAATAAATAACGATTATTACTTACATTTGGAGAGCTGTATTTAAATCATTTTATCGTCATGAAGGATGGAGAAGATAATCAAGAATTCAAATCAACATTCAGTAGCAGGAACGAAGATTGAAACATGAAATATAAGAAGAAAAATAACTTATTAGTTTATAATCAATAAATAAATTTAAATTGAATTAAAAATAAAATTAATAATAAATACTGACCTCGGAGTTAATAAAGACTTGATATTTCTCGCAGATTAAACTCGAAGAACAGCTCGTAGACTTGAATTGATGTCCATCACTCTCGCCTCGATCAAGAAAAAAATAATTAAGATTAGATATTTATATTATATACAGGAAATAAAAAAATAAAATATAAATAAATAAATAATATTAATAGGATTAAAAAAGTGTATAGATTTTTAAAAATATTTAAAATTATATATTCCTATATGAATATAAGAAATTTATATTTTTTTGATTTATAATTATATTATATGAATTTTGAAAATAATCAGCACATCTTCATATTTATTAAATAAATAAGTTTTAATAGGATTAATATATATATATATTGAAATTTAAAAAATATTTCAATAAATTTATTTCAAGAAAAATAAAATTTTGTATATGATCTTTTAATTTTTAAATAATTTTAATTTAACTTTTAATAAAATTTAATTAATGAGATCTAATAGAATATTTAAGATTAATTCTTTTCAAAGATTTGAATGAAAAATTTATAAATTTATTTGGGTATATGAATAAAAAATTATAAAAATGCACTTTATAAAATTTAATTTTTATTGAAATATTTTTTTTTTTTAAAGTTCACTAATCTTCCTTTTAATTAATAAAAATAAATAATAAAATTACAATTAATTCTTGATTAGCGACTGATTAAGGGATGATTTCAGTGGAGAGGCCGGTCAGGGTCTTACACTGTCATACACTCAGCAGGGAATGCGTACGAGTCGCCTTGCCGGCCGGAGTAGTTGAAGCCAGGGGCATGGAGAGGGGCGAGCGGGGAGTGCAGAGGTGAGCGCTCTACTGCAAATTATTTCAAATAAAATACATATTAAAATAAAATAAAATAAACAAATATTAATTTTTAAAATTAGTGGTGTTTTAGAATACATCTTAAATCGAATCAATAAGTTTAATTCTATTAATTCTATTAAATCAATAAGCTTAATTTTATTCAAAGATCTTAATGAAAATTTAAAAAAAAAATTATAAATATATCAGTAAGAAGTTCATTAATGAAATTATCATATTTCGAAAAAAAAACAAGGAGGTGGCGTATTAATGTAAATGGTTCAATTTAAATTTAAAATTGTTTGTCGAATGTGATATAATTTTAATTTAATGTAAATATATTTCATAAAAAGAGGGTAAATGGTAAGAATTGTTCTTATCTTGGTTGGGATACGGTATAGTAAGTCTACATGTCATTTCGAAGATATCGATGAGTTATGCTTTTCTTTGCTGTGTTCTTAGCAAATTACGTTAAACAATTCTTTTCTAGTATGAATTTCTATTTTAATTCTAAAAAAAATTTAGTAAGTAATACATTAGTTACATACCCAATTAACATTTTATATATCTCAACCTTCTTTGGTTCCAGTATATTTTTCAGTTGGAGGAACTATTTCCAAAATATTTTTTTATATATGCAAATTAATTAATAAATCTAGTCCAGTTTTTTTTTAATTTTTTCAATTTGGTTCTTAAAAAAATCAGTTGACCTGTGGCCAGGTCCGAACCGACGATGAAGTAAATTAATTTCCAGCTACAGAAACAATTTCAAATAATTTTAATATATCTATTAATGTAATAAAAAACAGATAGGCATATAACATAAATATTTTTAATTTTATTTTATTTATAATATATATGTAAAACCAGGCTGTGACGTCATGAATGGCTGGATGACCTCATATAATTTTAAATTAAGAAAAAACTAATAAAGATGATTTTTCTCGAGGATAAAACCAATACAAAGTGCATGATTCGTGGTGATATGTAAAATCTCCTCATGTGAAATTTGGTGTGAAAATAACCCTTCCCTTCCTATCGTCGATCGCTAATACTACTACTTCCGGTTTCCGAATTTGCACCAAAAGTTGATCAATCCATCATACTGATGCATTAAGTAAATATACCAAATTTCATCAAGATCCGCTGAGCCGTTCAGGCTGTACACATCTATACGGACGGACGGACAGACGGGCGGACGGAGGACGGACGGACAGACATCATGCTAAAAATACTTTTTTCTGTTAAGAAAATGCATGATTCGTGAAGATATGTAAAAATCTCCACATGTGAAATTTGGTGTGAAAACAATACCTCCCTTACTATCATCGGTCGGTAAAAAATTAAACCACGATTTAAATAAAGTTAATAATTTTATATTTAAAGAGTGTGTTGTTTTGTAGATATTTGAAACAAGATCTCCTATAAATTATTATTATTAATCAATCTCGTGCGGCTAGAAGCCGCCTGTCCTTCTAAGAAGAGCCGGTGTATATGATGCCAGGAACGGCTAGTATTATATATTATTATACAAATTATTATATCTATATCTATCTATATATATAGATAGATATAGATATAATAATTTTACTCTGTTTGCAAATCAATGTGATTTAAATAAATTTTCATATATTTTAAGATTTTTATAATATTATTATGAATATATTTCTATAGAATTGAGTTAAAATGCAAATATATATATAAAATATAAATACAATTGAAATAATATAAGATGAACAAATGTCAAAACCAAAAGTTGAACCCTATAAATTAAAAAAACATGGGCGTAGAGATGAGGGAAACTTTCATGAGTGTTTTAATTCCCCCATCCAAAAATAAAACTTTTTTGTTATAAATTAAATAAAAGACAGAGGAAAAGTATATAGATAGATATTCGTTTATTCTTATTATTATTATTACTATTATTAATTTCACTATCAATTTTTTTCACCTCAGTGGTCTTTTGCTTGTGAAGGGTTAAATGGAGCAAACAGAATGGTAGAGTCCCCCCCCCCTCCACCTCCTTCTCCTTTCCACAATAATCTGATTGTATTTGGTTTCCTGCTGTGATAGAATTATGTCCGTTTCTTTGATCAACTTAGAAAATCAAATTTTATTTACATGAACATTTAATTGTTAGTGTAGAAGATAAGTATCTAATAGTTAAGATATCTAATTATATATAAGAGCTTCCGGGTAAAAGTCCTTGCCCATTTTGAGAAACTATTAACAAGCAACAATTCAAATTCACTAAATGTAAACTTAATATTAAGCTACTTTATCAATTATTTTGGTTAATATTGACTTGAATGGAAAGCTATTGAAGAAATTAGAGAGATTATTCTAAGGAGCATGGATGGGTAAGACTCTTGTTACTTGAAGGATGAGATTTGAACCTATATTACTCCTTCCTCTTACTCTTACTTAGTCTCCTTCTATTTCAAAGAGGATTACGAAAAGTTGCTTATATATGAATTAATAGGATAAATGTACACAAGTAGAATATTTATGAAAAATAAATTATATAGAGTAACATAAATGAATAATTAAGGTATAAATATAATTTAATTATGTAAGTGGGTAATATATAATATCTCAATAACAAAAACTTCAAAATCATATAATATTTATTAGAAAATAAAACTGCCTTGACGAATGTTTTCAGGTTATAATTATAGATGGAAAATCTTACTTACTACTAAAAGAAACAAAAAAAAAATCATATCTTTAAATATACTTAAATTTAATATAAATTGTCATTTTTTTAAAAAATTATATTGAAACTTGAACTTGCATTGAATTGAAACAATAATAATAATAATAATAATAAGCAGTGTGGGTTAGGATGATTTTTCTCTCCACATTGGCTCAATTAAAAAGAGACAAAAGAAATTTGCAACAGTTGTGATTGAGAGATCAGAAACAAAAATAATAATAATAATAAATAAAATGACTCTTCAATGATTTAGTGGTTAGCACGACTGTCTACCACACTGATAGCACGAGTTCGGGCTTAGAGAAATTCAATAATTAATAATCTCTCTTTAAAGCTCTGCGTGATCCTCAGTGTCTATCCACAAATAATAATAATAGTAATAAGGTAATTATATTGAATGGTCATCCAGTCATGGATTTGGATAAAACTTTACCAGTGGGTTCCTTTTTTAATTCCAAATAAACTTTTTTATGCAATTTTTGCGGGTCGCTTCTAGTTTACGAGATAAAAAGGATTAAATTTTGAATATAAATCCATTGATATTCTATTTAACTACCATGTTTTATTAATTGATAAACTGCATACGAAAAGTTTATTTGGAATTAAAAAAAGGAACCCACTGGTAAAGTTTTATCCAAATCTAGGACTGCATGGCCATACAATATAATTACCAATAAAAATAAATAAAATATAATATTTTAATTTCAAAATTTGAACATTGGTATTTTCACACTGATCCTAGGAAACTACAAAATCATGATAATAATTAATGAATTTATTCTACTATATAAAAATGGAAAAGTTGAAAAGTTAGAAGACACCTTCACAATGGCAGAAGCGATGTCAGGAGAGTTCCTTTCAAAGAGAGACTATTATTTTGTCGATTATTGATTGTAAATTGAATTCTCTTTCCATTCAATCAATGTTACTAATGAGATACTTTGAAAGGTTCCCTTTTCCTTTTATTTGGTTGTATTTGATAATTACATTACATACATATTTCTAATCTAATTATATACTTTATATTACAATATCTATATTGGAATTGGTTTTCAAAGTATACTTGATAATTAATAAATTGATGAGACCAAAGCGGAAGAGCAGAGAGGAGACAAGCTTTGCCTTTAATGTCGATGATTAATCTTGTTAAAGGCAAGTTTTGAGAGAAAATTATATTGTGAGTAGTACTGAGCATTTGAAGAAACCAAATGGCAAAAAAAATAAACGTTATAACTATTTTTTGTAATATATAAATTTATTTAATTCATTACTGTTTAGAAAACAAACCTAAACTATACATATTTGCTCATGATTCCAGAAAAGAGATAGTAGAAATTGAAACTACAAATGCCTGATGATAATGTAATCGAAATTCATAAAATTGTATTATTTCATTGTTTTTATCTACCTAATTCAAAGTAATTCCCCTCAGAGATAATGCCAGTGCTTCTTCCAATCGTCGAAGCACTTCTGCAATGCGCTTCGATTCCGACTTTATCTCATCAATTGTGTCAAAACGCTTTCCTTTCATTGGTCTCTTCAGTTTTGGGAATAGTTTTTCCTATCGCACGGAGTCAAATCTGGTGCATACGGTGGTTGATTACGGTTTTGTTTTTGGCCAAAAAATCACCAAAAAGCAATGATGTGTGAGCTGGTGCAGAATCCATTAATTGTTTTTCCACAATTCCGATAAACCCGACTCAAACGGATTCGGGTTGCTTCACGCAAGAGTTGCATAACTTCCTTGTAGTATTCCTTATTTTTTTTTCTTAAGTAAATTAGCTGGAGTGTCTCCACTCGACTATCTCGCAATTTGAATAGGATTAAATAACATAATATATTATATTTAAATTAAATTTAATCTATATATATAAAAGGCAATGTCTGTGTGTCTGTCAAATACTCAAAAACTACCCGTCCGATTACGGCGAAACTTTCAGGGATTGTTGTGGGCATCCCAGGGAAGGTTTTAGTGTAGTTAAATCGAAAATTAATTTATCCAAAATTAATTTAATTAGTAATATTTTGGTAAAAGTATGTAGTGTCACAAAACTATCGACAGATGGCGCTACATATAAACTTACACATTCAAATATTTTTAATTTTTTTTAAACTGTCAAAAATAACATACCCATAATAACAGTTGTAATAAAAATAGAAATATAAATCACAATGTAAGTAAAATATTGAATCGTTTTATTTATATTGTTTCAATTATTGTTTGAATATATATTAAATTTATATATAGATTTATTAAGTATAATAATTCCATTTACTTCAAATTTTTTAAATTTTTTATTTAAAAGTATATTCAGCATTGAAATTGCCATTAAATATGCAGGTAATTGGAACTCCAACATGTAATATTAGCAAATATTCTGGGATGGGAAAAATACTAAGATCATGTCATGTCCTATTAAATATTTTGAATTTTATTAATCAATCTAATATAATGAAAATAAATTAATACTAAGATCATGTCATGTCCTATTAAATATTTTGAATTTTATTTTGAATCATACAATGGTGATGAAATATTGTAGGTAGACTTTTGAGACAAACAATAAAAATCTCTATAAAATAAGAGAATATACTTATTCCGAAAACTGTTAATTAAAATGTAATAACTATTAACAATTAATAAAGTAGAAAGAATTTTCGAACAAATAAAAATGTAATAATTATTAACAAAAAAAATAAAAAATAAAAATAAATTATTAACAAAATAAGTTGACCTGTGGCCAGGTCCGAACCGACCGACGGTTTGAAGTAAATTAATTTCCAGCTACAGAAACAATTTCAAATAATTTTAATATATCTATTAATGTAATAAAAAAACAGATATGGACATAACATAAATATTTTTAATTTTATTTTATTTGTAATATATATGTAAGACCAGGCTGTGACGTCATGAATGGCTGGGTGACGTCATATAATTTTAAATTAAGAAATATTCGTGGAGATATGTAAAAATCTCCACATGTGAAATTTGGTGTGAAAACAATACCTCCCTTACTATCGTCGGTCGGTAAAAAATAAAAATAAAAATGTAATAATAAAAAATAAAATTTCAATTATATTAATTTAATAAATTATTATTATTATTATTATTATTATTATTATTATTTTCACGTATTAAACGGTATATTATTATTATTATTATTATTATTTGTAATAATTCCAATAAAAATAAATAAAAATAAAAACCAAAAAAAAGTGCAATTAAAACTAAAATTTCAATTATATTCATTTAATACATTATTATTATTATTATTAAGTGTTCAGTTATCATATACGTAGATATGTATACAGACACACATGCAAAAGCGAAGCTTTTCCGGGTCTGCTATTATTATAATAGGCGTTTACTTTGTCATTATTATTAAACATTCGTTTTAATCGTTATCATGTTTTATACATATATATGTAAAATAAAGAGCCACAAATATTGGGAAACATCCTGTGGAAGACCAAAGATCAAGGTGGGTGGACAATGAAGGAAGGGACATGGGAGAGATGGGACAGGGTAGGATTTGGTTGTAGCTCAGGGTAGGGACTCTTAGAGAAAAGTGGATGCTGCGGCTAAGAACTTTCGAAAACTGTATAGACACAGAGTTAGATAAATATAACATATACAAAATAATAATATATAATTAATTTACTGATTAAATTAAAATATATTTTCCAAGAAAAAACAAATATATGTCTTATCTACTTATACTGATTGAAACAAAATGGATGAAAACCTTTTACATACAGACTTTCAACCAAATACTATGTATCACTCGGGGGTACAGGGGGCGGAGCCCCCGTCTAGGTGTGAAGAGCGCCTGGAAGGCGCTCGGAGCAGCTAGTTTATTATAAATTATAAATAATAAATATTAAACCAGCGCATGTTTGGCTTTTTTTTGATGGCACCACGTCACGTGTTGGAGCGTGAGATTTGCAGTGTTAAAAAATTAATTCTGGTAATTTCAGCGAATCAATCAAGCTGAAATTCTATATATAGCAGTTTTATACAATTATTAATCATGTGAAAAATTATCAAACATATATCTTTATTTTTACGGTCACTTTAGAGGAAAAAAATCAAAACGTTGTAAGTAATGACCCTCTTCCGGTTGAGCTACATTTCTCAAAAGTTGATAGAAAACTACGAATTTTGAATAATGCTCATGTACCAAATTTCCTCATTCTAGCTCAAACCGTTTTTGCGTAATCTTGGTTACATACACACACACACACAGACATTTTTCTCAACCTTAGTGAAAATGATTCAGGAACCTTCAAAACGTATAAAAACATCAAAATCTCAACATCGAAAATTTTCATGATCGCAATACTATCTTACGAGATAGTAAAAATCGAAGAAAACACAAAAACGTGACTAACTTTTTCAGTTGTCAAAAACTAACTACCAATCCAAAATGGCTGATAATGACAATATATGAGAAACATATGTATACCAACATAACTAAAAAAAATTTCAATAATCGAATGTACACAGCCCGAAAAAATTCAAAATTCACCTTTTCTTTTGAACAGACCTCGTAGCCAATAAAAAGACACCACGCCGTTGACACACTATCTATTCTATGGAAAGGCGTTCATTCAGTTTCCAGATTTAAAATTGGGAAGCTACTTGATAAAAAGTAGCGCCTGCGATCAAGATTATGGTTGAAAGGACACTTACTGATCAAAGAACACCGCAACTCTCTTTAGAAAGGTGTACAAAAGTCTGAGATATTTTTTATAGTGAATCACACACACACACAATTAACAGAAATAAATAAAAGAGTGTTAAAAAGAAATTCAATATATTTGAAATCATTATTTTAATTTGATTCTAACAAATATAATAAATATAAAAGGACATCAATTTATCATTCCTAGCATGTAATTAAAATAATATTTTAATTATGTAGATAAAAATTACTGCTGCGTTCTTTTTTTTTGAATATTCAAAAAAAAAAAAATACTCCCTTCATTTATCCTCGTATGCTATTGACCTAGTATATCAAATGCATCAAATAAAAAAATAAACTAAAAAAAAGAATAAATAAATAAATAAATAAATAAACAAAGATGAAAACAATTAATCTATTATGCTCAGTATTGTCATATTTTAAAATTTTTAATAGCTTATTTTATTGAAGTATTTTACATTTGGTTAAACACATAATTGGTAATTAGGAGTAAAAATAAATTATGAAAAGGATTTTTTTTTTTATTTTTTGGTGAAAACGTTTAATACCATTTAATTAAAAAATATTTTATCGAAAGCACAATTTTTCAATAGAATGTGAATAATATATTATGGAATGAGAGTTCCATTCAGTAGAGAGGTAGGGACGAAGGGATGCAACCTTTTCAACCATCTAATGATGGATGAGATTCAAGAAGGAGAGATGGATTAAATTCATTTTCAAAAAAAGAGAGAAAGACGGATGGATGAAATTATACTATATAGGCACTGGCAGATTCAAGGGGGAGTGAGGCTTAACCCTACCTTTATAAATAACAAAAATAGAATCAAAAGTTTCCACATCCTTTCCTCAAGATGGCGCAATTTAAATAACGTTTTTGTCAAAAACATAGTAATTAATTTTTCATCAATTTTAAATTGAGTTAGGCTTCTGAAAATTTTTAGTAAATATTTAATAATATAAACGGGTCCCTAAGAATAAAAAAAAATACTAATCATAAAACATACAACCCTTAAACCTATTAATGCACTGGAAGAGAGAAAAGTATGCCCTGTGGATATAACATAATATATATTTTGTAATTTGATTACAAAATATTCATTTGAGAATTCATTATTCCCAAATACGGTCAATTAAAATCACTGAGGTTGGTGAATCTCGCAGTGAAATGGATAGACTTCGTCATTCCCAGACAAGGCCCAAAATTTGTATCTTAGTATGTTACAAATTTTAAAAGAATTGTAATTTTCTTAAATTTACATATTTTTTTTTTAGTTCACGAGTTTTATAATTTTTTTTTATATTTTAATTAAATGTTTTATGTGTCAATTTTTTTAAAAAAAATTTCAATGACCAAAATTCTCTTTAATTAATGTTGTAAGTATCTAAATTAATTTGGTTGTAATTGTTTTTATTTCCTCCTTCATTGTAAAATATAAAATACAAATATATATATGAACTATAATTGTTAACCTGATATATCATTAAAAATCAGCGGGAGTGTCCTCCCCTAGACTTTCCCGCATATAAATAGGTATAAAGAGTTGTGAATGCATATTTAGAATGTGTAAACTTGGTATTGATAAAGAGCCAGTTCGTTAGTTTATTGGTGTCAAATTTGATATTTGGTAACATTTATATATATATATATATATATATATAGAATAAAGTGCTACTTCCGGTTAACTGATATTTTAAATGTAAAAAAAAACAGATATGGATATAATATAAATATTTTTAATATTATTTTATTTGTAATATATAAGGGCTGGCTGTGACGTCATGAAGTGCTGGGTGACGTCATATAATTTTAAATTAAGAAAAAACTAATGAAGATGATTTTTCTCGAGGATAAAACCAATACAAAGTGCATAACACGTGGAGATATGTCCTCACGTGAAATTTGATATGAAAATAACCCTTCACTTCCTCTCTTCGATCGGCAATACTAGCACTTCCGGTTTCCGGATTTGCACCGAAAGTTGATCAATTCATCCTACTGATGTATTAAGTGAATATACCAATTTTCATCAAAATCCGTTGAGCCGTTCAGGCTGTACACATCTATACGGACGGACGGACGGACAGACATCATGCTAAAAATACTTTTTTCTGTTAAGAATGCATGATTCGTGGAGATATGTACCTAAAAATATCCATAGGTGAAATTTGGTGTGAAAACAATACCTCCCTTACTATCGTCGGTCGGTAAAAAAGAAACGCTACTTGTATAGGTAAAATGTCACTTCCGGTAGTCAGATCATGATGAAATTTGGTATCTCAATTTTTTTCATATTTTTAAATCTATATACAAAATAGGAAGCAAATATCTCGAAGCAAGCTGGTACTTTACTTGAAAGGTAAACGCAACCAGTGTAGGTAAAGTACCACTTTCGGTTAACCGATTTTGACCAAATTTTGATAGAAATCTACAAACTGTGAATAATATCGGTGTGCCAAATTTCGAAGTCCTAGCTTGATTAGTTTTTGAGTAAATTTGCTTACAGACATTACATACATACATACATACATACACACACACAGACATAATTCGAAAAATGATATTTTCCGACTCAGGGAGGTCTAAAACGTCAAGATCTATCGAAATCTCGAAGTCGAAATTTTTGACGATTCCAATACTTCCCTTATACGAAGTATGCGGGAAAGTAATAAGCGGGATGTCCTCCCCTAGACTTTCCCGCATATAAATAGGTATAAAGAGTTGTGAATGAATATTTAGAATGTGTAAACTTGATATTGATAAAGAGCCAGTTCGTATTAGTTTATTGGTGTCAAATTTGATATTTGGTAACATTTATATATATATATATATATATATATATATATATATATAGAATAAAGTGCTACTTCCGGTTAACTGATATTTTAAATGTAAAAAGAACAGATATGGATATAATATAAATATTTTTAATTTTATTTTATTTATAATATATAAGGGCTGGCTGTGACGTCATGAAGTGCTGGGTGACGTCATATAATTTTAATTTAAGAAAAAACTAATGAAGATGATTTTTCTCGAGGATAAAACCAATACAAAGTGCATAACACGTGGAGATATGTCCTCACGTGAAATTTGATATGAAAATAACCCTTCACTTCCTCTCTTCGATCGGAAATACTAGCACTTCCGGTTTCCGGATTTGCACCAAAAGTTGATCAATTCATCCTACTGATGTATTAAGTAAATATACCAAATTTCATCAAAATCCGTTGAGCCGTTCAGGCTGTACACATCTATACGGACGGACGGACGGACGGACGGACGGACAGACATCATGCTAAAAATACATTTTTCTGTTAAGAAAATGCATGATTCGTGGAGATATGTACCTAAAAATATCCATAGGTGAAATTTGGTGTGAAAACAATACCTCCCTTACTATCGTCGGTCGGTAAAAAAGAAACGCTACTTGTATAGGTAAAATGTCACTTCCGGTAGTCAGATCATGATGAAATTTGTTATCTCAATTTTTTTCATATTTTTAAATCTAGATACAAAATATGAAGCAAATATCTCGAAGCAAACTGGTACTTTACTTGAAAGGTAAACGCAACCAAGGTAGGTAAAGTACCACTTCCGGTTAACCGATTTTGACGAAATTTTGATAGAAATCTACAAACTGTGAATAATATCGGTGCACCAAATTTCGAAGTCCTAGCTTGATTAGTTTTTGAGTAAATTTGCTCACAGACATTACATACATACATACATACACACACACAGATATAATCCGAATAATGGTATTTTCCGACTCAGGGAGGTCTAAAACGTCAAGAACTATCGAAATCTCGAAGTCGAAATTTTTGACGATATTCCAATACTTCCCTTATACGAAGTATGCGGGAAAGTAAAAATGAAATGAAAATTCTTTTCAATCCTGAAACCATTATAACTATTAGGATTAATAGTCATTTGTTTTTATAAACTAATGAAAGCAATATCTCTGTGAATTTTTTTTTGTCAATAGATCTTTTGAAAATATTATATGAGTGGGTTGGATTTCCCGGATTCCTACCAAAGGGGGAGTGTTAATTTCGGAGGTTTGCCAAATCAAAACTTGCGAGGGTAACAAGAGGCATTAAAAATATGTCATATTTTATAATCTCACAATTCATATTTTTTTCACGGTTAACGAATTATTAATAAATTCAATAAAATATATCTTGCGATTTATTTTTATCTCAATATCAACTCAAAATAAATATATGCCCAAGAATCGCATAGAGCTAAATAAAAGATAGGGTGGAGGTGAATATGTTCCTAAAAATATTTAAATATATATATATATATATAATTTATATATTCAAAAACTATTGAATAAGAGCCAAAGGCTGTTGTGTATGTCTTTTCTATCCTTATGTTATCAAAGAAAGCCATGAGAAAAACTAAAGAAACCTTATAATTCATTGAAATATACTACCAATATAGAAAAAAAAAGATATTTGAGTATGAATGTTTAATTTTGTTTTAATAGAATATAAAACATTCGACAAAGCGGGTTTATATTCTAATTATTAATGATAAATTTTAATTTATTAGTAACCGTGAACTTATCCCATTATAGTTCATATTTGTAGTTTAATTATATACATTTTTATTAATTTAATTAGTTATTTAATAAATGCTTGAAGTGGGCGAGTTTCCCTGAGAGTTGAATATCTTTCAATCAATCCAATACATAATGTATAAAAATATAAATTTAAAAAAAGACAAAATTGAAAATCGTTTTTATAATAAAAAAAAATCTGGTGAGTCTCCACTCGACTATGTCGCAATTTGAATTGGATTAATTAATACATATATCATATTTAAATTAAATTTAATTAAAATTATAAATTAAAATTAATAAATAATATTTATTAAAACAGCGCGTGTTTGGCTCTTTGTTGATGGCACCACGTCACGTGCTGGCGCGTGATTTGCAGTCGTGTTAAAAAATTAATTCCGATACTTTCAGCGATTCAATCAATGTGAAAAACTATCAAACCTATATCTTTATTTTTACGGAGAAAGCGTTTCAATCAAGATAAAATTCTATATATAGCAGTTTTATACAATTTTTAATCAAGTAAAAAACTATCCAACATATATCTTTATTTTAACGGTCAGTTTAGAGGGAAAAACATGAAAAGGTGGTAGGTAATGATCCTCTTCCGAAAAAGCTAAATTTCTCAAAAGTTGATAGAAAACTACGAATTTTGAATAATGCCCGTGTACCAAATTTCATTATTCTAGCTCAAACCATTTTTGCGTATTCTTGTCTACATACACACACACACACACACATAGACATTTTTCTCAACCTTAGTGAAAGTGACTCAGGGACCTTAAAAACGTATAAAAACATCAAAATATTGATATCGAAAATTTTCATGATCACAATACTATCTCTGGCGTAGTAAATAGTCTTAAATTGAAAATTCATTTCCAGATTCTATACGGTTTATCGAAAACAACCGATCCACCCAATTATATATATATATATATATATATATATATATATATATATATATATATCGATTGACACTCTTTTCATTTATTTTTAAATCCATTTATCTTTAAGAATAATCTGTTTAGGTTAGTATATAGATAAGAATGTAAACATCGAAATAATTTATTAATAGTGAAAGAAGTCAATTGCTTTTGAGAGTTCTTTCATTTAATAATAAAATTCTCTTTATAGCTGAACATTTCATTGAAATGTACCAAATTTAATTATTCTAGCTCAAACCGTTTTTGCGTAATCTTGTCTACATACACACACACATACACACAGACATTTTTTTCAACCTTAGTGAAATTGACTCAGGGACCTTCAAAACGTATAAAAACATCAAAATCTCGACATCAAAAATTTTCATGATCGCAATACTTTCTCTGGTGAGATAGTAATTATATTTATAACCAAAAGAAGTGTAACATAATATTGACATATAAAGGATAAAAATACAAAATAAAATCTGTATAACAAAATAAAATTGATAAGTTAGTTCAGATATAGTGAAAATAATACCTAAAATGGATTTAAATCTTTGATGGAAACCGCAATTAACTTAATGATACTCAGCGTTGCTCTATAGTAATGGTATCTAGAGCAACTGACCGATTGTGGTCCAGAATAGAATTGTAAAAGGTCAAAAACTGTAAATTATAAAAGAGTAAATTCTTAAAATTGAACTTTAAAAAACACTATCAAGAGGACCAATATTTATTATTTAAAGAGATATTAATATAAATAATTGATGTATATTCTATTTCATATTAATTTTTGAGTGAAAAGTAATATATAACAATACCTTCCCTCCCTATCATCGGTCGGTAAAAATTAGTAAAAAAAATATTATTCATATACGTTAATTAACAAAATTATCTGAAATTATATATTGAATTTTGCTAAAAGTTAAAGAATAAGAATAGAAATTGGTTTTAATAATAATATATATGATATATATAAAATATTTAATTACTTAGGTCACTCCATGTTAATTTCCTATGTTATTATTCAGATTCTAAAATAAGATCCATAAATAGCTTATAATTTATTTATATCTATATATATATATATAAATATACATAGAGGTATATATAACATTAGAGGAAGTCCCTTTACCATATACCCTTCCACTCAAACGAAATTGTCTGTTTTAATTTAATTTTAATTTAGAACAACTTAAAATTGAAAATAAAATTTTAATTAGAAATATAAATATATTATTATATTAATTCAAATATTTTTATATAATATATATATTAATTTACAAAATTATATTTGATAATTAGGTAATTAAAAATTATTTTATTTGCTAATAATTTTTGGGTTTTTCTAATTAGAATTATTAATTTTATTTTCATTTTTTCTCATTGTGTACGATATTTATATTAATCGATCAAGTTAAGGTAGAATCAGAAAGATCAGCAAAAATTGTAAAAACAAAAATTTTTATAATTATGTAAATTATTGAAAGGCAAAAAAGGTGTACGTGGTCTATCATTCCGGAACAGTATGGGCATTTCTCGCTTCTCAACTTTGCCATTTTATATAGGTATGATAAAAAGTATCCATGTCCCGTAAGGAACTGAGTGAGGTAAGATCCATCATCCCCGTGTTTCCTTTTTATCCAAGCCTTGATATTTCGGATTCCTGTGCAGTTCAAAAGCTTCTTGGCTTCTTTTCCCAATTGTGCTTCCATGGCTCGGGTTCTTTCTTCTTCTAAGTTTCCCACTCTTCGATCTCCGATGGTCGGGACTCGGAGATATATATTTCTTCTTTGTCTTAGGAGAAGGTTGATTAGGACAATATCGGTTTTCACCAGATCTGCAGATTCAGAGACTGTGCAAAAGTCAGAGGCGACATACCGTGATGTTCGTCCCTGAAAACGGAGTAATTTCTTCCTGTTCACCTGTCATTTTATAACCGCTCCCTAGATTTCATGCCCATAAAGAAGTACAGACTGAACTGTATTCATTAAGTCTTCGTTTGGACGCAACCCAGCCTCAAACATTTGTCTTAAAACGACTTATTTGGGTCGTGTTTTGCGGTTTTTTCAGCAATTTTCTGGATCTGTTTTCCATAAGTCAGTTTTGTGTCGATTGTGACGACCAGGTAAATTACACTGTAATTCGTCTCTACTGTTTCATCACCGACCTGTAGAGATATAATTGTAGGAATCAACCAATCGTCCACCGTTCGCATGATCTTGTTGAGTTTGTTTAATTTTTCAAGTAGCTTGCTTGCCGTGCCTATCATGCATATTAGGCAGTATGCTGACTGATTCTCTGAGTAATCAAATATTAATAAAGAAGAATAAATTTCGATAATTGTAGGAATCAACCAATCGTCCACCGTTCGCATGATCTTGTTGAGTTTGTTTAATTTTTCAAGTAGCTTGCTGGCCGTGTCTATCATGCATATTAGGCAGTATGCTGACTGAGTCTCTGAGTAATCAAATATTAATAAAGAAGAATAAATTTCGATTATAATCCATTATCAACATAAAATTTATAATAATAACCTAATTTTATTTGTCTATTCTTTTTAAAAATCTTACGTGTAAGTATATGTTTATCTGTATTGTTATATGTAAGTCCTTAAAAGGACCATAGTTTAAAAAATTAATGCTTTGTTGATTGATAATAGTATTAAAAAGTATATTTTCCATAATGATACTATTTTTAGTTGATTGTAACCACTGAAAAGAATCAGCCAACTCTTGATAAATAAATATCAGTTTATATGCAAAGCCCTCAATAAGAGCAAAAAAGTGTACTGTATAAGGCAGCGTGACTGCCTATAATTAATCGACGAGGGTAAGAGCAACCCTGTGCTTATATACCCTCGATGATGTCAGTTCGAGCACGTACCTTATTTTAGCGGAAGCCTCTCTGTGAGCTGATTGGATGTTAAAAACAATCATTTAATATGTAAGTATATTATAAGATTGTTTGAGGATATAAACTAGAAATGAATTAACACAGAAATGAATTGGCACATATTTAGTATATGCTAAGGTTTATGAACTGATTCTGAAGAAAAACTGAATTTCAATGAATTCTACTTCTATATAAAATTATAATATTAATAAATTAATAAATAAATGAATTAATTAAAACTTAAAATTATTTAAAATTAAATTATTAATATTATTTATTAAATCAAATAATAAATTATATAAATAATAATAATAAAATAATATATATATATATATAATTATATATATATATATATATAAAGATATCTAGACGATTAAAAGATCTAGAATGAAACTGATTTAGATTTACTTATTCACTAAACATACTCTTGTTATTTTAAATAATTTATTTATATATAGTAAGATTTATTAAAATATTAATAGACGTGTGATTGAAAAATAAAAATGAAATGAAAATTCTTTTCAATCCTGAAACCATTATAACTATTAGGATTAATAGTCATTTGTTTTTATAAACTAATGAAAGCAATATCTTTTTGAATTTTTTTTTTTGTCAATAGATCTTTTGAAAATACTATATGAGTGGGTTGGATTTCCCGGATTCCTACCAAAGGGGGAGTGTTAATTTCGGAGGTTTGCCAAATCAAAACTTGCGAGGGTAACAAGAGGCATTAAAAATATGTCATATTTTATAATCTCACAATTCATATTTTGTTCACGCGGTTAACGAATTATTAATAAATTCAATAAAATATATCTTGCGATTTATTTTTATCTCAATATCAACTCAAAATAAATATATCCCCAAGAATCGCATAGAGCTAAATAAAAGATAGGGTGGGAGTGAATATGTTCCTAATAATATTTAAAATATATATATATATATAATTTACTTTTATATCTTCAAAAACTTTTAGCAATAATAATATTTTTAATTTTAAATATCTACCTCTATCTTTACAAACAAAAAAAAATCATAAATGAAAAGCAATGAAACATGAAATAATTTTCGTTATTTTCTTTTAAGTGTATTCTTTCTTTTCATTATTATTATTATTATTATTATTTGCAGATAGATCCTGAGAATCACGAAGAACTTTAAAGAGAAATTATTAATTATTGAATTTCCCTAAGCCCGAAGTTTTAAGTGTGGTATACTGTCGTGCTAACCACTAGATTTTTATTTTTTTATTTTTTTTTTTTTGTTTAAAATGTGCTTATTGAGCCAAATTACAATATATAATTACAAAGAAGATTATCCCTAAACACATTGGGATTTACATATTTATTTCAATTAATTTAATAACATTATACATTCTATGTATATTCGTTATTATACTTCTAATATTTATACACTAGGAAATAAATGTGTTTTTATATATAATTATTAAATTTTCAATCTTATTTAAAATTTTTTTTCTTTTTTCAGGAAAACTGGCTTTAAAAAAAACATAAAAAAAAATCGTGTTAATCACTAAACCACTGAAGTGTCTTCTATCTTGTTAGATTTATGCCCTAATATTTTTTAAATATTTGATTAATAAGACTTAACTTGTTACGCCTTCTATAGATCATTAATGTATTTATAAAAAAATCTAGGAATTAATTTTTTTGGAATAAATAAGAATTTGAGCTAAGTTCTATGTTGTTAATTTGAGGTTCAGAGAACCTGTCAATACATGTT
This sequence comes from Labia minor, assembly GCA_963082975.1. Taxonomy (NCBI): domain Eukaryota; kingdom Metazoa; phylum Arthropoda; class Insecta; order Dermaptera; family Spongiphoridae; genus Labia; species Labia minor. The sequence goes on along the minus strand of OY720348.1, from coordinate 43,929,767 downwards.
TACAATGAATACAAAAATAAGATTTATTCTAATTCCCATAATTGTTTAAATTTTTCATTATATTTTATTAATTCATAGAATATCATTTAAATTAATTTAATGAACATGATTATTTAATATTTTAGTAGGAATAAGATTTAATGTTTCTTTAATTATCATTTTAAATGAATATCCATAGCCGCCCCTAGGGATGTGCAACTGGGGGAATCGTCCTGGTTCCGCGTTTGGAGGGAACTCTTCACTTAAGAGAATTCGGCATAACAATGTTTTATAATTAAAATGTAACAATTTGTATTTTAATGTAAAACTTAATTTTAAAGAATAATTGTAAGGCATACTGAAAATATATATTTGGGGTTTTTATTTACAAGAAAATCTGTATTTATGAGGTGTGATTAAAGTGGAAATGATATGGTACAATTATTAACATTTTAATTTCAATGCTAAAATACAATTAAGCGTTATAGTGTTTGATATATGAATTAAATAATTCGACTTTTAAGAACAAAAAAAAAAAAAAGGTGGCTGCTGTGGTAATGGCCACAGGTGCATTTTTGGAAAATTGTATTACTTTTCTATACTAAATTCAATAAATATTTTCATAATTTCAAACAACAATATGTCTAATTTACAACTTTCTTAACTAAAAAATTAATATTCACTAAACAGAAGAATATATTCCAGAGATTGATTGATTTTTTTTTTTCCAAAACTGAAATATGTGAAATAAAGATGGAAAGAAATATTGAAACATTTGAAAAATGAGAATTTTAAAATGAAAAAATATGCATCTATTATCTATCTAACTCTGTGGCTCTACGAAGCTTGAGAGTTTTTGGCAGCAGCAACCACAATTCTTCAGGTATCCCAATCTTAATCCAAAACCATCCAATTCCTACCCTCTCCCATCTCTCTCACGTTCCTTCCTACATTATTCACCCACCGCATCTTTGGTCTTCCAAGAGGACGTTTCCCAATTGGTCTCCACACCAATATATTTTTCGCCATTCTTTCCTCTCCTATTCTAGCCACGTGTTCTTATCGATTTTATAACTCTATGTCTAGAGATGCATAGAGGTCATGCAATTCCTCATTATGCAGTTTCCGCCATTCCCCGGTGACCTTATCTTTCTTTGGCCTATAAATGCTGCGAATTACCTTCCCGAATGTTCATTTATTCGATCCACCTCAACTACCCTCTCAGCAATACAAAATGACACAATTCGTACATTGCATGCAATTCATGGAATTCATGCAGTTTATGCAGCCAATCCGTAAATAATGGTATATCACTTGTCTTATCCAAACACTCTTTTTTATTTATTAGTTCTAATCTTATCTATGGATTACTAAAATGAGAACATGACTCCATCGATGGAAGTAGGAGGCAACTTCCTGAAAATCCCTAACAACAAAGTAATCCACAGCTTAGCTACCCTCCCGTGTAACGCATCGAAACCTATCAATTCTAAAAATACCATTCTTTCTTCTGTCTCCACTATCAATGCTCGTCTTTGGCAGATATGCTCTGAAATTCCCTCATCTCACTAAATTTTTTAATATAGTTTAATATATTTTTCTGGAATTTCTTCTAATGAATATTATTAAAAGAAAATGAATTAATTTAAATTCAATTATACCTACTATAGTGTATATTCAATTTTACTTGAAATATTACATTTGGATGAATTAATAAAATTTACGCCCTATTTTAAAATGTGCCATGCTAAATAAATTACTTTTACTATTTAAGTTTGGAGAGCTGTATTATGTAGATCATCAGGGATGGAGAAGATAATCAAGAATTCAAATCAACATCCAGTATCAGGAATAACTGTACTTTCAGAGATTCAATCAAAATAAAATTCTATATATAGTAGTTTTATACAATTTTTAATCATGTGACAAACTATCAAACATATATCTTTATTTTTACGGTCAGGTTAGAGGAAACAAAAAATGAAAATGGGATAGGTAATGACCGTCTTCCGAAAAAGCTACATTTCTCAAAAGTTGATAGAAAACTACGAATTTTGAATAATGCCCGTGTACCAAATTTCATTATTCTAGCTCAAACAGTTTTTGCGTAATCTTGTCTACATACACACATACATAAACACAGACATTTTTCTCAACCTTAGCGAAAATGACTCAGGGATATAAAAACAGGGTATAAAAACATCAAAATCTCGACATCAAAAATTTTCATGATCGCGATACTATCTCTGGCGAAATAGTAAAAACAATATATAATGTATTTATTCCATAATAAATATATTTAGATTACATTATCCATGAATTTTACAACAAATTTTCTTTAAGTGGGTCATCGTTAGGAACATTTCCCTAAAATTTTTCCAGGGTGGTGCAAAAGCGATTGGTACTATGAGAATAATTAATAATAATAAAATATGTTTAATATATATATACAAAGTCATATTAAAAAACCACTTTGAATCATTGCAATTATTTTATAATGATATCCTTTAACATTTATTGACAACTCTTATTTGATTAATTAACTTACAATAAGTCAATTAAAATTCACTTTATATAAAAACGAGACTTTCAAATAAAAAACCCCTAATACGTGAATGACATAATAATCTTGTGGAATCTTTTTAAGAAAAAATTTTTTCTTATTAAGATTCTAAATATCATCACTTTGATTTGTATATATAGATATATACCAATATATAGGGAAACGTGACCTATTATGAGATACAGTTCTAATTTGAGATAACCCTCTGTGTGACCTTTCCATACTGTGTGATTCCCAATTAAATGATTTGTAGAGACGAACTATACCGAGTGAACATTAAACCACTTCTCACAATTCCTGAGGCGAACAATAATTGCTGCCAAGTAGTAAAAAAATGTTTTTCTACTCACTTTTTAAGACACTCTACAATACAATCTAGTTAATCAGTCATTAATTAAACAATTTTGATTGTATAAAACTAGTAAATTTCCAAATACCTTGTTTTTCATAAAACCCTTGGAAAATTAACCTAATATAAGACAATACATTTTGGGAAAACTTAGTATTTCATTTTGGGCAACCTGCTGTCTGAAAAATAGCTAAAGACAACATTTTTCCTTTGTTATTTTTTTAACAATTTTAATGAAAATTATTTGATATATGATAATGATAACACATATTTATGTAGAGAGTATTTATCAACACAAATAGTAAAAAATCTAGTGTCTCCATTCCTTCGTCGCAATTTGAATTGGATTAATTAACACATATATATATTATATTTAAATTAAATTATAGCACCAAGTCACGTGCAGGCGCGTGATTTGCCGTCGATTTAAAAAATTAATTCCGGTACTTTCAGCGTTTCAATCAAGATAAAATTCTATATATAGTAGTTTTATACAATTTTTAATCATGTGACAAACTATCAAACATATATTTTTCTTTTTACGGTCACTTTAGAGGAAAAAAATCAAAACGTTGTAGGTAATGACCCTCTTCCGGTTGAGCTACATTTCTCAAAAGTTGATAGAAAACTACGAATTTTGAATAATGCCCGTGTAGCAAATTTCATTATTCTAGCTCAAACCGTTTTTGCGTAATCTTGTCTACATACACACAGACATTTTTCTCAACCTTAGTGAAATTGACTCAGGGACCTTCAAAACGTATAAAAACATCAAAATCTCACATCGAAAATTTTCGTCATTGCAATACTCTGAATAGATAGTAAAAATCAAAATTGAAAAAAAATTGATTGCCGTTTACTATGGTTCAAAAAAAGAACACTCTTTCCTATATATATATATACATTGAACACATTTAAAAAATGAAATTAATCCATTAGTAATTTAATATATTTGTATTTGTAATATGTGAATTAAATGCAAAGGTTGACTAGTAGAGCATCTCATTCGCACAAAATCATTTCAATTCTTTTAGTATCTCTCTCAAGTATTTGATCGATGGAGCTGTGATTGATTTCCAAAAAGTAACATCGGCAACTTAGCCAGAATATCATCCATTGATACATTTTGATATTAGGAATGTTGTAACCGAACATCAACGTGGTGCTTGGGGATACGCCACCTCGGTCGTTGATGGACGTGTCACTGTTTGATTGATTATACTTGTATCGGCCGCTCTTTATTTAGTCAGTCGAACAGTTTCAAATGAAAAACTGTCATCGAGGACTTAAGGTACCGGGGAGGAGTCGAGTCGGGGGAAGGGTGGATGGGGTGCATTGAGGAGGGGAGGGGGAGGGGGTGCTTAGCCACACAAAACGCCCAGTCACCCATTGGCAGGCTTCACCCTTTGTGCAAGTACCGCCCCACACACCCCCCGCCCTCCCCCTCCCCATCTAACGCTCCTGCACCCTTATTCGATGCACAATGAATTTCTATTGCACTCGCAGGCTGTCTCTTGTTATTCGTTGCGAATGAAAGAGACTCAGCGACATCCATCACCGTTTTATTAAAATAAGAATAGAAATATTGATTCAAAAGATAAAAAAAAAACAATATTTACAATATCAAAATATTCTATTAGAAAAAAAATTGTTCTATGAATATTGAACATTTAAAAATTATTCTTGAATCATTGTTGGTGATGAATGGATGGGAGAACTTGACTCTTAACCCTTCTCCTTTAGGTTCAAGTTTATTTTGAAATAAAAATATTTGAATATTAGAAATTAAAATAAAAATTTAAATATTTAAAATAATTCTTAGGATGAGAATTATTAATTTTATATTCATTGTCAGAAATGAATCGACTTCTTCAATGAGGTAAGGGGGCTCTGAATGAACAACATGGAGTATTATATAAATTCATTTTCGCGGTTATTGACAGTTGACAGTGTACAGCTTACGATTCAACGGATTTTGATAAAATTTGGTATATTTACTTAATGCATCAGTATGATGAATACATCAACTTTTGGTGTATATCTGAAAGTGATAGTTTACAAAGTATTAATTTTATATTCATTGTCAGAAAATATTTCACTTAAAATATAGTAGTCTGAAATAATTGATTAATTAAACTAAAAATAAAAACTAAGATTATATAATTTAGTCATTTTAATTCAAGTTTTAAAAATATTAATATTTTTGTTACTTTACACACACATATTTATAGTACCTGGTTCACCGAGCCCCCGCTCGGTTAATAAAAAAAAATTATTCATTATTATCGGGTTTGGCTGGTAATATTAACACCTGGTTCAGCGAGCCCCGCCGCTCAAATAATTTAAATTTAAAAGAACATAAATTTTAAAAAAATAGTAATAAAAGATACAGCCCTTAAACGTACCTATTAATGCACTGAAAGACATGAAAAGTATAGCCTGTGAGTATAACATAATATATATACGGACACACAACGGACGGGCGGACAGACAGAAGGACAGGGATCATGCTAAAAATACTTTTTTCTATTAACAAAATTGATGATTCGTGGAGATATGTAAAAATCTCCACATGTGAAATTTGGTTTGAAAACAATACTTTTCTTTCCTATCGTCGGTCGGTAAAAATGTAATTTGTCGACAGTAGCGCCATCTATCAATGATAAGAGTAAAAACATATATGATCTCGGAAGTCAAATTTGTTGGTTGCTATCTTAAAGACAAATATTTGGTTGTTATTTTAATTGTAAATCCAAATCCAAATTTAAAACGTTTATATCACAGACCATCTGGTTTATATTATTTATTACCTAGTATATATTTTATAATTGATAATAAATTACTTAATTAAAAATGGATCTTTATTCACAAGAGGACACAAAATATCCAATATATAGGTTATTTTTTATTTCTGTTTGTTAAGTAATGTTAATTAACACTAAAATTATTTTTTTAATATTATTTGTAATAATATTATTCCTTGAATTGAATTATTAAATAGTTAGATATATAAAAATATAATGATTTGAAATAACCAAAACAATTATTTTTTTAGGTCATCTATATTCTTGTTTATATTGTCATACGAATTTCATAAGTGAGGAATTTTTATCGAAACATCTAAAAAAATATTTTCATAAATAATTATTTTCCATTTTCCAAAATGATGTAAAACTCAAAAAGGATACAGAGAAATATTTAGACAAAAAATTTAAAGAAGAAACTGATTCAAACCATAATGAGGACAATCGTTTTCAATGTAATTATTGTGAAAAGAAATTTAATCAAAAATCAAGTTTATAATTGCTAATTGATAATAATTTTGATGCGATAAGCCCCTTTATTGCATGATAACAGACGTTTCCCGATTGTAACCTCGTTTTAAACTCATCTCGAATATTATTATCTTTTATTATCACAGAACCTAAGTATTTAAATTTTTCTACATTTATTAATTAATTAATTAATCGATTTTTCTTTATAAATACTATTTATGGTGTGAATTTCAAAAAATTCTTAGAGCGGTTTCTGATATCCCATTTACAAATATATATACAATTTTAGCTAGCATAATAAGATAAGATATAATGTTGTTTGAAAATTTATTTATTTCAAATCGTCGGTAGATTCTATGCCTGGCCACGGCTCATATTTATTTTGATATTTACAACTGGTAATTTTAAGAAAAACCTCCAAATCCTTGAAATACTTAAAAATAATAATAGCTGTTTCTTAAATCGTTACATTTAAATAGCTTTAAAGTTTAAATATATATATATATATATACTATTTCATATATAATACTATTTTGAGAGATAAAAAGTTAATAAAGAATAAATAGATGGAGAGGATTACGCGGTTTGAACTAATAAATAAAACAATCCACTTCATTTGTTAAACTAAATTTGAAGAAAACATTTTAATCTATGTTAAATTAAATAGAAATGATGGGGCATTAGCCATTTTAGGGGGAGTTGGAAGATCGAAAAGGACCACTAGCGTTTTAATCTCTAAATCAAATTAAGAGAAAATGGATGATACGACTCAAAATCTCCAAGGTGTTAACTCGAAATATCCCCCGTTCCTGTGCGTGTAACTATCAGGTCTTTGTGGTGGTTATCTTAGCCGTTCGCGTTGGACCGCTGAGCCAACGAATGGATTGTTATCTTCAGCCATTATCTTGTTTGCGATAGGTCATTACAGAAGTAAGGACGCTTGTTAACCAGCAGCCGATTGCTTTTAAAGCCAAAATACTTGGGAAAAATTTTGTAGAGGAAATTACCCCGTCATCTAATTTGGGTCGGGACGCATCAAGGTGAGAGATTAGAGAAAAAGCAACGTCTGCTGCAATTGTTGAGATAACCTCTTCTTATCTACCTCAATAGCCAGAATCAGTGGCAATAAAAAAAAAACAAATGCAATCCTTCTCTTCTCACAAATATAATTAATTGCATTTACGAGGATAAAATCATATATTTTATTCATTGTTATATTTACCCTTACTAATCAAATTAAAAATAAATAAATACTTGTTCATATAATTAACTTTGCAACTTGTATTAAAATATTTAAAAAAAATTCGGGAGTGTCCTCCCCTAGACTTTCCCGCATATAAATAGGTAATTAGGTTATTATTATTATGTTTTAACAACAATAAAAATAAACAAAGTAATTAATTTAAATTATAAAGTAAAATGGTTTAACACTATTATATATATTTATAATTTACACCTAACGCTACTTGTATAGGTAAAATGTCACTTCCGGTAGTCAGATCATGATGAAATTTGGTATCTGAATTTTTTTCATATTTTTAAATCTATATACAAAATAGGAAGCAAATATCTCGAAGCAAACTGGTACTTTACTTGAAAGGTAAGCGCAACCAGTGTAGGTAAAGTACCACTTCCGGTTAACCGATTTTGACCAAATTTTGATAGAAATCTACAAACTGTGAATAATATCGGTGTACCAAATTTCGAAGTCCTAGCTTGATTAGTTTTTGAGTAAATTTGCTCACAGACATTATATACATACATACATACACACACACAGACATAATTCGAAAAATGGTATTTTCCGACTTAGGTCTAAAACGTCAAGATCTATCGAAATCTCGAAGTCGAAATTTTTGACGATTCCAATACTTCCCTTATACGAAGTATGCGGGAAAGTAAAAATATATAAATTTTAAAATCATTATTAAATTATTTTTCTATAACAAAATATTTGCATAATCTTTATATGATTTAAAAATTATCATAAAAATATAATATATAATTTAAAACTCTTAAATATAATAAGAGTTTTTGTAAATTTTCTTTTACTTATATCAATCATTCACGAAAGAACAGCGTCTAGCAACTGGGTTGCCACCTTACTTAGTAGGGTAAAGGTGTTTTTTATCTTGATTTTTTTGATCGGAGGCACTACTTTTTATTTTGAATAGTTTCCCAATTTTGATCACTGAGAGTGGGTGAACGCGCTCCCATTGACCCCAGCTAGAGAAATTCCCTACCCAGGTTCAAATGCTTTGATTTCCTGGTTTCTTATTCAATAGTAGATAAAAATACATGCAATTAATTTACTCCAATATATTCCAATAATTTGGAAGTTTTTGACAAAAAATCTTAATTTGGTATCAATATTTCTAAAATTTTTAAGAATTTATTCAATCTTGTATAAAAATAATATTTGTTCAAACAACAAGAATGCCTTTTTTTTATTTTCCAATTAAGATCTACATCTGCCCTTATTTTGGGCAACAATAAATCGTTTACAATATATTTACAATAATATTTACAATATAATGGAAAGGAGAAATAGGAGTATTAGGAAGTACTCGACTCGGCTATTTGCCCGATAGAGTAGGATGGGAGGACATCTCTCAAATTAGGGTTCAGTGAAAGAAAGAGGAGGGAATGGGATAGGAAAGAAAGAAAGAGTAAAAGAAAACCTGCTGAATATACAGATTAAAGGAAAATAGTTAAGAATGCCTTTAAATCAATTTTCTTACTATCTCGCCAGTGTGTGTGTGTGTGTATCTGTGTATATAGACAAGATTACGCAAAAACAGTTTGAGCAAGAATAATGAAATGTGGTACACGGGCATTATTCAAAATTCGTGACGTGGTGCCATCAACATAGAGCCAAACACGCCCTGGTTTAATAAATATTATTTATTAATTTTAATTTATAATTTTTAATTAATTAAATTTAATTTAAATATCATATATGTATTAATTAATTCAATTCAAATTTGCGAGATAGTCGAGTGGAGACACTCCAGATTTTTTATGTTTTATTTTAAAGTTTTTTTATTTGATTTCATCCTTATATCAAAGTTTATTTGTTGACTTTTCATGTGTTATTTTTAATAATTGATTCTAATTTTCACTAAGCCGTTTTCAGCCAATTTATTAATAATCAGATGTTACACTTGATTAACAGAAAAACAGTAAATTCGAAAGATAAACAAACCTAAGAAAATAGATTTTAATAATAAACCATTTTACAAACATATCTCTGTTGAAAAATTCTTTAAAGGGGAGCTAAAATTTGTAAAAAAACAAATAGTGTTGTTCAGTCAAAAACCAAACAAATTCTCATAACAATAACTAAAATATATAGTCAATTTTTGAGTTAATTCTTTAAAATAAACAGAGATTGCAAGTGATTGATTCTTAATTAATAAAAAAAATTATTTATAACAAATTAATATTTAATATCATAAAAAATGTTAATTTTTGTTGAATTTAAAACGGACTGATAAAAATAAATGAGGATTTATTGATAGTCAAGGGATGATTTCTCGAAATAGCAAAATATTGACATATACCACTCTCAAAATGAATGGTATTTATATATACTAGGGTCATTCAATGAGTAAAGAGACATATGTCTATAGCTCAAAAACAGTTTATTCTTACAAAATTCAGGCTATTTTTCAACATAATCACCCCCCACATTTATGCACTTTTCCTATCTTTCTTGCAGATTCCTAATTCCCTTGACGAAGAATTCTTTCGATTTACCAGTCAAGCCACTTAATGCATCGCTTCCTTAACTTCCTCATTGATAGCAAATCTTTTTCCACGAGGGCGTCTTTGAGTGGCTAAACAGGTAAAAATCTGATGGGGCAAGGTCGGGATTGTAGACAGGATGAGGTAAGACCTCCTTACCCAATTTTTGATGCTTATTACGGGTACTTATGGGAGTGATTATGTCGAAAAATAACCTGAATTTGTAAGAATCAAATAAACCGTTTTTGAGCTATAGCCATTTGTCTCCTTGCTTATTGAATGACCCTCGTGTATTTATAAAAATCCAGAGTAAAACCTATTACTAATCATTTACTCAAGAATATCATTTTTTTAAAAGTATATTAAAAAATAAAAAACAACAAGTCAATTAGAAATCCGATTAAAAACAAAGGATGTTGATCATATTATAGCTAAAAAAACAGGATATTTACTTGAATATCAAGAAGAATTGGGGAAAAGAATCCAATTAATACTAACAAAATGTTATTTCTTAATTTATAATGGGCCGTTTTGGAGTGGGGAGTTTTTTTTTATAATTCCCTCTCTCGATTAAAATGGATATATACAAAAATGCATATATACATATATATAAAAACAGGAAAAAAATCGTTCAACTTAAGAGAATTAATCGTTATAAACAAATAATAAATAAAATAATAAAACCTATATCAAGGTTTTGATAAATTAATGATATGTAAAGTGATTTTTTTTCAAAGGAATGTATAATCATTATTTTGTTAGGTGAAGTGAATAAAAATATAATCATTAAATATCAAAATAAAAAATAAAAAACAATATCGAAATCGTTTGTCCTTTGTATTCATTATCTTAATAAAATATTACATTCTTAATATCCATTTCTAATATACTTTACAAATAATATAATAATAATATGATAATATTAACTGAAAATACCCGTACTTCGCTCCGGTTTAATATCATTGGGATGAAGAACTACTTAAATTAGTAAAAGTTCAGTTTAACGTTGATATATATAATTACTAAAATAAACCAAAAGTATTCCATTCTTAGCATATAATTTAAAATTTATAATTTATGTTCAAATAGGGGAAACCCCTTATATAACTTTTCCCCCCCCCACCTCTGTCAATCTTTTTTCTCCTCTGATTCGCCGTTCTCAAAGAGGCCGAAATAACATTTGCTTGTTTAACATTAACATTTTCTACACGACATGGCCGCGATTCACCCCAAATTTTCAAAACCTTTTCTTAGTGAGCACCTAAGATTCAAGAGGCCGATGTTCCAAATTTAATTGGAACCCGTTCTGTGCTTTTGAAAATTTGCGATAAGTGATTCAGTCTCTAGTACCTGAGCTTTGTTTATATATAGATTAATCAAATTATTCTAACCTCTATTTATCATAACTTATTGTAGAAAAGTACCGTATTTTCCGGCGTATAAGACGACCCCCAACTTTTTTGTTAAAATATATAATTCGTGCTATACTCTCCGTATAAGACTACCCCTTTTCCAACGCACACTACCGGTAAATAAAAAACATCAGATTTGATTTCAATATAGAAATTTTTAATTAATATGCTTATGACATCATGGCATGACATGATAGCATGAAAACGGTCACTAATAAACATAAGTCAGTTCCTCATAAAACATATAAAACTAAAACAGTGCAAGTGGATTAAACTTTTCCTAAAGCAGTCTGATACAAGGAAGTTAACAAACGATAGAGAGAGCTCGCAAGTCACTGCGAGTCAGCAACGCAGTTTCCATTTCCCTCCTCCTTGCTGCCACATTCCCGGCGTATAAGACGACCCCGACTTTTTAAAAAAGATTTTAGGTGCTCGAAAGTCGTCTTATACGCCGGAAAATACGGTAGTAGTTTTTATAATTTTTTTTTATTCAAAATTTATAATAACATAACAAAGTTGACAGAAAATATATTTAGCTGTGAAAGGGTTAATGGATCAACAATAAATAATTTTTAAAAATGATATTTTAGTACTTAGATGACTTGAACTTAAATTTTTGTTTTTATCAATTTTATAACTTTCATTTCTAAATACTCAGATAGGCGAGTATTTTAAAGAAATAAGATACTGTAATGATTTTTTTGTATATGGGTGGATATCGAAGGGGAAAATCTAAGAAAAAGAAGGGTTGGTCTCATATGTGTAATGGAAAAGGGTGAACTTTGAATCGGTGTGAACTGCCTTTTCAACAACTAGTCTCTTCTGGGGAAACGTATTACAATAATAATCCTTTCCAAAAATAAATTTATATTTAAATAGATAAATTTTATTTTTTTTTTTTTTTAAGGATTAATGATATTTTGAAAATATCAATACTATACCTATATTTAAAAATTATATTTTATTAATATATCAATTAAATTAAATAAATAGAAAATTTAAATTAAAAAAAGATATAAATTATCTCAAAAGTACAGTTCCGGAAAAATGTAAACACCAATCAACCGGTTTACAAGGCCGCATTGCCATTGCCCGACAACAGCGCCACTATGTCGTTTAATTTTTCCGTCAGTATACCTCAGAGGTTTAGAAACACACACAGGGCTGTCAGATGTCCCGGATTTCGCAGGACAGTCCCACGCAAAAGTGAAATGTCCCACGTCCCGCATAAGCATGCAAATGTCCCGCAGATAAAAAATTATTATATATAATATTAAAATAAATTAATATAATTTTATACAAAAACTTAAATATTATAACAATTTAAAAGAATTAAATTGTACAATAAAAAATAGAAGTTATAGAAACTGTAACGAAACAAACCATATACATTTTGAATATTGTGGGGCGGGGGTGTATTAATTAACTTAACAGGTACAGACAGGAGCTAGTTATTGGAAATCCCTGAGTTGTTCGCAACGTAATGCAATCAATGGTCAGTTAGTAGATAATCAATGATGAGTATAGCTAATTAAAAATAATTACCTATCTTAGTTAGTTTTATGTGACATTGAGCTTTTGAAGTGATTTATTTATTTATTATTTATTTTAATTTACAAGGAATTTGTCCTGCAAGACCAAATTGTAAATCTGGCATCCCTGTCTAGGGATGATTTATAGAACTTAAGAACGAGAGGATTCAAATCTCATCAAGAATACTAAAAATGTAATAATTTATATGTATAAGAAAAAAATGCAAATTTAACTGAATAAACATAGTTATCAAAAACCAATAAAAAATACAATTGACAAAACTTTAATTAATTATTTAACCGAACTGATTAAAATAAATAATTGTTGTTCCCTGGAATGAGGAATTATCTTTTGTCTAACTCCAACCCCGCATGCCTGTTGACCTCTACCCATAGGTGATCTTTTCATTTGAAAAGTGCTGTGTCCTATCGATTTGATTTTTTGGAGGGTAATTTTGGCCCTAGTCTTGGTTCCCTGATCTATCCAGGGGGATGGGAGGGTGCAGCCCTACAGGGATTTTTAAGATGCGCCCACATGGCTAGCTTGTACCCCGCCTCGGTCGATGTCACTTTGCGCAAAGAAAGGCCTGCAGCAATTAATCACATGTTCTCAGTCAGCTCCAGAACATACCCTCGCCACAACCCACCCGTAGCTATTTGATTACATCTGTATAGACCAACCCCTGTAGATCCGATTGGAAATATAATCAAAGTTCACTATGAAGAACGAGACCCCAAAACCGACCACTGACATTTCTATGGGTTTTCGCTTATTTTCATTTGGAAAATGGACCTTGAAGATTGGATTCAAATAAAGAAATCCTAAAGTATTCTCATTGGATAACCGCAGATATCATTTCAATGAGATTTCTATTTTCGGATTAAAGTAAGGTTATATAAATTACTTTTCTTTATCACCACCAGAAATAGGAAAATTATTCAATTGGCTATTCCAAATAATATAAAAACGATACATTTTATAAAAGATTATTACTACTATATGAAAGTTGATTAATTATGCGATCCATTAGATGAAGGTTTCGTATAAATAGTAAAGCTTCTAATTATAACTCTTAAATAAAGAGAAAATTTATTAATGATTTAATTTTGAATAGAAAATATGACTTGTCATGTGTTAATTAAATTTTATTCTATTCAACGCAAATTCAAGATATCAATTAATTTATTAAATCATACTAATATAATGAGTTTAAATGATATCCATATATAGGAAGTATTATAAATGAGAAATAAGTGAATATCTACAAATTTGGGTTTTAAATATTTTTCTCTTAATTTAATTATATATAAATATATATATTATAATATATATAGTATATATATATATATATATAGTATATATATATAAATTAATTTTAATTAAATTTAAATTCAAATTTATTTCTTGACATGAAATAGATTTTATGTTTGATTAAAGTTAAAATTAAAAAGATTTTCACAAAGTAAATCAATAAGAATGACAATATAAAGAAAATCTCTTGTGGGAATGAAATATTTTGCTGCAGTAATTAATAAATAATTGACCTGTTTAAAAAGGAGGAAGGTTGAGTGAGGAGTGTGAGAGATTACCACTTGACACAAATATAGATCGAAAGATCCACAGATATTCAATTATTACAAAGAGATGATTTAATAAAGAGAAGTAATAAGATATAATGTTTCTTGATTTATTAGTTTAAAATAATATATTTTATAGAATTGGAGTGAATATCGTAATAAAATATATAATTATAAATTTATATAAAATCTTATTATACTAGAGCAAATTGTGTGTATATATAAATATATGTTTTTGTGATCTTAAAAATTCAGTGCAGGATTTTTATGAAATTGGCATAATAGGGAGTTTTTGAAGAAAAAATTAGCTGGAGGGTCTCCACTCAACTATCTCGCAATTTGAATTGGATTAAATAACATAATACATTATATTTAAATTAAATTTAATTAATTATAAATTATAATTTAAAATTAATAAATAATGTTTCTTAAACCAGCGCGTGTTTGGCTCTTTGATGATGGCACCACGTCATGTGCATGCGCGTGATTTGCAGTGTTCAAAAATTAATTCCAGGACTTTCATAAATATTATAAAAATATGCATTTTTAAATAAAAAGTAAAATAAATAAAAATCATATATATATATATTATTTCTAGAGTGTCTCCACTCGACTATCTCGCAAATTTGAATTGGATTAATTAACTTTAAATTAAATTAAATTAATTAAATTATAAATTAAAATTAATAAATAATATTTATTAAACCAACTCGTGATAAGCAGTTAAAAAATTAATTCCTGTACTTTCAATTAAGCTGAATTCTATATATAGCAGTTTTATACAATTTCTAATCATGTGAAAAATTATCAAACATATATTTTGATTTTTACGGTCACTTTAAAGGAAAAAAATCAAAACGTTGTAGGTAATGACCCTCTTCCGGTTGAGATACATTTCTCAAAAGTTGATAGAAAACTACGAATTTCGAATAATGCCCTTGTACCAAATTTCATGATTCTAGCTCAAACCGTTTTTGCGTAAATTTGTCTACATACACACACACACACACACAGACATTTTTCTCAACCTTAGTGAAAATGATTCAGGAACCTTCAAAACGTATAAAAACATCAAAATTTCAACATCGAAAATTTTCGTGATCGCAATACTATTTCTGGCGAGATAGTAAAAAGGTAAGATGATTTTGCGAACAGGCTATTAAACATTTCCGCTTTTTTTCAATAATTTTGTTTCAATATGGTTATTAAAAAAAATAAAAAAAAAGGTCAGATGATTTTGCTATCAGGTTCTGAAACTCGATTTTTCAATATGGCTTTATGTATCACCAAGTGTACCTACCTTATATTAGGGATTATCGTGCAATTTTTATCTGTTAAAATTTATATGGGGCGAATTATGAAGCCAACCTAAGTGGGCGTTTGGTCCAAAAAGGTTGAGAACCACTATTCTAAGACATCAACCTGTCATGACTTGTATTTAATTTTCTGCGCATTAATTACTGCACAGGAGTTTATTCCATCTGCACCCATTTCATATTTATTTTAAATTCATATACATATTTATCGTACATATTGACGTAATTAATAGTCGAATTATTTTATTAAATATGTTTAATTAAAATTAAAATCTATTTTTTTTTACTTTTTGAAAATTTAAACTAAATATGGATAACGAAGTATTTATATGATAAATAAATAGTCAATATTTAAATAAATATAAATTATTAGGCAAAAATATTATTTTAATAGTAAATGGACTACATAATATCGTGGATTAATTTTTAATTTATATCATCTATATATAGATAAAAAAATTTTGACTGCTTATTGATCAGAATTTAAAGATTTTTATATATATTCACGTTTCATAGCTTGTGTGTGTGTGAATAATCAGATGTAATAGTAATTGTAAATGTAATTGTAAATTTAATGGCTATAAAAAATATTAAATATATTTATATGAATATTATTATTATTATTAATATTATAATTATATATATCAAACCTAAATTCTTTAATTGATATTTATTTAATTAAAAAATATTTTATTTGAATTAAGATATGTAATAAAAATATAATCAAATATCATTAAGATATTTAAAAAATAAGGACTAATAAAATTAAAATAATTTAAATCATATTTGATTATTAAAAATTATATATTTATATCTTTTAATAATTTTGTTCGTGAATTGTTGAAATTATATTTTTATATTCATTGTTGAATATGTATGAACAGGTAGGCAAGAAATGAGTAAAGCCGTGGTTGTATTCTTATCGAGGATTTTATAACGAAAAACAATTTCTTGGTTTTTGAACAAATTGATTTTGTAATAGGCGAAAATTATTTAATTCATTAATTTATTTATTTTTAAGATAAATTATTATTTTTAAATTTGGGTAATTCTTCCGCTGGGTTTGGCTCCCATGAGGTGCTGCCCTGCGAATCAACCCAGAACCATGGAGGGATTCCCAAAAATGCATTGACTGGTCCTCTTTCCCGCCAAGAGGAAGTGTTGAGATCACAGACCATCAACAAGACTAGACACGCCCGTGTTACGTTCTGAAACCTTATTTAGCGCCATCTGGGTAAATCCCAGCCAACTACTTGATGAAAAAGTGGGTGGGGGGCTTGGTGGGTTTTTTGAATTTATTTTTATTTAGAATTTGGCGTCATCTATTGACACCCCTAGTAACTACTTGATGGAAAACGGTTGGGGGGGAGCTTGTTGGGTTTTTTAAATTTAATTTTTTTTTTGAAAGAATAATTGGAATTAAAAAAATTGTGAAAATTTCAGTTAAATGAAAAATTATTTAATTAGAGGTAAAACTGACATTTCATTAAAAAATTTTTATTTTTTCATATTTTTGCTGAAACGTTGGTTTTATCTCCAAATAAATAATTTTTCATTTAACAGTGATATTCACAATTTTTAAATTGCTCTAGAAAATTTACACATATAGATAAAAAGAGTAATGTTTTATATGTAATATATTTATTTAAAGAAGGGGATAAAAATTAAAATAAATTATTAACAATAAATATTAAAAATCACAACAAAATCTTTTTTAAATATTTTTATTTTATGATAGTAATTAAATAATCAATAAACTAATAACAATTATAAATTAATAATAAATCAATTATAAATTTTTATAATTTATTTTCAGCATATTTTATTTATAAAAGTTGTGATTCTTTCTTTCGAAACTGTATCCTTCCTGGATAAAATTCTGTTACACAATTTTGTAAAATGGTGTAACAGAATTTTTTTTTAAAAGAAGGGCACATTTTATTGCAAATTCCTCGCCATGGGAATTACAAAAGGTTGTGGTGAAGAATGTTTGGGAAGCGCATTGAAGGATGTTTGTCCCAATTATGATCTCAGGTATTTTGGAAAAAAAAATGTCGGTTTCTTGGGCTATAATTTTTATGAATTCGGGCGAGGGTTTTTGCAATACAGCGCCCTTATATTGGCGAAATTTTATTAAATTATGATTGTTCGTCGTTCCAGAAGCGCGCAAAAATTTCTCGCACGACGGACAATCATAATTTATTAGTTTTTTTAATAAATATCCCGCCACGTATCCTGTCTTATTTATATTTATATCAGTTAGCTCTGTGTTATTAAGGGCTATACAGGGGTATTTTGATAGGACAGGGCTGATGGGATTTGAGTTGGTGTCATTATATTGTTGTTTTAGAAGGACTTTATAGGAGAGGAGAGTTTGGTCGCCATCATCTTCACAATTCGACCTAATGCTGCATTTTGAGTCGAGATCAGATCCTTGCATTGATAGCATTTAAGTGCGATCTCCTATTGTTTCTTTGTTCTAAACCAATCCTAACTTAAGCCAGAGTGGCTTATTTTGTATTATTTAACAAATCTTATTTTTTGAAGTGAAAACTTCTTTAGCGGCGTTGAGCACTTTTGCGGATGGGGAAAAAATATAGATTTCGCGTGAGATTCCAAAACGACACCGACCCGACCGATATACGCATGCGCAATACGCCAGAATGTTAGACACTAAACTTCTGATACATTCTTTACAAAATTTTACATATTTGCCATATTAAATATTATTATTTATATTTACATTAATAATCAGTATTACTAAATTATGTATATATAAAATAAAATATTTTAATATATTATTATGTGTTAAATTATATTAAATTAATTTCTAATATATTTATATAATTTAAAATTAATTTCTGAATATATATATATATATATATATATTAAATTATATACTATATATAATATATTATATAATATATATTTTAATAAATTAATTTTTAAATATGTGTGTGTGTGTGTGTGTGTGACCGTAAAAATAAAGATATATGTTTGATAATTTTTCACAGGATTAATAATTGTATAAAACTGCTATATATAGAATTTCAGCCTGATAGAATCGCTGAAAGTACCAGAATTAATTTTTTTACACTGGAAATCTCACGCGCCAACACGTGACGTGGTGCCATCAACAAAGAGCCAAACACTCCACTATCCACTCGACTATCTCGCAAATTTGAATTTGATTAAATAATATTTATTAATTTAAATTAAATTAATAAATATTATTTATAACATCAAAAACATCAAAATCTCAACATCGAAAATTGAATTGCTGAAAGTACCAGATTTAATTTTTTTAACACTGGAAATCTCACGCGCCAACATGTGACGTGGTGCCATCAAAAAAGAGCCAAACTTTCGCTGGTTTAATAAATATTATTTATTAATTTTAATTTATAATTGAATTAATTTAATTTAATTTAAATTAATATATGTTATTTAATCCAATTCAAATTTGCGAGATATGCTGAATATGCTTTTAAATAAAAAAAAATTTCAAGAAAGTAATTGGAATTATTAATATTAAGAATCAATAAATAAATTTATTAAATATACATTTAAACATGTAAATTAATCTATATATAAATTTAATAAATATTCAAACAATAATTGAAACAATATAAATAAAACGATTCAATATTTTACTTACATTGTGATTTATATTTTTATTTTTATTACAACTATTATTATGGGTATGTTATTTTTGGCAGTTTAAAAAAAATTAAAAATATTAATAAAATTTATCAAAATAATAAGTTGAAAAGATTTCCAATTATTTTTATTTATTTATTGTAAATTTTTCAATGTAACCATGGTGACCATAAATAGACTTTTACCAAAATATTACTAATTAAATTAATTTTGGATAAATTAATTTTGGATTTAACTACTCTAAAACCTTCCCTGGGACGCCCACAACAATCCCTGAAAGTTTCATCGCAATCGGACGGGTAGTTTTTGAGTATTTGACAGACACACACACAGACAGACAGACAGACAGACATATATATATATATATATTCATACACATCGTATTTTTAATATTTTTGTAATAATAATCAGTTTGCTGAAAAAAATAATTATGAATTTTATATATATATATATATATATATATACGTATATAAATTTCATTTTTCTCGTGAAGCTGGTGCGCATTCCGTCTGCTTTCAAATTTCTTACGCACAAGTTTTCACTTCTGTCGGCCAGTCCCACGACTGCCAATTCGACTTTTTTTTCTTATATTATTTATTTACATCTATGTATATATATATATATATATATATATATACATAGATGTAAATATATATATAGATGTAAATATATAGATGTAAATATATATATATATTATAATTAATATCTTAATTATTTTATCCAACTTATACAATCGGCTCCTAAAGTGTTCCTTTAATTTTTATCTAACTTATTCACAAATTATATATAATAATATACTGGCCTCGAAGTCATTCAAGGGTTGAAATCTCACTGACAAGGAAATGAGACAAATTGAATATAAAAGTTATATAATCTGTCCTCTCTCTTTGTCAAAACTAGATAAAATTAAGTTGACCTGTGGCCAGGTCCGAACCGA
Source organism: Labia minor (assembly GCA_963082975.1). Lineage (NCBI taxonomy): Eukaryota > Metazoa > Arthropoda > Insecta > Dermaptera > Spongiphoridae > Labia > Labia minor. The sequence continues at coordinate 43,909,419 of OY720348.1, read as the reverse complement.
CCGACGGTTTGAAGTAAATTAATTTCCAGCTACAGAAACAATTTCAAATAATTTTAATATATCTATTAATGTAATAAAAAACAGATATGAATACATAAATAATAAATATAAACATTTTTAATTTTATTTTATTTATAATATATATGTAAGACCAGGCTGTGACGTCATGAATGGCTGGATGATGTCATATAATTTTAAATTAAAAAAAAACTAATAAAAATGATTTTTCTCGAGGATAAAACCAATACAAGGTGCATGATTCGTGGTGATATGTAAAAAATCTCCTCATGTGAAATTTGGTGTGAAAATAACCCTTCCCTTCCTATCGTCGATCGCTAATACTACCACTTCCGGTTTCCGGATTTACACCAAAAGATCAATTCATCATACTGATGCATTAAGTAAATATACCAAATTTCATCAAAATCCGTTGAGCCATTCAAGCTGGACACATCTTTACGGACGGACGGACGGACAGACATCATGCTAAAAATACTTTTTTCTGTTAAGAAAATGCATGATTCGTGGAGATATGTAAAAATCTCCACATGTGAAATTTGGTGTGAAAACAATACCTCCCTTACTATCGTCGGTCGGTAATAATAACAAAAATTAAATACCTATTTATAGTTAGAAATTTAATTAAAATAAACATATGAAATAAATATTCTTACCACTCATAAATTAAAAGAAGAAAATGAATGACTTTTCAAAAAAATAATCTTCATCCTATTACATCAAGAAAGTCAAATAATACTATACTAATTACATATCATATTAATATAATTAATAAATATCTTATTAAAAAAAATGAATTTACAGCATAAAAAAAATGAATGTCTGGAGCAGCTGCTTGGTGCTCAAATAAAAAATAAATATAAAATATTTTACCTAAGATGATTATTATGAATATAATTATCCTCCATTCTCTTATTCTTATCTTATAACTATAAACAACTGTTTGTTTCTACATACATGGTATATAGATCATCTTTCAATATATATATATATATATATATTTATAAATATATTCAAGAATCTGGAAATTAATCTTTTGTAGAAAATTGATTATGTAAACATCCACATTGAACATCGCATGCTTATATAAGCCTGCTGAGAAAATCCCCTTCTTTTATTCATCCTACAAAAAAAAAACAAAAATATTATCTTTAAAAATTTCCACAATGATACCAATATATATATTTTTATTTTAATTACTCATAAACAATCCAATATTATTTAAAACTAGCTGCTCAGAGCGCCTTCGGCGCTCTTCACACCTAGACGGGGGCTCCGCCCCCTGTACCCCCGAGTTGTACATAGTATTTGGTGGTTGAAAGTATTAAAAGGTTTTCATCCATTTTGTTTCAATCAGTATATTACATAAAACATTCATTTCTTTTTGTGTTCTTATTTAAAAAATATATTTTAATTTAATCACTATATTAATTATATATATTATTATTGTATATGTTATATCTATCTACCTATGTGGCTCAAAGATACTCTAAAGTTCTTAGCCGCAACAACCACATTTCTCCAAGTGTCCCTATCCTGAGCCCTTATTCCATCTCTCTTACGTCCCTTCCTACGCGTCATTGGTTTTCCAAGCGGACGTTTTCCAATCGGTCTTCCCACCAATATCTTTTTCCTCTCCCATTCTTGCCACGTGCCCTGCCTATCGCAGCTTTTTCCCTTTTATAACCCTAACTATTTCTGAAGATGCAGAAAGGCCATGCAATTTCTTGTTATACAGTCTCCCTCATACCCGGTGACCTCATCTTTCTTTGGCCAATAAATGCAGGGAAGAATCCTATTCTCAAATACTCTGAATCTACTCTCATCTCCAAGGGTCATAGACCATGCCTCCCACCCATATAATGCAACAGGCAAAATAATCTTTTTATATATTCCCTTTGATAATAATTTTGAAGAGATAAGCCTCTTTATTGCAAGATAACAGGCGTTTCCCGATTGCAACCCCGATTTAAATTCTTCTCAAATATTATTATCCTTCGTGATTACATTCAATTTTTCTACATATTCAAATTCTACATTTTGTATCTTAAGATTTTGTATGTCAATACTCTTCCTCTTTGTTACTAAATATTTTTTCTTATCACTATTAATTTCAAACCTCCATTAAATTTTCCTCGCTATCTGTAATTGCAATTGCCGAATCTCCTATTATATTTAAGTCGTCTGAGTAACATAATATTTTACAATTGATTTCCGCATCTTATTCTTTCTTTACTATCTTCAAGAGAAATTAGAAGATTGAAAATTTGAAAAAGTTTATCCGGATCTATTGAGTTATGCGTATGTTTTACTAAAGTCTACAAATAATTAGTGAACAGAAATATTGAATTCGCGGTTTTGTTCCTAATATCTGTCATAATGAAAATATCTTAATTAATGTTGGTCGATTTGGCCTGAACCCGCAATGATATCTCCTAATATTTCCTCCGCCTATAGTTTATAAGTATTGTATATGTTAAATAGAGTATAATATTTCTTGATCATTACATTTTGGTATTTTATTTTCATTGCTAGATTATTATTGAATATTTTTAATTATAATGAAACTTGAGAAAATGCAAAAATAGAGACTTGAGACAATTTATAAAAATTAACGGTATAAAACTATAGATAAATGACCAATATATACATTCATTAATAGTATTAATTTAAATTAATTGATTTATTTGTTTTTTTTATTATTAAGTTCATTTATTAATTTTTTTAGATCATAGTTATTTTCCTTAAAAGAAACTTAAATTCTGTGGTGCTAGGGGATTTGAAAATTATTCGTCGCAATATGAAGATTTCGCTTACAGTTTCTGTCATGTCCGACCTCCATCCAACAGTTATTTTCTGTTAAGTTTTTTGCTTCTCTTAATCATGTGATCTATATATTTAATTTTTTTTGATTCATTATAATAAAATTTAAACAAATAAAAATTTTTACTTTGTTAATTTATATAAATTTCAATATAAACTGATTGTGAGTGATACGCTTAGCCAATACTCTGAATATTTTGTGTACAAAAATATTGAATGTTCTTAGCGAGATTTGATATAATGTTGTACGATTTGTCCTAAATCTGAATTAGAAGAAAATTATAAATTGCATTAAAATGAGACCTTTTAGAATAAATTATTTAATTGAAATGTTATTTAAATATAAGAATTTAAAAAAATATTATATTCTTTGTTTGGCAATTGTTATTTAATTATGTGCAACATGATTCGACTTGCACAGAGCATCGTTATTTTTTATTAATATCACATAATAAAAATGAATCTTTTAAACATAATAAATAAAAAAGACATTTTAATAAATTTAAAAAATATACCCAATTTAAAAATGTCAAAAATTTAAAACAACTTTATATCATCATATTTTAATTTTTATATAATATATATATATTTAGTAATTAATAATAGAGTAATTAAATTAAAATAAAAAACAAAGATAATATAATTCAGTCATTTTAATTCAGGTTAAATAATATTTTTTTTTATTATTCAATGATAAAATTTATATATTATTATATATATATTATAGAAAAGAAGAAATATTCAATTAAATAAAAAATAATTTAAGATAAAAATATGATCTAATAAATATTTTAATTAAATTGAGAACTTTTAGAATAAATTATTTAATTGAATTGATATTTGTATATTAGAATTTAAAATAAAAAGGGAAATATTATAATAATTCTTCGATTGGGAATCTCTATGATAATTCATTGTTTGAAATGATTCCGCTAGGCCGACAGTGAGCCGCGAGCTGCTCTTGAATGAACAACACGGAGAATTATATAAACTTTAAAAAATTAATTTCTGCGGTTATTGATAAGATATTAATAAAATTTATAGCCTATGTTACTCTAGAGGTATATAAGAATATTGTGATGTAATTTCAAAGAAATCGGTTCAGCCAATTCTGAGTCTATAAAATAGTAATTTTCCGGACAGACAGACAGACAGACAGACAGACAGACAGACAGACAGACAGACAGACAGACAGACAGACAGACAGACAGACAGACGTGAAAAATTCTAAAGTCACTTTTGGATTCTAGAGGTCATGAAACGCGAAGATATGCAAAAATTTTTAAATTCTGAGCAATGTGCAGACAAAAACCTTTTTTTATATATATAGAAGAAGATAGAATACATTATTAGAAAAGTTATTTTAATTAATTTAATAAAAATATTAAGTCAACATTATTTAATATGGTATTTTAAGAATTAATGTGTTTTATTTAAATAAGATTTAAATTTATTTATTTAAGAAGAATATATATTTAAAATCATCTTCCTCTGAACTATCCTCAGAAGGCTCTTCTTTTTAATACACTTTACTTAACTCATACTGTTCGGTTGTCGGGTTGTTTGTCCGCGGCATTTTATAATCGATATTTCAACAACTTCCCGTCATTCAATCAACTTGAAATTTTGCATACGCGATTGCTCCTGCTAATAATACACGAATCAATTGAAAAATCCACTGAATTATTTATCTATTAGTGGTAATTAATTAACTAAACTTTCATATGCGGTACAGTGATTTCATTTTTTACTTTTTAGTGCAATTTTAAGTAAAGTGTGTTTTTTAAAAGATTTCTTTTTACTTAAATTTTTTAATAAGTTTTTATGATTTTGAATTATATTCAAACATAAATTGTTTATTCTTATTTTTTTTTTTCATCTAAATGTTTTGGAACCCATCTCATTTTGAAAGATAGATATTTTGTTCCCTTTGTAAAAGATCCAATACTTGTGCAATTGGCTTCATTGATTTTATATATTCTTCTAAATAATTAAAGTCAAAATCTCTAGATGCTTTTAGTCCGAGTTCTTTGCACAGTAAGTTTAGTTTTTCTTTATTCTTAAATATATGTTCAGTAGAATCATATAAGGAATTCCATCTCGTTGGAGCAGGATAAATCAGAGTTTACTTATGATTTCAGACGTTTTTGGTTTTCGCGAAATTGAAAAAAAAATCGGTACGAACTTGTAACGTCCGGTACAAGTTCCTCAAAAAATGAGGAATTTGATACTCGATACTAGCTCTTTTTTTGGGAACTAGTTACAGTTCCCATTACAAAAAGTAACGTGTCCGGGGAACGCGTTACTGCCCAGCCCAGTGTATGCCTATACCTATATGAATATTTATAACTATTATGAATGTTATAATTATCTATATATTTAATACGACAGTCTGTCCGTGCGTACGCAAAAAACTCCAGAGCCTAAAATACAAGGAGTAAAGTAACCAAATTTTTCTGAGGTGAAGGGTACCTCAAATGAGATGAAAAATAAAAAAGAAATTAGAATCTTAGGTAACTCCTGAGTTGAGCTGCGGGTGTTCCATTAAATTAATTTTTTTATATTTATATATATAAAGGAGAGTGTTTGTATGTATGTAATTTGTTTACTTTTTTGCTGTCATAGAAACAAAAAAATTTAAATGCCTTATGCAACATGGATAGGTAAATGAATTGGACTGGAAGAGGAGACATGTGATTAGAGAAATTGGTACAAAATGGATGAAAACCTTTTACATACACACTTTCAACGAAATACTATGTATCACTCGTGGGTACAGGGGGTGGAGTCCCCGTCTAGGTGTGAGGAGCGCCGAAGGTGCTCGGAGCAGCTAGTTATAGATTATTTCTATATGAATTATGTTTTCTAAAGTCAGTTTAATAATTTACATAGCAATCTTTTGATTTTGATATCTTTTGTTATTTATTGACATTTGTTAATTAATTATTATAATTAAGAAACTTGTTTATTATATTTCATAAATAAATAAGAACTGACAATTATAAAAATGATATTTTGAATCTAAATATATACATATATTGTAATAAATAAATGCCATTAGCATCATAAAATCAATGATATAATATCATTGAATGGATGAGTGAGAGATCCATCTTTTACTTCGTTACTAATTGGTTTTCAATTCACAATCTCATTTTTCTTCCCAGAGAGGGCAATCCAGAACAGAACCTGCCCCTTATCATTTGACCTCAAGCGAACTCAGAATAAAATAAATAAAAACCTTTACTTACGCAAGCCGAAGATTTTCGATATTTCAGACCTTTCAAGTGCAGATTCCTGTCATCCAATTAACAGTTAATGAATTTTACTAGAGGCCCACTTTGCCGAAAAGCCTCCACTCGTGAACTAAATAGTAGAATAAAAGTAGGGACAAGTGGCCTCCCTAAATATTGCAGTTGAATGCTCGGTTGGTGTCTTTATAAAAGCTTCCTTTCAATTAATATGCGAATTCAAGAACTTAATGTTTTTTTTATTTCTAATCAAATTCACAATTTTAATTATATAAATGAGAATTTTTTTTTTAAAAGAAAAATTAATGTAAAAATGTTTTTCTCTCTATATATAAATAAATAAATAAATATATATGTATATATTATAAGGATATTCATAATATATAAAATATACATCTAGAAGAAGCAGCATGATCTGAATTTTAATAGAGAATTAAAGGATTTGAAAGTATTTTTTCAGCAAACACATATGCAATGCGGGAAGTAGGGTTAAATCAAATAATCCTATAGAGTAGCCTTTTTTGGATAGGAAAGCCCGGCTACTCTAGTAAAAAGTCATCTTCTTTTTATAATCAAATTGAAAACAGTTGCTGTTTTATTCATTTTACCTAAAAAAAATATTATCAATCTTTTTTTTTCCTTAAATATTTGTTAAATTATTGATAAATCCAAAGAACTCAATACTAAAAGTATTTTTTTTAAAAAAAAAAAAAACATTTTATTCATACTAATATGTATATAATAAAATAATTATTTTGGGAGAAGAAAAAAATAATAAATATATAAAATTTATTACATATAATTTGTAATCAATGTTTCTGTTTGGAGGGTTTAGATTTGCCACCCTTAACCTACGGTCACACACAAAGCAATTTCAAACAGCAAGCACTATGTGACAGCACAATACAGTTAAACAGCCACTACCAGTGATATATTGGTAAAATAAGAACTAAGGGAACGCATAGTGGGAGCAAAAAAAGTCCTATTTTCAGCAAACTATTTTTTTCGATATAAGTTTTTATTTTTTCTTATTCTTACTATACAAAATATTAACGAACACATAAAAAGAAATTCTACAGTAGATTTAAGTGGGAGTTGTCGGGACATGAAAAAGTACTGGAACGCGTTCCGGTTCTGAAAAAAGGTAAGGGAACGTCGTTCCTCCGCGTTCCCCTCCCAATACACCACTGTCCACTACTAATTATTGCTGTAATACATGTGGCCAAATAGCGCGTGCTGCCTTCTGTCTGTGTTACTTGAAACTGAAACTTGAAATAGTGAGTAATTACGATGCAGTTCCCATTTTCTTCATCCATGCCCTAACGTGTAATGTTATATTAAATTACCTTATACCAGGATTTTTAATATACATACGAGGAACATTCAATAAGCAAAGAGACAAATTCTATAATTTTAAAACTATTTAATCAATGTGTATAATCTTTTTAGGGGGATGTTAGTTTGCAACCTTTGGATATGCTCTGCTTCATCATTTTATGTCAAAATAACCTCAAACCCCATCAGATTTTTACCTGTTTAGACCACTCAAAGACGCCCTGCATAGAAAAAGATTTGCTAACAATGAGGAAGTTAAGGAAGCGGTGCAAACGTGGCTTAGGAGTAAATCGAAAGAATTCTTCACCAAGAGAATTATGAAACTGCATGAAAAATGGAACAAATGCATAACTGTGGAGGGGGCGGGGGGTGAATATATTGAAAATTGTAAGAATCAAATAAGCTGTTTATGAGCTATAACCATTTGTCTTTTTACATAATGAATGACCCTCGTATTTATTATTATTAAATACGAATGACAAAAGAAAATATTTATAGATATTATTATATCAAAAATCATATCATCTAATCATAACATTAAATTACTGTTGTTATGGCAAGACCAATTTATTTTCTTTATATCAAACATAATTTACTATCCCATTACTTACATTATACAAATACTGTAGTTTTAATATTAAATATAGATCATTAAATATCTATTGTAGTGTATTTTTTTTATTTTCGACACAAACAAACTCCAACCAAACAAAACAAGAATATTTAATTGAGAATATAATTGAACTTCCAGAATAATAAATATGGAGTGAATTCCATTTTTAAACAAAGTGAAGTGAAAAGATTTCAATATCAGAATTTATTTATTTTATTTTAGGAAGCCACGTGCTAGGATCCATCTCATTAAGATTGGTTTATGTACAAGTCACCCCAAACTTATTTATCGGACAGTAGGCGTAGAAAAAAGATTAATCGAGAACTGTGTTTTTGACAGCACATTACCAAGTTTCGAGCCAACCCTTCTAAAACTTCATTGTAAGAGATTGTTTCCTTATAACTTTAAACCAGGAAACAGAGATTGTATATTTCCTCTGACCACCTCAATTGATAAACTTCAAACTTGAAAATCCATTCAAATAATATTATATTATTTGTACTATTATTATTGTGCAGAATAATTTATGAATTAATATAGAAAATAAATTACCTACAAACAATTAAAACAAAAGTGTAATAAAGGCATTTTAATATGAATAAATAGAAAATTATGTAATAATGTGGTAAGATTAATTAACACAATTTGAAAATATACTTGTTGTTAATTAAATAATTTTTAAAAAACATAAATATAAAACTATTATATTTTATTTTTATTACTTAATTTCTGTTATTAAATAAATAATTAATTGAGTATGTAGGAGGTCTGTTCAAAAGAAAAGGTGAATTTTGAATTTTTTTCGGGCTGTGTACATTCGATTATCGATATTTTTTTTAGTTATTTTATGTTGTTATACATATGTTTCTCATATATGTTATATATACATATGTTGGCATTATCAGCTATATTGGATTAGTAGTTAGTTTTAGACAACTGAAAAAGTTAGTCACGTTTTGTGTGTTCTTCGATTTTTTACTTAAATAAAAAATAAGGAATAAAACAAGGAAGTTATGCAACGTTTGCGTGAAGCAATATGGCTCCAACGATCGGAACTAATCATGGATTCTGCATCACGATAATGCATCAGCTAACACATCATTGCTTGTTTGTGATTTTTTGGCCAAACACCGTAATCATGCCTCAACCACCGTATTCACCAGATTTGGCTCATATTTTTCCTATTCCCAAAACTGAAGAGACCAATGAAAGGAAAGCGTCTTGCCACAATTGATGAAATAAAGTCGGAATCGAAGAACGAGCTGATGGCCATACCGAAAAGTGGTTTAGAAGAAGCACTGAGGGGATTTTCTTTGAAGGGAACAAAATGGATATTGATGAATAAATAAATACTTCTCGAAATAATTCAAAATTCACCTTATCTTTTGAACAGACCTCGTATATTGGTTATTATTTTTGTTGAAATAAGTATATTTTTTGAGAAAAACATATATTATATTTAATAATTTAGTAATAACTTTCAAATATTAATACATACTGAATCTACTTACTTATTACTTTTACTCAATCCACTTCATGTGGTCTTCTTAACTAGAAAAGAAACTCTACCCCTTGTACCCACGAAGTGGTAGTAAATAATATTTTGTTGAAAAACTTTAGTTATATATAACTTACAGTTATTTTAATTTATTCAGAATATTAAGAACTTAAATTATACTTGTTTTTTTTTAATAATATTTTCATTACAATAATTTACTCAATAAATATAAACTATACTTTTTGTATATATGAAATATATTATTCTTTATTTTCATTTTATATCAATTTATTAATAATCGTTCTTCGGATATTTTCGTCGTTCTTGTTAACTTCTTGGCTCACAAATGACAACTGCCCAACTGCTACTGCTACTGCCAACTGCCCCCGGTTAGCCTGTTTCACGGCTTTTTATACCCGGCTGGTGACATCTAAGCGGAGTGGTGGGGACTCTCGACGACCAATCGCGTGTTAGGCGCTGAACGCAGACCCAATAGATGGCTCGCTTATTATCTCCAATCGTAGGCTTCTAAGAGGGGGTAGCGAGGTTTTAAATATATGTCCCAGCGCAACATGAATTTGCTTAGTCGCTCCGAGAACATCTTTATGAGAAAATAATAAAACAAATTTCATTTTTTTTTCAGATCCTATATATATTTTTATATTAATTAATAAATGTCCATCCATTGATTTTTAAACCTGCTTATTTATTTATCTTGTGACCAAGCTTCCTCTTACAATTATTTCATTTATACATAATATTTTATATAGTTTAATATTATAAATATTATAATATTAGTATAAATATATTATAAATATTATTATTTTATATATTATAATTATTCAGAATAGCTTGTTTATTCTTAGTTTGTTTTGAAAAATTAAATTTAATTCATGAAATTTTTATATTAATATATGAAGGTGAAAATTTTGTATTTGTATTAGAAGTCATATTAAAAATAATATTATGAGAGGAATATTAAATTTAAATAAAATTGTCTAAAAATAAAGTTCAATTAATAGATTATTTAAATTGTCTTCAATTCCAAGAAATAAATGGATAATTAGAATGAATTAATGCATGTAACTTGATGGGATTATAACATTCAACCCACATGGATAGTGTAGATAATAATTTCTATCAATTTTTTTGTTCTCTAAAACAAAAAACCTTACCTGAATGACAAACATTTAAAAATAATTATTAACATTTGTTTAGACGTTTTCAAATAATTCGAAAGCATCTAGGTTTTATTATATAAAGTTAAAATTATCTTTTGAAAAATAAGTATAAATTAAGCTTTAATTGTAGTTATTTAATGTTTTAAATGATATATGGGAAATAAAATGTATAATATTAAAAACTAATTGATTCAATTGAAATTATTTATTATTTTTTAAATATTGGAATTGGAATTGGTAATATTCGTAAAGTGGAGATGTTAAAGTATTCACTAATTATTTTATTAAATCATATGATTTCAGAACAGAATAAATGAATTTTATTCATTTTAAAAGAAGTATAAAAATATAAATATAAAAATTTTTTTATAAAATAACCTTGTTCTCATGGACTAAAAAGAATAAAATAATTTTTCTATAAGCCTGACAAAGTTTATGGATGAATTTTTTCATATACAACGAAAAAACGTTGGGCACATTTAGTCTTATTTATTTATATGAAACATCAAGTCAAACTTTAAAACTTTTATTAAACACATAAACTGACAATTTTTTTTTATTATGCAATAAAATTGATAGATCAAGATTTAAGAAATTAATATTTTATTATTTTTCAAAGTAATATACTTATATCAAAGTATGTAAGTATATCAGAAGAAATAGTTTTACTTGTTAATGAAGTGTTTTAGTCTGGTATGTAAGTATTTATATAAACCCCTCTTCATTGGCGGTACAACTGATTAATAAGAATTCATCATTTTATTTTAATGCTATAAAAATTTTTTAAATACGTTCAAAATGAAAATCTATCCTGAAATCAATATTTCTCCTTCAGAATCCGTTGAAAAAAAATTAATCGGAGCAATACAAAAGGAGTTAGTTACTAAAAGTAATTAATCTTTAATTAATTACAATTAATTAATTATAATTCAATTATATTTGTTCTAAACCTTCTAGGGATCCATTGAAATATCTATAAAAATTTTCAAAAGTCTATCTCAATTTAAAGATGAAAAATTGATTTCAATTTGTCAAAAGAGCGAACAGACAGACATAGAGACACACGCCAAGTGAAGTTAAGAAAAACGTTATAAAAATGCATTGAAAACTAATATTTAAATGATTAAAACAATAAAAATAAAAATAAAAATTTAAAAATAGATTCATTTAAATATACATAAAAATATAAATCAATATCAATAAATTTTCAAATCATAAGAGAGTGAGTGGATGAGATTTTTAAGTTATTATACTTATATACATACGGTCAGTTTGATTACCTGCACACTACTATGGATCCAGCATATTCTCCAGATTTTTCACCTTCGACTAACCTAAACATAGGAAATTCACTATTTAACATTTTCGTTGAAATTCATGTGATTGTTTGGTTCCAATGGTTGTCAAAACTAAATGACATAGGTTGCTTGAAATCTGACAGTAGTCCATTAACAAATAAATAGTTGGTAGTTGACAGGATTTAATTTAAAGTCACTACGTGGGAAATTAAAAAAGTCACCCACATGCAGAAATATAAATAATACAATGTTTCATTGCAAGTAAATAAAAATTATACATATTTAAATTCGAAATTTTAGTGTAAATATATTTTTTATTTTAGTATTAGTAATTGGTTTATGTGTATGTGTGTAGTTAAATTGAAGTTAAATATTTACTTTTAATATAAATATTTCATTATATGCGACATAAAAAGTGTTAAACCTAAATTGACATTCGAAAGTTTATTTTAATGATTTTTTGGTTACTCCAGTAATTTTCATTTTTGTTATTTTTATATACTTATAATTTTTATTCATATTGAAAGAATTTAAGGGGACAATAGCGGCAACATTGACTTTGTTGATAAAGATAAAAGAAACTGACTTGTTTTCTATTTTTCCAAAACTAACCCTTTGGATGCGCGAAAGGCATTGTGAGACAATAATAGTCACCTACGGCACCAGGTGAAGCGTATCTACTTTAGTTATAAGCGAACTATTAAGTAAGAAGGTTTTTTTAAATTAAACACATGCGAAATTTCATTATCTTTATTTCAAAGGTTCTTAATTTCTTTTATTTTGCAATTTTACGTTTTTGAACACTTTAAACTTAATACCAAGACTTATTTATTCACATATCTCACATATAGTTTGCTATTTGCAAGTCTTTTTTACTTTCCCGCATACTTCGTATAAGGGAAGTATTGGAATCGTCAAAAATTTCGATTTCGAGATTTTGATAGATCTTGACGTTTTAGACCTCCCTGAGTCGGAAAATACCATTTTTGGAATTATGTCTGTGTGTGTGTATGTATGTATGTATGTATGTAATGTCTGTAAGCAAATTTACTCAAAAACTAATCAAGCTAGGACTTTGAAATTTGGTACACCGATATTATTCACAGTTTGTAGATTTCTATCAAAATTTCGTCAAAATCGGTTAACCGGAAGTGGTACTTTACCTACACTGGTTGCGTTTACCTTTCAAGTAAAGTACCAGTTTGCTTCGAGATATTTGCTTCATATTTTGTATATAGATTTAAAAATATGAAAAACATTCAGATACCAAATTTCATCATGATCTGACTACCGGAAGTGACATTTTACCTATACAAGTAGCGTTTCTTTTTTACCGACCGACGATAGTAAGGGAGGAATTGTTTTCACACCAAATTTCACCTGTGGATATTTTTAGGTACATATCTCCACGAATCATGCATTTTCTTAACAGAAAAAAGTATTTTTAGCATGATGTCTGTCCGTCCGTCCGCTGTGTGTCCGTAGAGATGTGTACAGCTTGAACGGCTCAACGGATTTTGATGAAATTTGGTATATTTACTTAATACATCAGTATGATGAATGGATCAACTTTTGGTGCAAATCCGGAAACCGGAAGTGCTAGTATTGCCGATCGAAGAGAGGAAGTGAAGGGTTATTTTCATATCAAATTTCACGTGAAGGCATATCTCCACGTGTTATGCACTTTGTATTGGTTTTATCCTCGAGAAAAATCATCTTCATTAGTTTTTTCTTAATTTAAAATTATATGACGTCACCCAGCACTCTATGACGTCACAGCCAGCCCTTATATATTATAAATAAAATAAAATTAAAAATATTTATATTATATCCATATCTGTTTTTTTTTACATTTAAAATATCAGTTAACCGGAAGTAGCACTTTATTACATTCTAAATATTCATTCACAACTCTTTATACCTATTTATATGCGGGAAAGTCTAGGGGAGGACACTCCCGCTTATTTTTTAAAATTGTGTCTAAGGAGTGATATGGCGTATTGTGTGTGCGCGCGTTTTATCTTTGCTATGTATGTATAAGGGTACCTAGGTACTATTAACACCAATACCATGTCATAATAGGTATTTGAGATTTGGCAAAAACACAAATTATATCCCTCGATTTTACCTTAAACTATAGTCCAATCGTTTTCTCAATTGAACCACGTGGAATCGTGCTTATCATGATTATGATTAGTAAATATAATTATGATTATTAGTAACGCGTTAACATTATTATAATTAAAATTGATGTAGAAAATTGATTGATGTGAAAATAATTTTATTTTTAATTATTATTATTAATTGTAATTATTCTTTTTGATTTATTTTATTAATTAAATTATTTTCTCCATTTTTCCGTATTAGAAGTCTAATAAAAGTAAAAAAATCTTTGTTATTTCAAATTTGCGAAGAAAAATTTAAAAAAAAATATGTAAAAGAATAGAAAAAGAACACGTTTCTTTGGAAACACCTTGTAGTGTAATCTTAGAATGGTCTTTGGGGATGGTTGGGCTTCAAGATAAAGACAGGTAGTTTAGTTTTGTTTTTGTTGCAGGTAGCAAGCCCGTTTAGAGAAAAAAAAGATGTCGGCGCTTGGGCCCCACAAGTTGTTTTATTTTCACAAAATCTATTGTCAATGGAAATTTTTCACTGATGAGTCCTCTCTCATTGGAATTTATGTAATACAAGTATATAAATAAGTTAAAATAAAAGTCTTTTTAATTATATTTTAAATTTAATTTATTTTATTTTTTTTTTTTAATTTTTAATGTGTTAATTATATCTACCTATTTTATATTTTAATTATAGATAATTAGTTATTAAATTATACTTAAATAAGAAAGTATGACATAGATGTTTAATTTCTGTTTAATGTATATCAATTTATGTTTATACTCTTATTTTATTTTTTTACTAATTTTTTGAATCTTAAATATATATAATGTAATGTCATTTCTACAGTCACTTTAGAGGGAAAAAATCAAAACGTTGTTGGTAATGACCCTCTTCGGGTTGAGCTACATTTCTCAAAAGTTGATAGAAAACTACGAATTTTGAATAATGCTCGTATACCAAATTTCATTATTCTAGCTCAAACCGTTTTTGCGTAATCTTGTCTACATACATACACACATATACACACACACAGACATTTTTCCCAACCTTAGTGAAAATGATTCAGGAACCTTCAAAACGTATAAAAACATCAAAATCTCGACATCGAAAATTTTCGTGATCGCAATACTATCTCTGGCGAGATAGTAAAAAATGATATTTGAAATTTCAGAATAACAAGATATATCAAAATATTATAATAGATAAAAAATTGATTTACTACATTATTTTCTCAAATCTAAATAATGAAACCATATTTGTTAATTAATTTATTATTATTATTATTATTATTATTAATTTATTTAAATTATAAATATTTCTTTTTCGTATGATTATAATTTCAACAAAATATTGGTATAGGTAATATATATATACCATATATATGTATTATATATTTCTTCTTTATTGTTTTATTTATATATTTATGATATTTCTCACTCTTTACAGACAACTAATTTTTAATATTTCCTCTTTTTATAGTGGAAAATATGTGATCATGTGATATTCTGTTTATTAAATTCTAGATAAGATAAGGATGGAGAGAGGAAGAAATAAAAGAATATTAAAAAACACTGAAATGAAAAGGTTTCTTGTTTAGTAATCTTTCTTTCTTCTACGTTTGTGTTATAAAATTTTTAGTGATTCAAGGAAAAATAAAATAAAATACTAATTTTTATATCATCTCTTCTAGGAGTATGTAAGATTATGTAAGATATCAATCAGCAGTTTATTTCAAGAAGTTTTTCTATTTGGAATAGAGCAAAGATTTTTATGAATTAAATAAATAAATAAATAAATACTTTGATAGTTAAATAAAGAGTAAGTGTGTATATGGAATGAATTAACTAATAGGATAAATAATTCTGTTGTCATTCATTAAATGTTATGTAAATTTATCAAATATGTTTATTTATCTATTATGAAGTGATAAGAAATTGTTTATGTATGTTGGATGATAATTTGCAACATTCTTTGGTCCATTTTTGATTGATTCCATCCATGATGGGTGATGATGAAACGTTTTCGAGTTATTTTTAGAGGGATTGAAATCCATTGATAGGCAGTCAGCCAGCCTCTCTGGCTATTGGTGACTGTTGGTTGGCTTGTTCCTGGTGTGCCTGTGTGGGTGGGCCTGTGTCGGTGAGTGAGCGCCGACTGGCAGCACGGAGTCGCAGATGCTCCTTTCAGTGCTCCAGCAGCTGCCGAGATGCGACTTGTTGGTTTGGTCTGCCTGATCTGGGCAGCAACTGGCCAAGCCTCCTTCCAAGTTCTTTACAAGGAAGGCGTCGAGGCCTACCTCGACGAATACTGGCAATTGTGCATAGACAAATTGACATCCGCCATCCAGGAATACCATGCAGCGGTGGATGACACGATCGCCTGTCGAAGGTCTTGTGCCATGAAACCAGTCTCGGAACAGGCGCCGGTACCTGAAGAAGACAGCCCTGATGCAGAGAAAGATGAAATGCGTTTGTTTGTTCGAATGTTGTCTAGGACAAAATGCCAACTTCATTGTCCATCACCACAACAAATCAACAACAAAGCACATCAATTCATGGATAAATTACGCCCTTATGAGTACCTGCATCTCTGCTACTTTCAGGTAAAACGATTGTCACATTTGTAGTTTTACATTCCGAGAATATAATCAAAAAATACATAATAAAGAAACAAACAAACAAACAAAATATATATATTTATTTTTTCATGATATAATATGTAAATAAAATTATCATTAATCATCAGAAATTAGAAGATAAATTTGTGATAGTCTTGTATATATATTTGTTTGTTTGTTTTCTATTTTTTTGAATGTTTTGATTTTATTGTTCATTGATATAGATATCAAGATTAGATTTTTTAAGCTCTTGGGGCTGATTTCAATTTACATAATAAAGGACAGCTCCCTTGTAATATAGTACTTAATTATATCATAAAATCACTTTTGCCTTGCTACATAAAAATAAGAATATATATATTTTAAATAAAATGTAAAATTTATCTATTTCTAATTGACAATTATTAATTAATTAAAACTAGAAGAATTTTTTTTATTATTATTATTATATTACAAAAGAAAAATTATTAAAAGAAATTGATTTTCTTAAATTAACGGACAGGCATGTTGAAATAAGTGGTGAATATGGGGGAAGTTAAACAAGCTATAAAAGATGAAACCACATGTCATCATTATACTATATTGATATAATGAAATGATATTCATAATATGCGGCCATAACAGAAACGCTCTCTGGTGGAGAGGAAAAGATTTATTAAAGAGAAAGTTTAGGAAAAAGTATAATCACATTTTATTTATATTAATTATAGGATATATATATATATATTTAACCTTCTGAACTAAATACCTAAATTAATATTTTTTTTATATTAATAGAAATCTTGCTTGATTTATGTTTTTTCTTATATGAAATGGTCAATCCCAATTAAATAAAAAAATATTTTTTTTCCTTATTGCACTCACATATTAATATATATATTATAATTATTATTATTATTATAAAAATTATTAAAACATCGTGACGTCACTGGTAGGCAAAAAGCAAGCATGATTAGAAATTTGTAGAATATGATTCTGGAAAAAATTTGGGCTTGTTTTGAATTTTAAGGCATTTCCATTAAAGTGTTATTTAATCGGGTCATACATATGTAAAAAATCTCCTCATGTGAAATTTGGTTTGAAAATAACCCTTCCCTTCCTATCGTCGATCGCTAATACTACCACTTCCGGTTTCCGGATTTGCACCAAAAGTTGATCAATTCATCCCACTGATGCATTAAGTAAATATACCAAATTTCATCAAAATCCGTTCAGCCGTTCAGGCTGTACACATCTATACGGACGGACGGACGGACGGACAGACATCATGCTAAAAATACTTTTTTCTGTTAAGAAAATGCATGATTCGTGGAGATATGTAAAAATCTCCACATGTGAAATTTGGTGTGAAAACAATACCTACCTTACTATCGTCGGTCGGTAAAAAATTGTAAAATTTGTAAAGTGTAATAATAATAATAAGTCTATTAATAATCAGTTAAATATATAATATTTTTATAGAAATGAACATAAAACTATAAAGTATATAACAAGTATATAAAAAGTATATATAAAGTATATAATCAAAGAAACAATCAAAAATAATCTTAGGTCAGTATTAATACGTCTTTTATTCCAACAGTATGTAAATAAATGTTAAATAATTTTCTTTTTACAATAATTTCATTCCAAAAAACTTTTTACCTGTATGAATTAATAAATGACAATTTAAATATGATTAAATTAAATCAAAATGCTTTTCTCGTGTAAAAATTAAAATAAAGATTTTTATAAAGTTTCATTTTTTTACAATTATAGAGTAGTAAAAAGGAAGAATCATTAAACATATTTTACATTTGTATAAATAATAAATAAACTAACATATAATAATAATAAAATGATAAGATAATTATTAATAATGTATTTTTTAATGGCCCAAATAATATAGTTAATATAAATACTAAGTTAAATAAATCAGATTTTTATTGATTTAAAATATAATTTGTGGTATAAAGTATATAAGCTATATTCAAAGAAAATCTTGTTTTCATTATTAAGCCTATTTTTCAAACATTAATTATGTATTAATAAATGATGATTTAAATTTGATTTTTGTATAAATTTCATTTCACAATAATTACATTCAATAGGTTTTTCTCCTGTATGAATTAATAAATGTGTTTTTAAAGTTGATTTCCGATTAAATTTCTTTTTGCAATAATTACATTCAAAAGGTTTTTCTCCTGAATGAATTAATAAATGTCTATTTAAATTTGATTTATCATTAAATTTATTTTCACAATAATTACATTCAAAAGGTTTTTCTTCTGTATGAATTAATAAATGTCTATTTAAATTTGATTTATCATTAAATTTATTTTCACAATAATTACATTCAAAAGGTTTTTCTCCTGTATGAATTAATAAATGTCTATTTAAATTTGATTTATCATTAAATTTATTTTCACAATAATTACATTGAAAACGCCTGTCTTCAGTATGGTTTGAATCAGTTTCTTCTTTAAATTTTTTCCCCTTTTTGAGTTTTACATGATTTTTGAATATTGAAAATTTTTTCCTTGTATGAATTAATAAATGTTTTTTTCAAATCTAATTTCTAATTAAATTTTTTTTCACAATAATTACTTTCAAAAGGTTTTTCCTCCTGTATGAATAAATAAATGTGTTTTTAAATTCGATTTCCGATTAAATTTCTTTTTGCAATAATTACATTCAAAAGGTTTTTCTCCTGTATGAATTAATAAATGTGTATTTAATTGTGATTTGTCAATAAATTTCTTTTCACAATTATTACATTCAAAAGGTTTTTCTCCAGTATGAATTATTAAATGTCTATTTAAATTTGTTTTCCGATTAAATTTCTTTTCACAATAATTACATTCAAAAGGTTTTTCTCCTGTATGAATAAATAAATGTTGTTTTAAGTATGAGCTCTGATTAAATTTCTTTTTACAATAATTACATTCAAAAGGTTTTTCTCCTGTATGAATTAGTAAATGTCTATTTAAAATTGAGCTCTGATTAAATTTCTTTTCACAATAATTACATTCAAAAGGTTTTTCTCCTGTATGAATTAATAAATGTGTATTTAAATGTGATTTGTGAATAAATTTCTTTTCACAATAATTACATTCAAAAGGTTTATCTTCTGTATGAATTAATAAATGTGTATTTAAAGTTGATTTCTGATTAAATTTCTTTTCACAATAATTAAATTGAAAACGATTGTCACCTGTATGGATTGAATCAGTTTCTTCTTTAAATTTTTCGTCTAAATATTTCTCGGTATCCTTTTTGAGTTTTAAATCATTTTTGAAAATGGAAAATATTTTTTTATGAAAACATTTTTTTAGATGTTTAGATAAAAATTCTTCACTTATAAAATTGGTATGACAATATACACAAGAATATAGAGGACCTAAAAAAACAATTGTTTTCGTTATTTTAAATCATTATATTTTTATATATCTAACAATTTGATAATTCAATTCAAGGAATAATATCATTATAAATAATATTAAAAAAAATAATTTTGGTGACAATTAACATTACTTTCGATGAAAAAACATAGAAATAAAAACTAACCTATATATATTGGATATTTTGTGTCTTCTTGGGAATAAAGATCCATTTTTAATTGATTAATGTATTATCAATTATAAAATATATTCTATGTAATAAGTAATATAAACTTTTTACACAGGTTTTAAATTTTGATTTCGATTTACAAATAAAATAACAACCAAATATTCGTCTCTAAGATATCAACAGATGGCCTGTGTCAACGATTCAGTTTCAATCACAGGTCCCCCCAACTCCTTAGAACTGTTTGAAACCAATTTATTTTTAATATGATGTCTCATTGTTGCACCGCTAGGAGGCGCTGCAGGCGCATAACCGATAACTCTGCATGCAAAAACCAGGCAAAAACACACACGCAAGCCCGATTTCTTTTTCAATTAGTTACTGTCTGCACTTGCATGGTGGCGCCAAAAACTTTGTTTCAGCAAAGACAATAGAGTTTATTAGTCTGTTAGATGGTCTGTGGTTTCACAATATAAAACTTTTGATGCATTATTTAAACTATTTGTAACGAATAGTCTGTGTATTGAACATATAACAGACTTAACACGACCATGCTAACTTTTGAAACGTTATTTAGAGCCTCCTGACTATGATAAAAATAACTAATTGACGAAAAAGCGGGTGAGGGGATTGGTTGGTTTTTTAAATTAATTTTTATTTAGAAGGAATTATTGGAATGAAAGAAATTGTGTAATTTTAGTGAAAAATTATTTATTTAGAGGTAAAACTGACATTTAATCAATAAATTTTTATTTTTTTCATATTAATTATGTTGGTTTTATCTCCAAATAAATAATTTTTCATTTAACTGAAAATTCTACAATTTTTAAATTGCAGTTAGGAAATGTACACATCTAGATAAAAAAAGAATAATATTCTTTGTAATATATTTATTAAAAGAGGGATAAAAATTACAATAGATTATTAACAAAATCTGTGACTACCTCACATGATTAATAATTGTATAAAACTGCTATATATAGAATTTCAGCCTGATTTAATCGCTGAAAGTACCGGAATTAATTTTTTAACACGACTTCAAATCACGCGCCAGATGTCTCCGCTCGACTATCTCGCAATTTGAATTGGATTAAATAACATATATTATATTTAAATTAAATTAAATTAATTATAAATTATAAATTAAAATTAATAAATATATATTAAACCAGCGCATGTTTGGCTCTTTGTTGATGGCACTACGTCAAGTGCTGGCGCGTGATTTGCAGTCAAGTTTAAAAATTAATTCCGGTACTTTCGGCGATTCAATCAAGCTGAAATTCTATATATAGCAGTTTTATACAATTTTTAATCATATGAAAAACTATCAAACATATATCTTTATTTTTACGGTCAGTTTAATAAAAAAATGAAAAAGTGATAGGTAATGGTCCTCTTCTTACATTTCTCAAAATTTGATAGAAAACCATGATTTTTGAATAATGCCCGTGTAATTGCATTATTCTAGCTCAAACCGTTTTTGCGTAATCTTGTCTACATACACACACACATAAATACATACATATACACACAGACAGACAGACATTTTTCTCAACCTTAGTGAAAATTACTCAGTGACCTGCAAAACGTATAAAAACATTAAAATCTCGACATCGAAAATTTTTGTGATCGCAATACTATAGATTTAGTTAATAATAAGTTGACCTGTGGCCAGGTCCGAACCGACCGACGGTTTGAAATAAATTAATTTCCAGCTACAGAAACAATTTCAAATAATTTTAATATATCTATTAATGTAATAAAAACAGATATGAATATAACATAAATATTTTTAATTTTATTTTATTTATAATATATATGTAAGACCAGGCTGTGACGTCATGAATGGCTGGATGACGTCATATAATTTTAAATTAAGAAAAAAACTAATAAAGATGATTTTTCTCGAGTATAAAACCAATGCAAAGTGAATGATTCGTGGAGATATGTAAAAATCTCCTCATGTGAAATTTGGTGTGAAAATAACCCTTACCTTCCTATCGTCGATCGCTAATACTACCACTTCCGGTTTCCGGATTGGCACCAAAAGTTGATCAATTCATCATACTGATGCATTAAGTAAATATACCAAATTTCATCAAAATCCGTTGAGCCGTTCAGGCTGTACAGACCAGGCTGTGACGTCATGAATGGCTGGATGACGTCATATAATTTTAAATTAAGAAAAACTAATAAAAATGATTTTTCTCGAGAATAAAACCAAAAGAAAGTGCATGATTCGTGGTGATATGTAAAAAATCTCCTTATGTGAAATTTGGTGTGAAAATAACCCTTACCTTCCTATCGTCGATCGCTAATACTACCACTTCCGGTTTTCGGATTTGCACCAAAAGTTGATCAATTCGTTCCACTGATGCATTAAGTAAATATACCAAATTTCATCAAAATCCGTTGAGCCGTTCAGGCTGTACACATCTATACGGACGGACGGACAGACGGACAGAAGGACAGACATCATGCTAAAAATACTTTTTTCTGTTAAGAAAATGCATGATTCGTGAAGATATGTAAAAATCTCCACATGTGAAATTTGGTATGAAAACAATACCTCGTAGCCCTCGTCAATCAAGAAAATCAATATAAAGATTGAGAGGATGAGATATAGATATGATTATGCAATACTTTTATCCCTTATGATAGAAGCTGTTCTTTCATATAATATACAAAAGTCAGTGGTTATTTATTGTATATTCAATTATTTTTTAAATCATTGTAAAAATTTCATATTATGGTCACACCAACAATCTTAAACTATGCTTATATTTAATCACAATGATATTTGAGAGTTATTATCAGTGATTGATTTATTATGAAAGTGTATAATATAAAAATAACATCAAAGTTTATATTATAAATTTCGTCTAAAATGACAACTATGGCAAAATCTTGGTGAGTGAACTCGGTACTGGTCAGACGTGCGGCTCTTGCTCCTGATTCCTTGCCCGTTTCCTTGAGATATTTGTTAAAAACGGCCGTAAGTTTTATATCATTTAACTCATTTTAAAGTGGGGCACATCTAGAGTCAATTATGTGGACACGATGGGCCCTAAATTGTTAATTCTCGGTATTGGGATGATGGGTCTATGGATTCATTAAGGAATTTATTTTTAGTATTAATCGATCTTAATGATGATGACTATTATTTTTATTTTTAATTTTATCTTTATTTTTAATTTTAAATTTTAACTAAGCCGAGCCAGGGTTCATCGTTCCTCCAAGCAATTACCCCCTCCCCCTCTACCATCCTGTTTTAAAAATCCTTAATTTTTTTATTTATCTCTACTAACATCTAATCCTGATTAATAATTGCTAATATTATCAAATGAATAAATAACACTTTCCTTTATCCCTATCAGTGGCATGCGTCGGGCTGTTCGGTTTACGCGCTGCAGGATCTTACCTGTTCCCTTAAGGGGTTCATAACTATAGTCGGAGAGACCAAAGTTGGTGCGTGAGGGGGGGCGGCCAGGAGAGGCAGGGGTACCCCCTCCTAGAGTGATTTCCCCTCCATCACAGTCTTCTACTCTCTCAAACTAAACTATACAAATGTGATATGCGCAACAGAGTTGCGCGGAGTGGTCTTGTTGGAATGGTGAGGCAAGCGTGGGAACTGGTTGGTCGAGGGTGGGGGTCGGCTCAGACACCAACTTTGGCCTCTCCGACTATAGTGCGCACATGGATTGGCAACTGTTGGCAACCATGAGGTCTCGAGCCATATTTGGTATTACTTCCACTTACTTGTACTAGATATCTTTCTTTTATCTTTCCTATCTGGCCTCCCTTGGCCAACTCTTATTTCTTCAGATCCCGATGCTATTAGGTTTTCGAGGGCTAAGGGTTTTTTATTTTTTCAAATCTCCCATCTCATATCTAATTTAATCTCTTCAACCTCCCCTGGTATATATATATATATATATATATATATATATAGGAATCAATTATTTGAAACATTTGAAATTCGAAATGATTTAAAACAAGAAAATACGTTAATTTTATTGGAGGACGTTGTTATATAAATTGAAGAGAAATCGAATGAAATCCAATTAAATAAAAAAAAATTATTAGCTTAAACAAATGATTTAAATATGTCAGGGTATTGGGGAATTTCATTCGTAGCAATTCAATTAAAGTTTTAAAAAATAATAAAAGCATGGAAAGAGGTAGAATTCAATAATAATAGTCAAAAAAACAAAATATTTATTAGATGAAAAGAATATAAAATTTAAAATACAAAATATTCTGTATCACTACGAAGGTTTCTAATATTGGAGAAGAGTTAAGTTAATATTGGGATCAGGTCATGTCTGTATGTAAACAGACATAACCTATATACAGGGCCGGTTCCAGCCGGTTTTGAGCGCCTCGGACAAAACAAGATTAGGCGCCTTTTCATACATGAAACTAAATATTTAATGCAAATTAAAAAAATAGTAAAAATGGAAAAAATCAAAATTACATAAAAAAATGAATATAAAAAAATATTTTATTTATTTATCGGCGCCCCTCAAAATTGGCGCCGGTGGCAGTGGCCTGGCATATCCGCTCCAGTGCTGTTTATATAGGTACAATAATATTGTTTGCAACAAATAATTAAAGTTAAAATTGATAGAATTATTATTTTACCATTTGTATTATTTATAGTAGTTGTGAAGCGTGGTCCATATGAGAACAGATTCAGGGTTGTTGAAAATAAATAAATGATCTATTACATTTATGAATAATGATGATATTACTGGGCAATGGATTTCATAAATAAGATGGGTACCCCTCCCCCGCCCTTAAACTAAAATCACAAGATTGGAAAGAATAAGTCTGGGTCTTTTAATTTAACGAAAAATAAACAAAAAAATTTAAAAAAAATAATTTATTTTTTGTTTAATTCTTTTGGTTCTAATATTACTAAATACCCATTTTTCTTTATTTTTTTTTGTTATCTATTATGTTATCTTTTACTAATTCTGAATATTTTAATTTTATTTAAGATCTATGAAATTACTCAATATTTACCATATTTGTCTTATTAATGCTTGATAATAATAAAATTAAAGAAAAATTTAAAATGCAGTGGTTTTAATGATAAAAATTAATATAAATTTTGTAAATAATAATATTGAATTAATATTAATATGTAGATATTACAAATAACAGATCCTAATGAAAGAAATAATCAATAATTTACTTATAAAGGTACTTTATCTATCTATCTATATATAAACAGTGGTGTTGTCGAGCCAGAACGCTCCGGAACGTCGTTCCGGTACTTCCTTTTTGGACAGGAACGCGTTCCGGAACTAAAGATGATTTCTGATAACAAGAATTGGCTGACGTATTGAAAAAAAAATTAAAAAGAAATGCTGATTTTTTTTCTAATTTTTGACGAATTTTTATATGTATTATTATAAACAAGGGTTTGAACCGAACCCGAACCGGAACGAACCGGCTTGTTTTTCCGGAACGCGTTCCGGTAAAAAAAATATTAGCACAACACCACTGTATATAAAGTAAAACTATATATTAAGAATTTTTAAAAATTATAAGATTTGAGGTGAGATGTGAAATGATTCTCAAACTGGGCGATCGACATCTTAAAGTGAGCGATTATTTTACTATACGCTTTTGGGGGGCGATAGTTATTTTTTGTGGGCGAAATCATTTTGAATACCCGCTAGCAGTGATGGCTCATGCAACCTATATATGGAAGACACCCGTCCGTTTTTTCCTTTAGTTCTTCTTAGAGCTAGCAGAGGCGCTAAAAACAATAGAAGTTAACATTGAGTGTCTGAATCTGATAGTGATGGTCACATGGTCTGTGCGCTGCATATTGAGTGCATAATGTTCGCATGTCTTCTATTCGTTCTCAAGCATTTAGTCGCGTTTAGTTAAGCAGTCAGTAATAAGTAGTGTTCAATTTAATTTTAATATTGTCTGTTGTGCTCTCGCCATATAATTTCAATTATTTTTAAGTGACTTAAGATTATATCTCTCGAAATTAGAACCAAATATTATTAAACTTTGCAAAGCTCACCATAAACCAGACCTACCTTTTATTAGGGATTATTATGCAAAAATTTATAGGGGGGCGAATTAAGAAGCAAGCCTTACAAAGTCGGTGTTTGGTCCAAAAAGGTTGAGAAACATTGTGTTAAATAATATAATTTAATATTTAATATCTATCTAATCTTATTATGCTAGCTAAAATTGTATATATATTTGTAAATGGGTTCTCAGAAACCACTCTAACGATTTTTTTGAAATTCACACCATAGATAGTATTTATAAAAAAAAATTGAGATTTATTGATCACATCCCTGGGAAAAATTATCCTCGATCAAATCTCGAGAAAAATCATCTTTATTAGTATTATCTTAATTTAAAATAGTGAATTTTAATGTATTATTATTTATTTATATATATTTAGAATATTTTACAATTTTTTATTTGATTTCGAAATAAAATTAAAAATATTTATTTTAAATATTTTAGAATAAAATTTATTTTACTTTACTTTATTGTAAATAAAAATGATTTCAATGAATATAGAAATTGGATGGAGGTGCAGTCTAGGGATATTGGGAGGATGAGTCGAAACCTTCTTTAACAAAAGTTAAAATATTGAAGAAATATATAGAAAATGTTAATATGTTATAACATATTCACATCTATCTTATTAATTTACATATCTTTAAATTTTAAATTGTCATGTTATTTATTTGATTAATGTACATTTCTGTAGTTAAACCATTGTAAGAAACATTCTACCAGTTACAATTAATTTTTTACACATTGATAAATTTATTTATTTTTCTAGAACCGGATTACAAATCCTTGTCCTTCCAAAAGTCAATTAACCATTGTTTAATGTTAGATTAGTTGATGCTATTTCAGAATGTATTTTGGTTTATTAATAATAAAATAAATGCAAAATAATTGATAAAGATAAAAAATAGATTGTCTGAAAAAGATTTGGTTCAGGTGTTGGTTATTTGAAAACATTGAATGATTTACCTTCTTATTTTCTCTAATTAACCAAATTAATATATATTGGTATATATATATATATATATATCTCCGATAACAAAACTAATAAAAGGTTAATGGAGTGTTGATTGGTTGTTGTTATACAATTCCTAGTGATTTCGAAAACAGGAGAGATATGCAAAAGTGGCTTGCAACCTAGAAACAAGCTCGATTTGAATATATATTGAGGGTTGAAGCATCATCGCCGGGAGCATCGAGGACAAGCTCCCCAGGGTGCAATTAAATTCTAACAGGAAATTAATAAACCATTGCCAGGTACTATCTTTGAACCGCATACATCAAGAAAAAATGAAAAATTTGCATAGCATCCCGAATGGGTGTCTCTTACCTGTTTTACTAGAAACATTTTAAATAACAATAAAAAAAAGTATGGCACTTAAGAATGTCGTTTCGGGGTTCTAATGAATAAAGCAACTGGGAAAAATGATTATCGTTAGACCAAAAATTTGAAATGTGAAAGATAATCTTAAAAAGGTACAGCAAGATGAGGGATAGAAGTTCCCTTGAATATAGATGGGATTGTATCAACCACATGATAAAAAATCGCTACTCTAAATTGTGTATATCTCTGAATAAGATAAAAAGTATTATTTTTCTTTATTCCAAAGTCATCAACGTATATTTTAATATGAATATTCATATTAATCCCTTATATATTATAAACAAATTAAAGAAAAGCCTTTGGCTATTGTATATTCTATGAAAGAACAGCGCCCAACAAGTAGGTTAATGTCCAAGCGGAGTAATAATGTTGTATGATCAATACAACGGATCCTCAACCTTTATCTTCATTTTCTTGATCGAAGACCACTAATTTTTTATTTCAAGAGCTGTCCAATTTTAATCACGAATGGATAAACTTCCTTCCCATAGACCCCAGCTAGGAACAAATTCCTTGCAAGCCCCGGGATTTAAAATAATATTTTATTTGTTGTTGAATCTTTTATGTTTGATTGTAAGACTCAAATTGACTCATCTCTGAATTATGAATTCCCTTCTTTTTATTCTATTTAACTCTTATTATTTGCTCATAATATATATATCAAATTCCGCTGTACCAGCCCCCCTTGACATTGATTATGTAATTAAATTAAAATTTAATTTAGACCCATATAATGAAGGAGTATTATTTTATTTTTATTTATTTATTTATTTATTTTTTGCTACAAATAATAACAAAATTTAAATAATTTTTATTATTGATAAATGGATATAAGTACAACGCAATTTTATTAAAAGTGCTTCAATATTATTACTTGTAATTATCATAAAAGAAAGCTTATGAACACACGGGTTATAAAAAATAAATAGAAGCACATATACATTTAAAAAGTACTTAAGGAAAATATAATCTTATTCAATTTTTAGTAGAATTAAAGGGTAAATAATAATGAATTAGTATTAGATAAGTAATAATAAATTAGAAAACAGGATGTTGACAGCCAATACCCTAAAAAGGTGGATATAAAATAAAAATATTTTTTCGATTACTCATTGTTTCCTATTAATATTCTTTTTCCATTTATCCTACGATTTAATTTATGTCTTTATATATTATATTTGGGTTCTTATGTATTGATAATTTCAGATTAAAAATATTCTGCTTAATGTATAATCTAATTTGTTTAGATTTTTAAAAAGTACATACCTTTATTCTGCAATTATAATTTATATATTTGATTAGTGTCCGTCAGTACAAATTAAGTACCGATTCAAATACTTTTTTGGGGTGTCCATAAAATGAATTAAAAACAATTGCATATAAACGAGGAGGGACCTGATTTAACAAAATAAGGAATATGTATGAGGAATAAATTCTAAATGAAAGAAACCCTCCATGTGTTTTTTGATTTTATAAAATAAAATTAATTTAATAATTAATGAAGTAATTATAAATCTCTTGGTTACAGAAAGGCATGTATCAAGAAGCTGCGTCTGCTGCATTTACTTATCTTGAAAGAAATCCAAATGATCCAATGATGGTGAAGAATCTTAAATTTTACTCCAATTTACCTGAAGTAGATGTTCAACTTTTACAAAATTTTGAAGCAAAGGTAAAACTGAAATTTCAATTTTTTTAAATTTCTATTTTTCTATATATTTCTATAAAAACAATAATTTTATAGGTCTTTCTGTAATAAAATTAGGAAAAAATACCAATAATAGCATAATATAATTCTCAAAGTTATCCAACCAATAATGTGATAGTATAGTTTAAAATAAAAATTAGAAATTATATTAAAGTTTCCAATAATTTCTAGATAGTTTTCTTATTTTTTATTTAAAGAGGATATTTCAAAATATCTGTCATTTTATAAACAAAAATAAAACTTTGATTCGAAATCCAGAATATTTTACTCATAACAGTGAAAAAAACTCAGATGTGTTGATACAATTACTGTAGAATTCATTAACTAAAATAATAGATATTTTCTATACTAAATTAAAGTTCAATTAAATAGGCAGTGCCGCCCTAACCACAGGGCTAAATGGGCTATAGCCCTAGGGCGCAAGCCTTTTGAGG
The DNA here is from genome assembly GCA_963082975.1 of Labia minor. Lineage (NCBI taxonomy): Eukaryota > Metazoa > Arthropoda > Insecta > Dermaptera > Spongiphoridae > Labia > Labia minor. The sequence continues at coordinate 43,879,538 of OY720348.1, read as the reverse complement.
CGGCATTTTTTTATTTGCGATATAGTAAAAATTTATTCTTCATTTTATTAGTTTTTACTTATTTTTAAATTAAAACACTTCTTAAAATATTAAACTGATTTTTAATTCTTCCATATGTGCTGAAAAACGATAGATAGAGATCCTTTAATTAGAGAAATTTATCAATTAAATATTTTTCTTGAATAAAATTTATATTTGAATTTGAATATAAATTAATATTTATATAATATATATATGTAAACGGCCATACCTTGCTAAAATCACCAATTCTCGTCTGTTCACTGAAGTTTAGCAGCACCTGGCATGGTTCGTACTTGAATGGGTGACCGCTTGGGAACACCACGTGTTGTTTATTTAATTTTTAAGGCACCTCAGGTTGGGAGCTAGCGTAGCTGACTAACATTCACATGTTCCCGGGTTCAAGTCCCGGGCTTGGCAAGGGAATTTCTCAAGCTGGGGTCTATAGGACGGAGTCAACCCAGCATACGGGATCAAAATTGGGAAGCTACTTGATGAAAAGTAGCGTCTCCAATTAAGAAAATCAAGGTAAAGGTTGATAGGATCTGTTTTACTGATCATAGGATACCTAACTAATATAACAAACCTGACGTAGTCAGAGGTTTTTTTTATAATAATACTAATATATATATATATATAAATATTTATATTGCTTATTTTAATATCTTGTCGTCACAACCATTAATATTTTGAACCAATAAACTAATTAAATTACTAATTAAACTAAACTAAATTAAACTAATTAAATTAATTGTAGTCTTATAGGTTTCCAGAAGTTATTATTATTAAAAAAATATTAAATTCTTCTTCTAGTATTCCAATAAATTTGCAAAGTATTCCTGAAAATAATATAAAATATCAATACACACACTTTTATAGTTGATTTAATACTGTTTTTTTTAATAAAGAGCTAGAATTTTGTATTATTTATAATACTTTTCAAGCTAATACCCGAAATTATAAATAAAATGATAAAAAAAAATATGAATCAACATTACATATATAATTCATATTTTTTTCGTCTAAATTATTTACTTTATGTTATTTTATCAAATTATATAATATCTTAAAAATATAAGATCAATTATACTTATATATATGGAGTGATTGTAAAATCATTCAATTAATTTATATATTATTTTTTCTAAAGATTTTTTGTCCGAATGAATATAAATTAAAGTTTGAATATATAATTTTACATATAATCCTAGGTAATTGTATTGAATAGTGAATGAAAATACGAAAAAATAATATTTAATTAACATAATAAAAGTAGTTGCTAGTTATATTTAATTTTATTTAAAACATAAATAAATAAATTTAATAATTATTATAAATAAATTTTACCTATAACCTTTTGATATTTAATTATTTCTTCTTTTCTATTATTATTTAATAATTAGGAAATTATTTAATTATTTATTTATCTTATGAATTTATTATTTAATAATTTTTCATTTGTGAAGAAATGTCATAAAATAAGCGGCAAATTTGTTTGACATGTATATGGATTGGTAATTAAAGTATATTTTATTATGGTTTTGTAAGTATATACTGTGGATTTTTCTATTTTTATTGTATACTAATTTCTAGGATGAGATAAGATTTATTGTTTATATATATTTCTCAGATGAAATCCGTTTACTCCTTTTACTAATTGATAAGATTATTTGCAAAAAAATAAAAAATATTTTTGAAATTGATTAATTTATAGAAGATGGATTTGTTTTAAAAATTTTTAGTTTTTTATTTCTTTCATTAATTACTATAAAAAATTTCATTCCACCAGGGAACAGGATATCAGAATGACATTAGTGATTTTATTTAAGCCCACCATTGCATTTTCAAATTTTTTGTCTTTGAAGTTTAGAAAAAAGAGAGTCATTTGTCTTATCTACTAACCACTTAGAATGAGTTCTAATAGATGATATTTTTTCTAAATTTAATATTACGATAGAGAAATGATCACTTGAACATAGATCTTGGTATACTACCACAGTGAATCTTTAATTCAAATTAAGTGTGCAAAGATTTAAATCAATGACATACAATTCCGGCCTTCTAGGGGGTGCGGCGGATGAAAAGCTCTTACGACCTCCAATATAAGAAAAAATATTATATATTCTAGAAAATTATAAGGAATATTTACACCAGTTATTGTAAACTTACTTATATAATCAATTTTACATAAATTATCAAGAGATTAATTTTTACCGACCGACGATAGTAAGGGAGGTATTGTTTTCCCACCAAATTTTACATGTAAAAATTTTTACATATCTCCACGAATCATGCATTTTCTTAACAGAAAAAAGTATTTTTAGCATGATGTCTGTCCGTCCGTCCGTCTGTGTGTCCATAAAGACATGTACAGCTTGAACGGCTCAACGGATTTTGATAAAATTTGGTGTATTTACTTAATGCATCAGTATGATGAATTGATCAACTTTTGGTGTATATCCGGAAACCGGAAGTGGTAGTATTACCGATCGACGAAAGGAAGGGAAGAGTTATTTTCACACCAAATTTCATATTAAAAGATTTTTTACATATCTCCACGAATCATGCACTTTGTATTGGTTTTATCCTCGGGAAAAATCATCTTCATTAGTTTTTTCTTAATTTAAAATTATATGACGTCACCCAGCCCTTCATGACGTCACAGCCAGCTCCTACTTATATAAATAAAATAAAATGTTATATCCATATCTGTTTTTCATTGCATTAATAGATACATTTAAATTATTTGAAATTGTTTCTCTAGCTGGAAATTAATTTATTTCAAACCGTCGGTCGGTTCTGCGCCTGGCTACAGGTCAACTTATTTCTATTAGATTAATTTGCTTAATAAAATCAAAAATAAAAATATAGATATTATTCTTTCTGATAAACTATTGGATATATTTCATCTTCACAGAATTTATGCAAAATTTATTATTCTTAAAGAAATCATCTCTAAAACCGAGTATGGAAACAAATACCTGAAGCCAAATTTGCCGCCCCCATTAAAATACATAAATTGAAAATGCTCCAAAAACTACAGAAACTCCAAGAAACTTTTAATCAAAAATAAATTCTTTATTGTGTAATTTACAGGGTACAAATTAAGATGGCATGAATATAGATATAGATACGACGGCAGGTCAATAAGTCCGTGAGTTTTTGTATTTCCTGTCTCTTAAATGAAATGGCAACACTGCTCCTGCCAGCAGGCAACTAGCAGCTGACTCTTGTCGAAATTTGAACCAGCTGGGTCTTTTAATTTTTGTTTAACATCCATAAATAGCAAACTACCTCCTGATTTGAGGAAAAAATTGGAAAAAAGTGAATTTCCATGAAAATTCATGAATTGAGATACCAATTGCTCCCTCATCATCTCTATTCTCCGAATTTAGCCTCGAGTGGCTATTTCTTGTTTCCAAACCTCAAGAAATGGCTCGGTGGATAGAGATTTGTGTGTGTGTGTGTGTGTGTGACTCCAACTATGAAATCATCTAACAAACAAATCTATTTTGATGTCCTCGACAAATCTTATTTTTTGGAAGGAATAAAAACATTGGAGAAACGTTGGACGAAGTATATAGAGCTCAAAGGAAACTACGTTGGAAAATAAAATAATTTTTTATCAAAAAACCTGTTTTTCAGTCAAAAAGTCATTGCCCTGACCTCGTATTATTTATTGTGAAATTTTACCACCCTCAAAAAATGCCACAACCAGCTTAAAAAATATTATTTACCTACATAGTAGAGTAAAAAATATTAATGTCCGGACCAGTGACATTTTTCTTAAAGTTAATAGATTTTGTGTAATTCCTATTGAGTTTAAATGTAACCAAAAGTTATTTAACCCAGGTATAATCATGAGTACAAAAAGGCTAAAAAAATGAAAATAATGTATGTACATGCTTCAATTAAAATCAATTGGTAATAGTGCCTTCAAATAACAAAACAATTTTTATTTGATGATATATTTTATTAAATTTCAAAATTTGACAGCTTGTAAAAGGAAATGAATTACGCCTTACATCCATCACAAATAATACAACCGGAAAAATATAAGATAATTAATAGTCTTATTAAATTGTAAAATGTAAAGTAAATAGATTCTCAACATATTTGTTTTTGTATTTTTGACTGATTAAAAAAATGATTTTATAATTCTCTTTAATTCAAATCACAAGTAACTATATATATTTCTATATTCTATTTTATATTAAAATCTTAACATATTCCTACTTTTTTTATTTTCTTGCTCTCTTATTAAATATGGTTATTTATTTATATGTGATGTATTGGTAAAATAAGAAGTAAGGGAACGTTGTTCCCCCGCGTTCCCCTCCCAATACACCACTGATAATTAGCTGACGAAATGTTGCGATTTTTGTTAATATTTAGATATTTTTCACTTATAAAAAGGAAATAAATTGTCAAGTTATTTGTCTTTTTATATTTATTCAACGACCTGTCATTTTAATCAACATTTTATATTAAAATTAAATTATTAGTTTTCAGAAAAGCACTATAAAACAATACCTCCCTTACTATCGTCGGTCGGTAAAAAAATATTGAAATATTATTGAAAATTATAAGATAATCCGTCAGGATAAAATTTTGAAATAAAATGTCTTTATCATTAAATTTTAAATCACCCAAAGGCTGATTTCAACATTTGAAATCTGTGTTATTTGTTATAAGAATTGATAAAATTTATTTAAATAAATGATTTAAAGAAATATTATTTAAAGTTTTAGTTTTTAATAATTATTGTCTATATTGCCAAAAAATAAAGAAAAGTTTAGAATTTCGAAATCATTTTCATAATAGTTGTTTTGATGTCAATTTCAATTGTTATTTTTGGAAAGCGATAATTATTTTTTTTTAAACATGAACAAATTATTTTTGAAGAAAAATGCTCTAATATTTAATTGAATATTTTTAATAGGCATTAACGAATTAAATGAATTAATGAATTGGACATGTGTAGAATATTTATTCAAAAATTCAATCCTATCTCAAGAGTTTAGGTTTACAATCAATTATCATATTTCATTTAAAGCCCCATCATTGATTAATCAAAATATCGATATTTCTTTATTTTAATTTTATTATCCTTAAAATGGCTCTATATTATACATAATATATCATAAATTCTTCAATAAATATTAAAATAATATCAAATAATGTACATGAATTTCATTTTTTTTTATTTATTTATTTATATATATTTTCTTTATCTTTCTTTTCCATCTGTCAATTTAGCAATTATAGATATAACTCTCTGTCTCACTCGTGCATTGCTAGTAAAAGATAGAGATAGATGACATTATGAAATTCGTAAATTTTCGGCTTAAATCGGTAATGGTCGTTTTGTCTTTCTTCCTGACTGTATCTTTCGCTCATAAGCTTTTAGATAATTTTTTGATCCATTTCAACTAATTTTAAATAATTGTAAGCCGGTTCGGCCGGAAAACATTTGACCCGAATAAAAACTCTGCCAATGAATTCGCTGTTGAAATTATTTTCAATAAAAGACGTAACAATTTGATTTTTATACTTTCTTTTTAACCTTAGAATAGATAAGAAATGAAATATTTTAAACGAACTTATAAGAACCAATGAGTAGAGGCAAACTTTGATGAAACTCAGGTAATAATTAAGTGCAGTGTTGCCATTTTTTGTTGTTGTTTATGCCCATTTTTAAATGACCTTGAATTTGTATTGGTAAATAATCATTGTATTTTCGTTAAAGATCAAGTCGAACGTTCAATTTCAATTTGTAAAAAGTTTCAGTTATTTATATAATATATTTTAGAAATTATATACACTATAAAAAAATGAGTATTGTTTTCTGGCTAAGTATAAATTTAATTTTCAAACAATAAAAAAAAAATATTTTTAGAATCTTAAAAGTTAAAATCATCTTAAAAATTGTATTATTTGATTATCTTGATAACAACAATATTGTTTAATTATATAAATGATTTAATGATTATATTCGTTTCATTATGTTTATTAAATATATAATATTCAACATACTCAATATAATATATATAATATAACAATTTAAAAATAAATAGATTTTTATTTGAATATTTATGTTCCAAAACAACTTTTATTAGTCCCTATAAGTTTTTACTATAAATATTTTGACGATAATTTATTACAAAAACAATTCCTTATTTATTCTTTGTCATTTGGTCATTTCTATTTTTAACTTGATCGAGAGTGTGTGTGTGTGTGCATTGTGATTAACTTCCCGTTACGTGTCTTTTCATTTATAAAAAATAAAAAATATTAAAATTCTTAAAGATTGGAGCTTTGTTTCCTGATCAGCTTTCTTTCTGTTTTAAAATATTTTCTTAATATTTTTTATAATATAAATCAATTTCAAGAATTATATAGAAAAATTGATAAGAATTTTAAAATTTCTAACAAACAAACACAAAGATATTTATTCAGAAGAAATTATTTATTTTTATTCATTGGAATATTGAATCGGGTAAACATCAAATGGCTATTGTTATTTTTTTATATTCTTATTCTCATGTCATTAAATTATTATTAACAAACATAAAAACAAATATCTATAAAATACAACTAACTTTGATTATATATATAAAAAAAATATCAAATATATATATATAGGTATAAGTTTAAACAATTGATATTATTATGAATTGAATACCATTCCCAGTTATCATAAATGATAAAAATTCATATAAATAATATAATATCTAAACAATACAATAAATTCTAATGGCATTTTATATATACATTTTTAAGGACATGTAAACGGATTTTTCCAATGAACCAATGAAATTTTAGATCAGAGTAAGTTAAATAGTTTTTTATTCATAATTTATTACAATAGAATCATTTTATTAATTATTAAAAAAAAAATTATAAAAAAGTGTTGAATATTTGATGAAAACTTCTCTTGTTAATGTTCATTGACATTTAAAAATTTGAATTAAAAAATAAATGAATAATTAGTGAAATTACTGAATTTGTATTTGCATGCTAACTAGATTACGTGTCCGGATGGGCATTTATGCCACCATTTTTAATCTAATCATTTTATTTGATCATTCTTTAAGACATTTTCAAAACATCCATTGAGTAAACGATAATAATGGAGCTGTCTAAATGGTAGTAACAATGCCGTGTTCATTGTTATTAAAATCCCATTCAATTCTACTAAAGGACACAATGATCAATTCTAATTATATAAATAGATATACATTACAGCATTTATTTTTTTTTTTTTGTTTTAAATTTCAATTTCAAAATTATTGTTTCCAGGACTATGTCAAATTGTATAGCCAAGGAATCGATGCCTATCATGATCAAAAATATATAGAAGTGATTAAATTGTTCGAGGCTTCTCTTAAAGATCTTTTAGAAGCTGAAGAGGATTGTCGTGCATATTGCGAGGGTTCATTCGATCAGGGATGGTATCCTGATTATGTCTCCTCTATTTCAAGTATGAAAGATATATACTTCCATTAGATAATAATACTCAAAATTAACCACAATTAATTTTATTTTACTGTTCTAGATCATTATACTTACTGTTTGAAATGTAAAACAAAGTGTCGATCAACTTTGAATAATTTAAATGGCGAAGTTTACAACGATCTTCTCCCGAGTCATTATCACTATTTACAATATGCTTATTACCAAGGTAAATATAGTATTTAAAATAGATGAAGAAAAGAACTACTTTTATTGATGTATATTATATTAAAGAAAGAAATTGTTTTTAAAATATAAATAACATGTTTACAATTTTCGAGATAGAAAGACAGAAAGGTAATATATACTTACAATGTTTGCAAGACTCATAAGATAAATTTTAGATTAATATATTAATTTTAAACTACAAAGCCGTATAATTTAAAAGAACATAAATTTAAAAAAATAGTGATAAAACATACCGCCATTAAACTAATGCACTGAAAGACAGACAAAAAGTATGGCCTGTGAATATAACAAAATATATATTTCGTAATTTGATTACAAAATATTATTAAAATAAATATTTTTAATAAGATTTTATTTTATTTATAATATTTTGTATTTAAGGAAGCGCTGTCTGACGTAGTTACTGACGCCATTTAAATTTACTATTTCAAATTAAAAAAAAACTAACAAAGATTATTTTCCCAAGGCTGAAACCAATATGATCGATTTTTATTTATAAAAATTATTTATGGTGTGAATTTCCCCTAGAAACCGTTTTGGACAGCTTAAATCTATATTTCTTATGTATTCTTGATTAATAATGGACCTTTTATTATTATGTATTAATTTTTTGGATATCCATGACAGAAGGCAACTTGAAAAAGGCTTGTGAATCAGTTGCAAGTTATTTACTCTTCTATCCTGGTGATGAGACCATGAATAATAACCGGGATTATTATCTAAAAATGTCCGACGTTACCGAAGATCTATTTCAACCACGTCCCGTAAGTACTTAAACACTCATCTACTTATACTTACAAAATAATTATAATTATATATTTTTAGGAAGCTATTAAATATATTAGAAGAATGAGTAATGAAAAGAAAATGTTGGATTTTATTGAAAAAGAATTTAAATCAAAACTGCAAACAAATGATAAGCTATTAATTAAATCTTCTAAGAAGGTAAATGAATTAAATTGAAACTAAATTAAAAAAAAGAGGTTATGGACTTGTTTATATTGTTTATATATGATAAATTAGCTTTGAATATACATGTAATTAAATATAAATAAATTAATTATTGATTTACTTAGCTAATTTGTTATTTATAATAATTTATTTATTATTTATTTTATTTGTTTTTTTTTTGAATACTTTAATAAACATTAATAATATTAATAATTAACACTATCATTAATAAAAGTATATTAAACATCTTTCACATGATTCTTTTCTTATTATTTTAATACATTATCAGATAAAATTAGTTATTTTGCTATCTTTTTTATATTTTTTATCCTTCTTGTTTAAACTCTCGTTTGATCTCTTATATTATTATATAAATAAAACTTCTTAATTAATAATTAATACAAAATTATTCATGTTATAAATATTTAAATTTGTAACTTATTTGTCTATTCTCTGATCACTAGCTGAAATGTAGTTTTTTTATCTACATATATAGAATCAATTGTTGATAATCTTCCTTTCAATATAAATTAATTTTAACAATTGTTTTAAAATATATAAATTTCTCTCTTTTAATTCTTGATCTACTTTCCGTAGAACAATAATTATTTTAAAAACTTAACTATTTCTAATATAAAATGAATAAATTAATCTGTCTTATGATAGATGATATTTTCAAATTCAATTTATCAATCTTGTATGCTTTTCTATTATATCTAAATACTTACTAGTTACTTTATAAACAATTATGTTTTTTTTAAGATTCTCTATTAATATCATTTCTGAAATGTTTATTAATAATTTAATTTCACATATGAAATAAACATAATAATTATAAAGTAGATGTAATCTGCTCAATGTCAATATAAATATAGGTATTATTAATTAAAATACAATCATCTCCAATTAATAAAAATTTATTAAATTAACTTAATTCTTAAATATATTAATATACTTAGGGTTGTTAACTGTTAAGAACAAACAAAAGAACATATTTTGGGGTAAAAAAATATTCTTTATTCGTACTTTTTTTCAAATACATAACAACTTCCTCAGTTTCATTTTTTTTATAAAAAAAATAACAATAAATTTAAAAATTTATGAAAATCTTTTTTTAGTCATTCACAGCATCGGTTTTTCTTCCAAGAAATACAATTGACTTTTAACTTTTATCCAAGTAAAATTTTTCTATAAAAAAGAGATATCAATTTGAGTATAAATAACATAAAAGAAAGAGGAACAAAATATTTTCCTAATAAAGTGAAGATGTTCTGATTAAAAAGCAAGTTGGTAACCCTAAATATTTATACTCTTATCAATTTAGTTTCAATAAAAAATAGTAAAAGTATAGTATTTTTAAGGAATAGTAAATACCGCAATCAGTGCTCAACACAAGCTAATTAAGTGCCCCAGAAAAATTGATACTACCGATAAATTTGATGTACTAAAACAAAAAAATATTAAATAAGTTTAAAACATTTGGCGCCCAGGCTTCCCAGCCAGAACGTTGACGTCGATTAGACGTCTAATCGACGTTTAGATCTAGAAAGTCTAGATCTAGATTACGTCTATAAATTTCAATTTAGACTTCTGATCTAAATATACGTCTAGAAATATCAATTTAGAAGTCTATATAGACATCTAGAAATATCAATTTTCAGTTGTTATATTTCTAGACGTATCTAGATCTCCTAGACTTCGACGTTCTGGCTGGGTTGTGTTTCTTTTATTTATTATTATTTATTTAGATTTTTTTTTCACTTGAATCTACCCTTTCTTATTTGTTTATAATTTATTTTTTTTTCATTTTATTAAGATTGTTCATTTCTCTTAAAGGGTAACATTGTAGATAAATATTTTCAAGTAGTTGATCTTTCTTGGTATATGTTTTGGTAATTGTTTACAAAACGGAAAGCTTCAGGGATTTGGATGAAACTTTACCTGTGGGTTCCTTGTTTAATTCCAAAGAAACTTTTCTTATAAAATTTTTCTCGTTCTCTTCTAGTTTACGAGATAAACATTATTAAAATTTGCATATAAATCCACTGATATTCTATTTAGCTACCATATTTTATTCAATTGACCAACAGAGGGCTACATTAATTTTCGGTTTTATCGACCGACGATAGGAAAGGAAGGTATTGTTTTCAGTTCGGTTTGGTAATATGAAAATTAAAAAATGAATTAATTAAATAATTTTTCTAAATCAAAACCGAACCGAAAATTAGTGAGTAAGTGAATAATTTGTGAATTAATCAATAAAACATTATTAAATGGCTGCTAATTCATAACTAGTTTATCTGTCAAACTTTAATAATTTTTATATCGTAAACTAGAAGAGACCGAGAAAGTTTCTTTGGAATTAGAAAAGGAATCCACTGACAAAGTTTCATCCAAATCCATGAAGCTTCCCCGTTTTGTAAACAATTACCATCTTTTCTATAGAATTGATATTAGTTTCTTTTTAATTATATATTTCTATACTCATTTATTTACTAGAACTATACACCTGAGTAATTAGAATATTTAAATAACAACTTAGATATTTTTTTAAGTGAAGGTAAACTTTTTTATTTTTTTACTATTCTCTTTTAATTCATTTTTTTTTTTTGCTATTTTTGATAATATATATATATTTACATGACCGTACTCAGTGATGACAGCTTTCACCTTTTCCCTTTATATTAAAAAATAATAAGATGAAATAAAATTAGATTGTGTTCAATAATACATTACTTTAACTATAATTATCTTTTCCATGTTAAAATGTTACAACCTGAATAACATGTCACCCTCTTTCCATGCCAATTTTTGATCCTGGCTGCGTCATTGTATATATTAATATTATCAAAAACATGCAATTAAAATTTTAATTTACAAGTGAATGGTTTATTAATATAATAGTAATATATCAACGAACAAATTAATTATATTTATTTATACAATGCAAAAAAAAAAAACATTCATAAATTACAATAAATAATTTCTTCTTCAGATTTCTACCAAGTATGACCACGAATTTCATTCTCTGAAGAATACTATTTAAAATTCCAAAAGATATAAAATCTTTTGATTATTTTTTTTAATTATTTATTTCAAAACGTATGTAAATTTATACATAAATAAGTAAACTTAATTGATATTAGATAATTATTAAAAATACCTATCTAATATATTTATTCATTTATTTATCTATTGATTCCTCTAACCTCTCCTTTTCGAGAGTTGATCATTTATGTATATTCTATTATTTATACTAATCAATTTTAATAATACAACAATAAAATGTATTTTAAATAGGTAATTAAAAAAAATATTAGTTTTCAAATACTGCATTCATTTATTTAAGAAAACAATTATAAATAAATAAAAAAAAATTCATATATGTTTTTAATTAATATAAATTAGGAACTATGTAAGTAATTACAATTAATTTTATCCAATAATTCAGAGTAAAATTTTATTTGTTGATTTTTTTTCAGTTTTTGACATTTCATTTTTTAACCTTAAAAATATACATTCAATAAATGTATTAAAATAAAAACTAAAATAATTCTGTAATTATTTAAGTATAAATCATTTCACAATAGATATATTATCTTTATTTGAATGAATAACATTTATTTTAAAAAAAAATATTGTAAAAAAGTTAATAAAATTTCATTTAAAACTCACACATAGGTTACATATAAATGACATTAAATAAAATAACATTGTTTAAGGATTTCTTTTAAAAGTTAATTATCATTATATTCCTATTTTCAATTCTTAATTAATACTAATTTTCATTTTCTTATTTTATTAACTTTTAATTAAGAATTATATTAATCCAATGAATATTCAAAAATTATTAATTTTTTTAATAGTTCGTACCATTAATGATATAATTATTTAAAAAATATCTAATTGATATAATAAATAAAATGCAAAATCTATCATTCATTTTAATTTTAATTTCGAAGATTTTTCCTAATTATTATTTTTGCCTACAGTCACACAGAAAGCATTTTCAAGCAACAAGCGCTACGTAGCAGGACTAGGCAATTGAGCAATAACTATCAAACAAATTTTGTGTGCATCTGTTTTCTGTTTGGCCACATAGCGTTTCTGCTTGAAACTGTTTCTATGTTGTCTTTGGCTTACAATTAGATCACATTAACCAATCATATATTAAAAATTAAAATAAATGTATTTTATTTATGAATAAAAAATCATTTATTTTTTTAAAACATGAAGAAGATTATTTTTACTTCAATTATTAATACTTAAAATATTTCACTTTTCTTTAATAATTATTAATGATTGATTATAATTTATTATATTTATAATTCACACTACAATTTTATTTCGATTATTATTATTTATTTTTTTTAGAATTTGAAATATAAAGCTTTTAACATTGAACACATTCATCTATCAATAAAATATTATTTGAAATCTATGATTCTGTGATGAAATAATTATATTTTCTTGATTAATTATTATTAATAATGTTATAATCACCAAATATAATTTAGTTTAATAAATTATTTCTCTAGGACTTTAGTTCATATTCTATAACCACCAAGGGGCCAAGTCCTTCATGAGCGTGACACTAAATAAACCTGAAGTAAATAAATTCCAGTTATAAAAAACCAAATAATATTTGGCCTAAAATCATATGGGAAGCAATTTCAATCAGCATGCGCTATGTGGCAGCACCACAGACCATCCGTTATCAGACCTGGACGACCTGGACACTCAATGTTAATTTCTGAAACTGCGTTTTGCGCTATCTACTGAAATTTAGAATGAAACTTTTAAAAAAGGGGGTGGGGGCTCGTGGCACGTTTTTTAAATTTATTTTTATTTAGAAGGAATACTGGGAATTAAAAATTGTAGAATTTTCAGTTATGTAAAAAATCATTTATTTGGAGATAAAACTGACATTTCAACAATCAAATATGTTAATTTTTGAAGCCTTGTTTTAGCTTTCTTGCGACTTGGGTTTTTCCCATTCATGTTCCCACATATTTTTATACCGAGAATTAGTATCCGCCTGCAGTGTCACTTGACTCGTATCTCTTGGGCATCTGCAGCGCCATCTTATGAAATTTAGAATGCAAAACTGTGTTTCAAGAGGTACCATCTGAGTGTCCTGGGGTTGGGCAGCACTAAGCAGTTAAGGAGCAATTATCAACTGTGACCAGATAGAGAGCTGGTAAGCGCGTGCTGCCCTTTTCTGCATGGCCACACCTATTACACAAATATTTAATAGTTTTTTCTCAACTGCATAGTGCTGCCCCATAGCTCTTGTTAAGTGAAACTGTTTTCTGTTTTGCCGAAAGTTATGAATTTTAAAGTTTCAGCCAAATTATAGTATTCACTGCTAGAAGACTGTGTTTTATAATATATCCGAGGCCCACTAATCATCAGGAAGCAGTTGTGACGTTTTAAAATCTCATTCTACATCGTATCTGAAAACATAGGCTTGGAAGACCAAGTACTCGGTCGGTTGACAATGTAGGAAGGGACATGAAAGAGATGTGAGAGGGTAGGGATTGGATGGTTATAGTTCAGGATAGGGACACTTGGAGAAATGTGGTTGCTGCGGCCAAAAGCTCTCGAGTTCCGTGGAGCCACAGAGATAAATAGATAGATCCATAAACATAGATGTCCATTTTCTTATAAGACCTTTCTATCTTTCTCTCTTTCCACCTACACCTAACTTGTACAATTACACAAAGCAAGTTTCGAATAGTCTTCTCTGGACGAAATGGATCAGTTGAAAGACCACACCCAGCACTTTTTTCCCATATAACCCACCAATACGAGATACAATCAGAATATACTAAACAAATTCTGGTTTTAATTGCGATAGAAATAAGCAAATAAATTTTACAAATTAGACAAAGAAAAGTTTTGTTTTTTAATTTAATTATAAATTCCGGACTCCAATAAAGACTCCAGAAATATTTACTAAAGATTGGAGGGTATTTATTGATAAAAAAATTAAAATAAAATACGATAAGTATTTATTGGACTCAATATCGGTCTCAATGTATTGTAGGTACACACACATCTTTATTATAAATCCATGAATTTTTAAATATAAAAAACAAAACAATTATTAAAACTCTTAAATAATAATATTTGCTAAACATTCTTCTTCAACTCAAGAACATAGATCTTGGGAGGGGGCAAGTAACTAGTAAAAACTACGCTTCTGGCCTGCAATTTTTTAGACTATTTAAAAATGTATGGTATTATTTTTTTATACATAAACAGAATATAGATATATATATTTACAATTAGTTCAATGAATTTTTATTTTTGTTACGAAGGTAAATTACTGGGTTTTTTTTTGTCACTCTAGTTCTAAAACAGGTTTTGTGATAAAACATATCTGTTTTATTTAATTATCTAATATACCTATTATAATATAATAATTATATTAATTTTTACTGGATTACATTGGCGAAATGGCGAATTTAGATAACAGTGGGGGCACTCATTCAAAAACAAAATGTTATGGGGGGGATATAGGGAAAAGTTGGACAAAACCGAGACCCAAAATGTTTTTGTTTTTTCCTAAGCAGCTACGTCAATAAAACTGCTTGAATTTACATTTGTTCCAAACATAAATATATTTCAGTGTAAAAGAACAATATTTTGGAGGGTATATAAATTATTTTTTGCGAGTATATAATTACCTGGTTTTATCAGACCTGGTCGTTTATAGCAATAAATTGGTAAAATAACCTTCTTACTCTGAGGAACATACGTGGGTTAACAATTCACGGAACATAAGTAATTTTGAATTTAATATATTTGGAATTTATAGTAAATTATTTTGACTTATTCCAAAGATTTTGACCTGGCGTATAATTCATTACAAAAGATATAGGCTTCGTCACTTTCCTCCTCGTCTTCATCTGATGCCGAGGAATCTGTTTTAATGCTGAACTTCTTTTTCTTCCGTGTTTTGTAAGGTTTTCTTTTCTGGTTTATTAGTTTTTTTTGTTCTTTAAGCTTCAGTTCTAACTTATAAGGTGAAGAAGTAAGAATTACTGTCTTTCCTAGCTGCTTGTTCGACTTTTTCACATACCTTGGGACTTTTTGAACTGGGGGGCCTTATTTCTCTTGGGGATATTGAGAAAGAAGACATGATTATCTGACCGGGTATTATCCGGTTCTGTTCGACTGCCAAGATCCCGGTTTTATTCGACAACGCCATTAATCGGAAAAGAAGGCTTAGCACATTTCAAACATGAAGTAAAATATCTTAAAATAACAACTGGAAAAGGTGTTATCAAATGTTGTACTTACCTAACACAAATATTCAGTCAATTAGAAACCACGGAGTAAAAACTCTGTGAAGTAAAAAAACTTTCTGTACTTGAAATTTTCCAAACATCGACATCAACAAACAAATAAGCTACATTGTCTTTTCTTTACTTCCAAATAACAGGGCGGCTGTCTGCAACTAGTTTCATGCATTTTCTGAGAGAAAGCAGTACTAATCCAGATAAAACTGCTAAATCCCGGTTTTATCCAACAATATCATAGGTAATTGTGGGTAATAAAGTACTGACACTCCATGTTTAAATACCAAATTGAGAGTAAATTAGCCCTAATTTCTTTGAATATTGTTTTTAAAAGGAAAAAAAGAAATTTTAACAACAAATTAAAATGCTACAAAAAACCGCTAAATTTTGTACATCCTAAGAAAGGGCACGGCCTATCAAGTCGGTTGCTGTTTCAGCGAGATAAAAGTGTTCTATGATCAGTAGAACGGGCCTACTAACCTTTATCTTGATTTTCTTGATCGGAAGCGGTACTTTTTATATAGTAGGTTCCCAATTTTGATCCTGAAGGCTGAGTAGACTATGTCCCATATACCCCAACCCCCTGGCACCCCTTACCTACTCCTCCTTATATATTAGTACCAAAAGATGTGGTTGATGCTATGCACTCACCCATTCGCAAACCTAAAAACCAAGAGAAAACGAGAAATCCGTGTGGCCAACAATCTTCTTTTCAAAAATCAAAATTCTTATCGCGTTAACAAATATGAATCTTTTAAATTAATTTTGTTTGAATGTTTTTATTATTTTTTTTTAAAGAAAATGTATACAAAATTAAAAAGTTTTTTTATTTCTAGAAAAATCAATTTACGAACAAAAAATATTTTGAAATACCCAGATATTCATCGAATATACAAATGCAAATGGTTGATAAAAGTAATATTTATCCTAATATGAGTATGAAATTAAATAATCAAGAGGAGATCGGTAGAGGAAGAATGCTGATTGACAATGTTGCTACTAGTGAACAATGTCAAGAATTAATAAAGCTTGCCCAAGTAAGTAAAAAGACACCACAATTCGGGTTGAAAACAAAAAATGAGAAATTGTTTATTGACATTAAAACATTGGATAACAACAACTTTATTGTTGAATAGGGTTGCCAACTGGCCTATTTTGGAAAGGACAATCCTTTTTTAAATACTCTCGACTGCCCTAAGTATACCTAATTTTTTAAGGGTGTTCATTTTTGGCACTTTATAGAGTTGGCAACCCTATTGTTGAATAAATATATAATATTATATTCAGGAGAAAATTCTAAGGAAGATAAATTTTTAAATGTGTTTTAAAATGAATAATTGTCTCATTTCTTATTTTGTTTTTATATATTTAGTTATTTTTAGGATTTATTAAATATCACATAGATGATCATTTTTAATATCCATATGTCATTATTTATTCAAATATACTAATCGGTGTCGGTCTCTGTGTGTTTATCTTATGGGGCGATATCAGCTGAAGATAACAATTTGGAAATATTGAAATTAAAATATTATAATTACAATTTGAATTTAATTTTTAAAAAATATAAATATAAAAACATTTTATATAATAACGTTTTTCCAATGGACTAAAAAGAATAAAATAATTTTTCTATAAGCCTGACAAAGTTTATGGATGAATTGCTTCATATTCAACGAAAAAAGTTGGGCGCATTAAGTTTTATTTATTCATATGAAAAATCAAGTCAAATTTTTGTTGTAGTAAAAATTTTATTAAACACATAAACTGACAAATATTTTATCATGTAATAAAATTGATAGGTTAAGAGCTAAGAAATTAATCTTTTATTATTTTTCACTGTAATATACTTATATCAAAGTATGTATCAAAATTTAAAAAAAAAACTATTAAATTTACATTATCAATCAAATCCAAAATGGTTGATTATATTAGAAGAAATAGTGTTACTTTTTAAAGAAGTGTTTTAGTGTGGTATGTATGTATATATATGAATTATAGCTCTATTAATGAAGTATATTGCATAGAAATCAAAAAGAAAACAAATGAAAACTAAAAACGCCCAACGTTTTTAGTTGAATATGAAGCAATTCATCCATAAACTTTGTCAGGCTTATAGAAAAATTATTTTATTCTTTTTAGTCCATTGGAAAAACGTTATTTTATAAAAATTTTTTATATTTATATTATTTTATTCTTTTTAGTGCAATTTTAATTTGATAAATTTATTTAATATAACAAGAGAAATAGAAAAGATGAAGTTATACGAAAATTTACAAATTGAATAAAACAAAAAATATATTCTAAAATTGATTTTATGCATTTATGTCAAGTAAATGTTATAATTGAATAATAATTATTATATTATATTTATAAATAAATAATTTTTATTAATATGAGATTTTATAATGTAAATGTATATACATAGGATATTGTTTGAACTCATATTGTCTTCAAAAAAAGGTCATTCTTTTGTTGTTTTTTCTCTCGGGGATATATATAAAAAAGGACCTTTTCTCTATGCTATTTGAGGGGAATACTACCCCTACTTCATCGACGCTAGTGCTGATTAATAAGAATTCATCATTAATTTTTATGCAATAAAATATTTTTAAATACGTTCAAAATGAAAATCTATCCTGAAAACAATATTTATGCTTCAGAATCCGTTGGAAAAAAATTAATCGGAGCAATACAAAAGGAGTTAGTTACTAAAAGTAATTAATCGCTAATTAATTACAATTAATGAATTATAATTCAATCATATTTCTTCTATACCTTCTAGGGATCGATTGGAATATCTATAAAAATTTTCAAAAGTCTATCTCATTCTAAAGATGATGAAAAGTCGATTTCAATTTGTCAAAAGAGCGAACAGACAGACAGAGAGACAGACGCCAAGTGAAGTTGAGAAAAACGTTATAATAAAAATAATAATTATATATTTGAATAGGAATGTTTAGTTATTTGTATATAGTAAAAAACAATTTCCTTCTATAATTATAACGTAAAAATTAAAAACACCCGAAAGATGTGTTTATTTTCTAGTATAATTGCTAGAATTTTTTTGATATAGATATGTAAAGTATGAATCATTCAATTTTACACAATATTTATTGGAACAAAGTTAATGAATAGATGCATAAAAATAAGAAGTAAAAATTATTTATAATTTATAAGTTAGAGGTTTATTTATATATATATCAGGGGTGGCCACACTTGGTGATACTTTGAGCCATATTGAAAAATCGAAATTGATACCTTTTTTTGTGTCATGACTTTAAATTTAAAAAAAACAAAAAAAAAATTTAAATTTGTGGTAATATTTTAGAATCATGTTTGTATTGCACTAGTCCCCTATATTTATTTATATTTTCAAAAAATATTTATATATTATCTTATGTACAATATTTCTTTCCCATTTTTGGTCAATCTACAAAACTTACACATTTCAATGGATTTATAAATGTATATATTTGAATAAAGTAAAATCCTTAATTCAGTGGTTTCCAACCTTTCTGTACCGGCGCCCCTCTTTTTTTAAAAAAAATTATTTTGCCTCCCTTAATTTTTGTAATAATCTAATTTCATAAATACTAACATAATATAGTAATTTATTTAATGGACTACAAAATAACAGATACACATTACACCCCCCACACACACTCAATTAATCAAAAACATATTATAGATTATTATAGATTTTAGAAAAAAAATTGGTTCTAATACATTCGCGCTCCCCAGGTGGGACGCGCCCCACATGCCTTAATTATTTACATATAAACAACGTTAATCAAACATAAGAAGAAAAATTGCTTCCTCCATGCAAGCGGTCACTCATTCATTCAATACGACTGCCAGACGCTTCAAAACGTTTCCAATCAATGCTGGTCAAAATACTAATAAATCCAACTCAGAACCTTAAAACCGACTTGATCTAGCAGTAGCATATATACGAGTGTTGAATGAAAAGTAATGCCTCCATCTTCATAACTTGGGTTTGGATGGGAATATTTTAATAAATAAAACGCTGAAATAATCCTTAGAATGTGATCTTTATTTACCAATATTCACTTTTCCACATAATTACCAGACAATTGGATACATTTCCGCCAACGATGGACCAGTTTTCTGAAGCCGTCACGGAAGAAGTCGACACTCTGTTTCCGCAACCATAGCCTCACAGATCTCTCAATGTCTGTATCAGATGTCCCCGTAGATCATCTTTCATTATTGGGAACAAATGGAAGCCAGACGGTCAGATTCTTTGTTTGTCACGCAAATCAGATGTTCCTACCTCAACATCTTTAAACTTACTCGCCCAACCACGCACAGTACTCACATCAACGCAATCACGATAAACAGCTTGCATTCTCTGATGAATCTCCTTTGGGGTGACACCTTCTGCTGTCAAGAATTCAATGACTGTACGTTGCTTAAATTGCGTTGACCGATCATCTGGGCAGGCTTCCATACTTTACACTCTAAAATCCCAACCGATCAGTCCAAAGGCTTTCTCACCAACTGGAACTGTAGAGGAGAGTTTACGGAACAAGCCAATACCTGTCGTATACCAGTGCTGCCATCTATTCGGGAGTTATGAAGGAGGCATTACTTTTTATTCAACCTCCGTATACATATTTATTTATATCTCAATTTAGAATGTTTACAAAAACATAATTTTCCAACCTTGTGTGTGCTGTAAAGATTAATTTTGACAGCCTTTAAAATATTAATTTGACTTTCCATTAGACTCCAATCTTCTTCAGATAGCTGCAGTTGAAGGCGATGGCTATTATAACAATATATCGCCTCATTCAAAATTTGAAATATTTGAAGGAACTACTCTAGCAAGAGCTTCTTTGGTAAGTTATTAATAAATACATATATAATACAAAAATATGATCAAAACATAAAATTTTATAATATATTCTTTATTATTTTATTTTTTTTCAAGTTAGTTTATTTCGGATTGATGGACCCTTCGTTACTTAAATTATTCCTGGAATTGTCTGATATAGGACGAGAATATATCCAAAACTACTTCAGTATCAAAAAATCACTTTATTCAACATTTACTCATTTAGTATGTCGGAGTGCAAAAGCAGGTGGGTTATTTACAAATATTCAAATATATTTATAAAATTAAGGAGATTTTTTTAATTGTAATTTAGATGTCTATTTATGAAAAAAAAATGGTCGTCGATGAAAATCGCATGAAAAAAAATTTAAAAAATTTTCTTAACTATATCTGTTGTGTCCCATATCAGTCAATCAAAACAAGTGAGAACAAACAAGAGTTAATTTACCCGAGTAAATAATTTTCATTTATTTTTTTATTGATATGGGTTTCATGGATGTCCATTACTAAAACAAATAATGGTCTATTACTGAAACATTCCAATTTTATGTAAAGATACTGAAATTTTTTTAAAAAAAAATTGATTATTATATTAATATTTTATTTAATTGGTTTATTATTTTCTTTTTGGCATGTTGTCATTTTAAGAAAGAGACGAATATTATTAATTACACAAATAATTACAAATTATAACATAAAATAACAAAAACAAATAGGTAATAGGATAAAAATTACAAATTAGAATAAATATGAGGCCAGCAGGATCAAGGGGACAATGAAAGGCTGTTTTGGTTTATATATTCGGTATTTATTGTTTGACGTGTTCGGGAGTAGAGGTTACAAAGTCGGTGTTGTTGAAGTAGTTGAAGTCGGCCGAAGGCGGATCGTCGGTGCGGGACCCAGAGTACGAAGTCCTCTCGGAGTGCGGCTAGATGGCCCTGGGCGGTCGGTGAGCGATGCGGCCGAGTCGGAGTATGGTCCGTGAGCAGTGTGCGGGGACCGGAGGGCGACTCGTGGCCGATGAGCGGTTGACCGCAGGGCGACTCGTGGACGACGTACTGGCGGACGATCAATGGACGATGCCCGTAGCCCGGAGGATGGTCAGTGGACGATGAGCCGGGAAGACGGTCAGTAGACGAACTGCGTTGACCGGTGGGTTGGTCAGCGTACGATATCCATGGACCGGAGGGTAGTGGACGATGAGCCGGGAAGACGGTCAGTAGACGAACTGCGTTGACCGGTGGGTTGGTCAGCGTACGATATCCATGACCGGAGGGTAGTGGTGGCTTGCGGAATCTCAATCTGCCTACTCCCCGCAAGCCGGAAAGGTGAGGAAGGGAATGATGAGAGAGACGGCAGCGACCGCGATGGTGTCCGGAGGCAGCCGTGGCGATGAGGGCCGGAGGCAACCATCACGTCGGGGTCACCAATTGAGGGGACATGTGTAGGAGAGGATGGTGAGGATGGGACTGGGTACTGGACTGCTGTCGAGCTGCCCTTATATACCTCCAGCGCTTGCCTCTGGTCCGTCCTATAGGGCGTGTCCGGAGGCGGAGTTATTTCTTCTGGAACATTCTCGTCTTCTGGAATCTTCTCGAAGCGTCTGAGTTCGAGCCTGATTGATAGGGACGCCTTGTGTGACGCCACAAATATTTCCAAATTGATTTGGATTATAGCTACCTAAATATATTTTGTATTTTTTCTCTCTCCGGGTCTAGGCTACATATTCTTATATACTTACATTTTATTTACAAATTTATAAACAATATAGATTACTTTTTGTTTTATTTAAAAATGCATAATTTCAAAATTTGTATGAAAACTGAAGAAATTAATAACTCAGATGTCTTCATTTACTGATACTATAATTATACTATATATATATATTGTTACCTTCTTTCTATGGGCAACACTACGACTACGCAATCCTAAACTCCTTCTAAACTGCTTCATGGATCTTAATGGTTTGGGTATCGATAGATCTGTCATGATCCAAGGATAAGGTATAAGGTTGAATTTTTCAAAAAAGTAGATCCGTTCCAAAGTTATAGGCAAAAAACCGACCCTAAACAACGCTCCATGTGACGCCTCTGGTGGCTCAGTTAAGAAGTTTACACTCAATATAAAATTCTAGAAATTTCCATACAGAATATAAATAAATAAACTTGAATATTACTATTTATATTAAAATTTCCATTAAATTCATTAAATTGAATATTATTCCTAATTGAGATTAATATTTTCTAAAACAAAGTAAGTAATATTTTTTATATGTAAATTTATATTTTGAAAAATAGTGCAATTTGCAAATTTGAGTGAAAACGAAGATCTAAATGAGAGAAAAAATATACTGACTGAATTAAAATGAATTAAAACCTTTCGCATACAGACTTTCAACAAATTACTATGTATTACAGGGGGTACAGGAAGCAGAGCCTTCGGCGCTCTGAGAAGCTAGTAATAATAAAATCTTTAACGGAAATTTATATTTTTTATTTTATCAATAAATAATTAAGTTTTATATATATAATTATATTTAATTATTTTTTTTCATCATTTTAATTGTATAAAAATTATGTTCTAATTATAAAAAAAAAAATATTTTATTTTAAAAACTATATATTTTTATTATCAAATATATATATTGTTTTATTTATATTAAAATTTTATTCTCTACTAAATACATTTCTCATACAAGATAGTATAAATTATTTATTTTTTTATTATTTTTTTCAGATGCGCCGATTATTCGTAATGATTTTAGTCATTTAGTCCATGCTGATAACTGCCTCCTTCAAGATAACAATACTTGTTTAAAAACTAAACCTGCATATATTTGGAGAGATTATAGGTAATTAAATCATTCTAGTTAATAAATAAATAAAAAAATAAGTATCTAAAATCATTTATGTTTTTTGGATTCTAGTGCAATTTTATATTTAAATTCTGAATTTGAAGGAGGACAATTTGTTTTTGCAAAAGGAAAAAACATCGATGACATTGAGGTATGCTATTTAATAGTAGTTTATGTTAATTCAATATAATTAATTATATAAGGTATTTAAATATACTCACATTTAATGGATTAATTAATCGTGTGTTGTTTAAGGTAGAAGTTCTCAAACGTATTTTCCCTTGATTATTTAACTAACGTATCAACGTTTTCTGATCTTTTTCTCCTTTCCTAATATTGATTTTTCCAATTTATCTACTTTGTGTTTTTGAAGTTGACACTCAGCCTACCTTTTGAAATGCTTTACTGTAAAGTGGAATTAATTTGTTTCTCAAATAATCCATTTACTTGTGAAAAGTGTCATTGCTTATCCAATCTTATTATGCTAGCTAAAATTGTATATATGTATATATAATATATATATATATTTATATATGTAAATGGGTTCTCAGAAACCGCTCTAACGATTTTTTTGAAATTCACATCATAGATAGTAGTTATAAAGAAATCTGTATTGGTTTCATCCTCAGGAAAAATCATCTTCATTAGTTTTTTCTTAATTTAAATCTATATGTCGTCATAAACACGTCGCCCAGCCATTCATGACGTCACAGCCAGCGCCTCCTTATATCTTATCTTATATTATAAATATAATAGAATTAAAAATATTTATGTTATATCCATATTTGTTTTTTATTGCATTAAGACATTTAAATTATTTGAAATTGTTTCAAAATGTTTAGAAGATTTATCTTTATAAAATATAGGAAAATTAAATGACGTCATCAATTTCGTCATACAGAGCTTCCGTAAATACAAAATATTATATACTAGCTGCTCAGACCGCCTTGGGCGTTCTTCACACCTCGAGTAGCCAGTATTTGGTTGGAAGTTTATATGTAAAAGGTTTTCATCTATTTTGTTTCAATCAGTATATTACATAAAACATTCATTTGTTTTTGTGTTCTTACTTAAAATATATTTTAATTTAATCAGTGAATTAATTATATATTATTATTGTATATGTTATATCTATATATCTATCTCTGTAGTTCTTGACCGCAACATCCACATTTCTTCAAGTGTCCCTTTATACATTGTCCACTCATATTAAAATTTTACTTGAAAAATCAATCATGAGATCAAAATTCAAGTTATTTATTCATATAATCTTAAAATTAAAAGAGGAAATAATAGTCCCAATGTGTTAATGTTTTGAGTGTATTAAATAAGAGGTCAATATTAGAAAAATAAAAATATAAATATTATAAACATTCTTTGAATTGTATTCTTTGCTCTGCTTAGGGCTTACAATACCGAACTAAAATCTGAATATCGGTATTTGGTATTTGAAATTTGAAATACCGGGATACCGGTATTAATACCGGTATTATTAATAATAAATTTACTAGTATATTTCTACTTACCTCAGTTGTTATATTGACTTTTTAACAAATAATACATATATGAAATCGAATAAATATTGTTCTGAAATGAGTAGATATTATTTATTTTATTACATTCATAGAGAGAGAATAGGAGTAGATAGATACAAAAAAACGTGCAAGTAAAATAAAGTAAATATTAAATTCTATGTTACATTTTACATATAATAGGCTCGTATGGTATTATATAATTAAAGAATTAAATAAATATAATTAAAGAAGTAAAAAATTTAAAAATATAAATTGAAAGTATTTATTATTAATAACTTGTGTTTTGTTTATTAAAGTTTGCTCTTAAAAAACAACGAATCAAGCGTTTCATCATCAAGCGAGGACCGAATTTTCGTACAAATATAACCAGCGGCCGAAAAAGCTCTTTCTGATTCTACACTTGTCGGCACTATTAATCATTAAAAAATCATACACATTTTGTAAATTTGTAAATTCGTAATACCAAAATACCGGTATTTTTACATAAATACCGGTTTTTAATACCGGACAAAAATCGTCCGGGATCCCGGTATTCGGGATCCCGAGATCCCGGTATTGTAAGCCCTAGCTCTGCTGTATAACAACATGTAGATATCAAATTTTAAAAAATTAATTTCTGAGAAATGTAAGAATAATGTTATGTAATTTCATCGAAATCGGTTCAAATTTCAAAATTTGACAGCTCAATGTTAAAAGGAAATGAATTACGCCTTACATCCACCACACAAATAATACAACCGGAAAAATATAAGATGATTAATAGTCTTATTAAATTGTAAAATGTTAAGTAAATAGATTCTCAACATATTTGGTTTTGTCTGATTAAAAAAATGATTTTATAATTCTCTTTAATTCAAATCACAAGTAACTATATATATTTCTATATTCTATTTTATATTAAAATCTTAACATATTCCTACTTTTTTTATTTTCTTGCTCTCTTATTAAATATGGTTATTTATTTATATGTGATGTATTGGTAAAATAAGAAGTAAGGAAACGCATAGAGGGAGCAAAAATAGTCCTATTTTCAGCAAACGATTTTTTTCGATATAAGTTTTTATTTTTTCTTATTCTTACTATACAAAATATTAACGAAGACAAAAAAGAAATTTTAACAGTAGATTTAAGTGGGCGTTATCGGGACATGAAAAAGTACTGGAACGCGTTCCGATTCTGAAAAAAGGTAAGGGAACGTAGTTCCCCCGCGTTCCCCTCCCAATACACTACTGTTGATTGTTAAATATTGATCATCTTTTCGTTGCCTGCACTTTTCAAATGATTCCAAACTGTCATGCAATTGATATTTGTGAGTCACCTAATTCTATACAGTTTACGTGCCCGTCTTACTAGTTGTAAAATTTAATCAATTTTTTCATCAAAGCAAGGCGCATTTTTGATATCGAAATTTCCGGAACGCGGAATCGAGCAAAACATTTGGGTATTTTGTTTACTCACAACACATTCTTACCGTACATTTCACAAAATTTTCGGCATCTTTTTACCTTTTTTATATAAAAATGTGCTGTGGCCAGGCACAGAACTGACCGACGATTTGAAATAAATTAATTTCCAAACAACATATATATATATATATAAGTACCACAGACCATTCCGTACATATAAAGTATAAAAAAAAATTTTTAAAACTTAAATTAAAATGACTAAATTATATTATCTTGGTTTTTATTTTTAGTTTAATCACTTAATTATTAATTACTATTATAATTTAAGTGAAAAATTTCCGACAATGAATATAAAATTAATACTTTGTACACTACGACTTCCGGTTTCCGGGATATACAACAAAACTTGATGAATTCATGCTACTGAAGCATTAAGTAAATATACCAAATTTTATCAAAAAATAATTAAACATGATTTAAATTAATCTAATTAAAATGATAACTCTTTTAGATTGTAAATTATTTAATTCAAATGAGTTACTAGGACAGGTCAATAAGTCGTGACCTTTGGAATGAAACTCAGGTTTTTGGATAAAAAATTAAATTAGCTTTTATTAATATATATATTTATAGATAATTACTATTTTTCAATATTATGTATTATATAATTAGTAATTGTTATAAAATAATACCTCCGAGGTCACCTATGACCTGGGATGACCTGAATATTGCATTGTCATCCGAGTTACATATGTATGCAAAATTTCAGCTCATTCGAAAAAAGGGAAACTAATTAAAACCGTGTAAAAAGCATCACATAGTATATTTCTTAAATATTTATATATATATATATATTATTTTATTTATATTAATCTTTATTACTATTTTTACATGTGCAGCAAAGAATTAAAAAACAATTTTCTCAAAAATTATAAGCTGAAATGTCACCTTTTAAGCACATTCATTAGAGAAAGTCAGATGACTGTTCTATGATATAAAATTCGCCGAGACTTTATATTATATATGATTCAATTTATATATATATATATATCCATTTTTATTATTTAGATCATTATAACATGCAGATTTCTTTTTTTTTCTTTTCAATTTGTTTGATATTTTTAAACCGTTGGATTTATAATTTGCATATGGATTATCAATAAACAAGCTTATATTTACTTTAACATGAAAATCGATTGGTATATATTATACAATATTTTGACTCTGATACTTGTTTTCTGGGTATTTAATTTCTGTTTGTTTCCTTGAATGTACCATCAAATTGTTTATGTCTGATTATTTTCATCTGGTCCTTTAACATCTATTAGAACACTTCAGTAAAATAGATTGGATGAATAAAGATAATTTTGTGGAAGATAATTTTTGTACAGATTAATTATATTTCAGTGTAATGCTTCTGACATTACGTTAATTGTCATCCTCTTTGTTTCATTACATATGTTTTAATTTGAAAAACCCTTTCGAATTGTTACTTTTAATTTTCGGTCCATATAAATTTCATAGTTGATATATTTAGGTAGATAATAAACATTTCAAATTTTCAAAAAATATATTAAAAAAGGATAGTGAAATTTATTCAATTTTACACTGTAATGAAAATATAATATATAATAAATATAAACTAAGAATCAAAAATTACCATTTGTAATGGAATTTATTTTGCAATTTTTCTTTTATAATTTATAAATTCAAATCTTGTTTATATGAAAACAACATTCAAAAGAACAATTTCTCTTTTCTATGTTTAGATCGAAGTAGAGCCAAAATGTGGAAGATTGATTGGATTTAGTTCTGGTATTGAAAATCTTCATGGAGTTCGTGGCGTTGTTAAAGGGAAACGTTGCGCATTAGCGATGTGGTTTACTTTGAACGCCAAACATAAAGATCTCGAACGTGAACTTGCTTGGAAAGTATTGGATCAGGTAAATCAAGTGGGTACCATTAGTGATCAGCTCCTCAATCAATTGAAAAATTATATTCATTAATTCTAAAAACAAAAGAGAAAATAAATAAAAAGAATGACTAATAATGAGACTGAAGAAATATAAATTTCTTAAAAAGGCAGCTAAGTTCCAAATAAATATAAATTTTATTTTATTATCAGTAATCAATCAATGGGTATTATAATTGAAATAAAGATAATTGAATGATTATTTTTATTAGTTTTATTTAGTTTAATACAAGGTATTAAATAAAAATTATGAATGTTTAGTATGTATTGATGTTATATACGAAGATCTTTAGATAAGTCTGGTAATGGGCAAATGTAATGTAACAATTTTTTTATCCAAATCAAGCATAATTTTATAATCATGAAAATAAAATAAAATAATCTGAAGCTTTTCTACTTCATCCTTCCCAGGCTTGGCAAGGGAAGTTCTATCTAGCTAGGGCCTATGGGGACCAAATCCACCCAGCCTATGTGACCAAAATTGGGAAGTTACTTAAAATAAAAAATTAGCAGCGTCAATCAAGATAAACGTTGAGAGAATTCGTTCTACTGATCATACACACCTTTACCCCTCATAAGCGGCAACCGACTGATAAATGCCATCCTTTCATAGGATGTACAATATAGTCAGAGGTATTTTAATTTAATTCAGCGATTTTTCAATATCTTTTTATCGGAAGAGTAGAATATCTTATAGAATTTTTACCAAACTTATCAAACAACATTCGTATACAAATGAACAATATGTTTTTTTAATATATTTTTAATTTAATTGGTCTTTATATCTTTTTTTAAAAAAGGTATTATTTTAATTTAAAATAATTTTTATTTGTTTGCCTTGTAATTAGGTTGTTTATATTTCTTTTATAAATTAATTTGATTCCTCACATAATTTTATATCAAGGGAAATCAAATTAATTTCCAACAGATGTGTTGGCTCCATAAATCATTTTATAGTCAGTATTTATAATAACTCATGTATCAAGTATATATGTGCCACTCAGAAGCCAAAGCGATTAAATCAACATTTAAACAAACTGAGAAAATAAAGCCCAAAGTTCACAGCTTGTAGAAAATTCAGGTTTATTGATTACAGAAAAATGTATATTGGATTGCAATATTAAGATTATCAAGTTCATTATTCACTTGATATGTTGCAGATTACATTATATTACATTACATTACTAGCAAAATTTTAAAAATTGGAGTTAATCGGTTTGGTTTCTGAGTGGCACATATATATATATATATATATATATATATATTTATTATATACAGTATGTTAATTTTAAATTTTACAGTATTGCTATCTCGAGTACTATTAAGAGATCAAGAATTATTTAAATTAACATGATTCAGAATTTAAAAAGAAAAATTTTCGGTTCATTGATTTTCAATAGATAAATAAACAATTTCTTTATTTTAAATTGAAATTTTTTTTTGTTATCTATAAATAATAGAGATTTATTAACTGATTCAAACGTTTAAATATATTAATACTTTTTTTTACAAAATTAAATAAAAAAAATATATGTATTATTTTTATTTAAAGATTCCCACAATGAAACTTATAATTTTATTTACAAACAATTAAAATTCAAGTATTGTTTTAATAAATATCATTATTTATAAATAACAAAATTCATATATAGTCACTGGAATGTACATACATATTCTACTTTGTGAAAGTTGTAAAGTTTGTATTTATTATTTTTCCAAATATTATGCAATGGTTTTATATGCTTATTAGAGCACATTCACTGGCATGTTTTTCTGGGAGTGTTTCAAAATATGCAAAGAATTTATTTAATGATTTTCATTAGATTTATTTATTCATTTAGTGTCGATGAATTCAAAAAGTAATTTAATTTCCAATCATTAAAAAATCTTATGACCCAGTACTCTTGGTGTTCAGGATACAAATTTCTCTACGTTATCATAGCTTCTATTAAAATTGTAAACTTCTTACATTCCCGTTGTTATTTTCTCATCATTTAGAAAAATTATTAATTTTAACTATTTAATAAAAAAATATCCAGGAGATAGAATAATAACCAATTTCCTTAATTTGTTTGTAAATATAATAATTTGTTTCCCTATGACAACAAATATATTTAGATAAAAATAATACATATTTAACTTGTAAATAAAAGTATAAACATGTTAAAACGTTGAAATCAGAAAATTAATTCCTATTAATTAAAGAAATAAAAAATATACGATTTTATTTAATAATATAAGAAAGTTAATTCAATAAAATAGGTACTCTGTTGATATAAAAATTGCGTGCTAATTTAAACAATTCTACATCTCTTACAGAGTTTTCGACAACTTAAAATAAAGATCATGCATAATAATGTATTTAATTTATTTATACTTGTTTATTTATTTGTTGTTTTTACTACTTTTAATGTTGTTTGTTTTAATTTCGATTTTGAATTAATTTTTGATTTGAAAAGTTGAAAAATCTGTAAATAAAAAAATTGTTTAAAAAAATGTTAAAAAAGACAAAAATTGATTGTTTACTTTTTGCATTCCTGTTGATATCGCTGATTTAATCAAATCTTCCTCCGTAACCCATTGCATTTGAGTATACTTGTTTGAAATAGCAACATTGGTTTGTTTTTCAAATTTGATGGCATAAACAATATAAGATTGATTAATATGAGAAAATATATGTTTAATTGAACCTAAATGTAAATTATTATTAAGATTAGCTTTGGAAATATTATGATTCGAAGATAATTCTTCTTGATTATATTCCCAGAAATCGTTTTTTTCAGGAGATTCACAAATAAAACT
This sequence comes from Labia minor, assembly GCA_963082975.1. NCBI lineage: Eukaryota > Metazoa > Arthropoda > Insecta > Dermaptera > Spongiphoridae > Labia > Labia minor. Next base: position 43,848,128 of record OY720348.1, on the reverse strand, counting down.
TGGGAACTCCCAAAGATTACCTAAAAGGCCTGTAGAAAACATTATTTTTAAAAATCTAATCTATTAAAAAAAAATTTTGAAACTCATCTATATTAGATTTACCATTCGATGGCCGTTTAAAAATAAGAAATTTCATATTTTTCTTCGAATGAACATAGATGATATTAACTAATGTTGTTTCATCTCGAACCTTGGTTTTCTTTGACTTAAATGGAAAATTCATAACACCCAAACTAAAATATAGAAGAATTTATTTTAGATAGCATTAAAATCAATTAAAATTAGTTTTGAATAATGATTAATATGATGAAGTTTAATAAATTTTATATTTAATTAAATTAAATTCTTTAAATAATAAATATATTAAATTTTAAAAGATAAAATTTAAATATATTTTAATACCTTCGGTCCCATTGTTTATTTCTGGGCAAACATAAACTGCAATTATCAACTAAAATTAAAAAAAATTAATAATAAATTAAATTAAAATATGAAAAATATTTAATTACGTTGTTCTATATCAATTTCCTCTTGATTTTTTTTATATGCCAAACAATATTGATTAATAGGACATGATGAGCACTTTGGATTTTTTGGAACACAAATCGTGGCTCCCAGTTCCATCATAGATTGATTGAAATCGCCAGGCCGGTCCTTATCTATTATTTTGTTAGCTAAACTATTTATTTCTTTTTGTACACCCTGTGAAAAAGATAAAAAGATATATGACAAAATATTTACTTCTAGATTTATATAGAATAATTACCTAAATAAATATCTAGTAAAAAAGTGGATAAATTTTTTATTATTATGAGCAAATATAAAAATAATATATTATATATATATATAAATTATTTTTTGTAAAATAAATTAAATTTAAAGAAATTAAATAATAATGATTAAAATATTTATAATTTAATTTGATAAAATTTTAATTCTCATAATTTTTGACTTTGTTTAACCTGCGTTGTATAATCTCCACCGATAAATCGAAGTCGTGTAACAACTCTAATGACATTGCCATCAATCGCTGCTATTTTTTCATTAAAACAGATTGAAGCCACAGCTGCTGATGTATAATTTCCAATTCCAGGTAGTTTTAATAAATTTTCTGAATGTTCAGGTAATTTTCCATTGAATTTTGTTATTACCTAAAATTAAGAAAAAAAAATAGAAGACATAAGAAAATATTACCTTTGATGTATAGTTTGTTTTATTTTATAATAAGTGGTTATCAGCCGGTAATAAAAAAAGTATTTTAGTTACAGGTTTGTAACACTCTTCAACAGCTCTAAATTGTGGTTAAATAATATTTTATGGGATATGTTGAAAATCAATATTTGTATAATTTTAACATTAAAACAATGGTTCTCTGTTATTTTTAAAAATTAAAAAACAAATAAATTTTTTCAATCAAAACTTCAATCAAGATAATAATTATTTAAAACAAAAGTTTTAAATCTTTTTGGACTAAATGTTAGCTCTATAGTGGTCTACTGGATGGGGTGAAAATTACTGCATGACAAGATAAACAATATGAAATATTTTATTATTTTATATATATTCCAAATATAAATAATACTCAATTAAAATTGAATAAATAAACTATGTAATTTGGAATAATGCATTAAACTTAAAATTTATCAACAAAATTGAAATATTATTAATAATATATATTAGAAATTTAAAAATTGCAATGACATAAAGGTAAAACCAATAAATTATATATCATAAAAGTATATAATATTAATAAGAAAATTATATTGACAATTTATTACCTTTTGGCTAAGAAGAAATATAATTATTTTAATTTTTCCTGTTTATTATTATATCAAAAAGGCTAATATTATAAAATAATATCTCTCTCTCTCTCTCTATATATATATATATATATCAATGTATAGTTAAATTTAATAGTAATTTTTGTATATATATTATATCGTTATTATTGCCATGATAAAAATTATGAGCTATTTAACATGTATTGTTTTACAACCTATGCAAATGTGTTTTAATAATATTATTTAACAATTTAATCATAAGAGTGACAAACATCCTCAAAATAGCAAATTTGAAATAAAATACGCTTTATTACATCTCTGACTTCTTTCCACTTTTTATTAACTTATTATACTTTATCTGCAACATATTAGAAGATATTAAAATAATTTTAAAATAATAAAATGTAAATGTCTGATATCTACCATCTTGGAAAGTTCATGCAATCTCCTCGCTCTGGAATAATATCCGAGCCCAGCCCAAGTTTCATTTACTTCTTCAAGGGTGGCATTAGCAAGATCTGCCCAAGAAGGCCATTTTTCCATCCATTTTTTGTAATATTTTTCCACTGTAATCACTTTTGTCTGTTGAAGCATAATTTCTGAAACAAGAACTAAACAAAGCCCAATATGTATTTGAGTTTTGAATCTACATTGGTTAAAAAAATATTAAATATATATAATTTTATAATTAAAATATTAAAAGTCCTACCAGCATAAGTCTTCTTATTGATATCAATATCATTATTAAATCTTCTCCATTGTAAATCTCTTTTATTATTATCATACCATTGTAAGAGATGTTTAGAAATATTTTCTATTTCTAGAGGTATAAATGAATGAATTAAATGTTTTTCCGATGTTTCATTTTCTTTTCGATCTGAATCATCAAGTTTTATTCTTTTTTTAGGTGGCATTTTAGATAAATATTTTATAAAAATATCTAAAAAAATATATATTTAAAAAATTGTAAAATTAATAAATATTTTATCAATGATATTATAAATTAAAATCATATTCAAATTAATTGAGGATATTTAAAAGAAATAGAAAAAGTCTACCTACTGTTTTGTTAATTATGTTTTTTTGAATTTTGAGATGTAAATTCATCTATGTAAATATTCATTAAGATAAAATAAATAGTACAATAAGTTCAGATATTTTAAATATAATAATATATGTTGAATAAATACGATATTTAAAAAAAATGAGTAATATTAAATTTTCAAGTTTGAATTGATTTATATTAGATATATTGAATGGTTTTGTTTTCTTTTCTTCACAGCTGATAGCTATTGGCGGTTCTCTTTAAAATAATTATCATTAATTTAGCTAATATCAAAATATTTTTTAAAATATTATAAAAATTAAACATAGAATATATTTTTTAAATATATTTTAAAAATGGTTATTTATTTATTTAAATAAATTTAGAAATAATTAATACTATTTTTTAAGTTTATTTTTAAGATTTATCAATAGATGGCACTAGATATGTTAGAGTGGTTTTTGCACAGAATAAATATTTAGATAATTTATTTAAAAAAAAAAAAAAATTAATTAATAAAAAATATTTTAAATATAATTTATATTTTATGTCTACATATAATTTTATTTTAATTTATATTTTTAGTTTTCTATTTTTTTTAAATATGATTATGTTTTAATTTATTTCAATTTAATGAATATAATACTAATCTAAATTAATTATTGAATGAAACTATTAAAAAAAATAATTGTATGTTTTTTTTAATATTTGGTTGTGGTTGATAATAATTTTTTGAATGTTTTTTTTAATATATTCTTTATTGAAATGATTTGACATGAGCCCGGGTTGGTTTGCATGAACCGCGCTTGCGCGCGTTCCCGGCAGCCTTCGCAATACAACATGAGTCGCTAGGTAAGTGACTATGGAGCTCAGTCTCCCTTTAGTTCATTCAGGAGATACAATATCACACAATCCACTCCTGCTAATAGCATTTCTTCACATATTTCCTCGATTTCATTTTGCATATATAATAATTTTCTCATGCTACATTCAGTTTAAAACAAATCAAGGTAATCGTAACCCACTTGGCAAAAGTTAGGTTAGACTGGCAACATTTTGGCCTGCTCGTCTGGCAATAACATTTCTTAAAATATTCAAATTTTCAATGATTTACTTATTGTCAACTCCAAATTTCACTTGAATTCTATACTAAACATTTATTTATATCTTTTCTATATTGGATTATTATGTTTGGACCATTTTTTATTTAATTATTGACATAATTTAGGTTTGTTTACATTTTCATCGTGACATCTAATCACATATTATCTATGAAAATACAACTTCTTTTAACTAGAATCACATTCATTTTTAAATTATATTAAGTTTTGTTTTATGTTTTATTTTTAATTTTTAATTAAATAGCATTTCTTTATTATTAATGTGAAATTAGTTGAATCCTCCTTGAATGTTGTTTTCCTTGATCCAGTGACACTGTATCTTTTCTATTATTCTATATTATTATTCACTATTTGCAATTAAATTTTTTTTAGAAATTAATCTTTATTTCTATTTTCAGATGGAAAATTCGACATATGTCCCAAATCCACTACCACCGCCTGCTCTTGTAGTTTTTTCCCAAGCTGGAGGGCTCCCTGAAGCCCTGAGAATGCAGAGACCTTTTAATCCACAAGTAAGTTATTGTCATTTTTTTTATGAATTATTGAAATGAATTTCTAATAAACTTTTTCATTATGTTTAATCGGTTTTAATTCATATGGCATTGCTTTTTATAGGCCCCAGAGAATAAAGATTTGCATGTGCCCTTTTCTGCTGCCGCCGCAGCCGCTGCTGGTTTCGGTCTTCGTCATATGGACAGTTATCCTGGTCTTCCTGCTCACCTGTTGCACCATCTTCAACCTCAGTTCTTACATCCGGCCCTTGATCCCCGTGTTCCATTCGGGTCAGGTGCCTTTCGGCCCCTGTCTTCCAGTCAATCTGACACAAAAAGTTTTCCATCAGCGTTTGCACCCCCGTCCAAGTGCCTCAAAATTGAGACCGCCAATAGCCGTCACGAACTCACTCCTACCTCAAACCATTTGAGCACATTGTTTTCCCCTGGGGCAGCCGCTGAAGGTGCTTTTTTGAACGGGCAAAATACTCAAAATCGAGCCGATTCCAGTTCACCAGCAAGCGCATCGGTTTCACCTCCAATTCATCCCGTTGTTAAAGAAGAAAGTTCCGACGCTCCGATGTCGGAAGATCGAGAAGGAACGGCTACCCCGGGCTCCGAAGGGACCGAGAGATCTACTCCTGAAGAAGGCAGAGGATTCCGACGTGAGTTGCCATTTCTATCATATCTATAAAAATATATAAATATATATAAATATATATAATTTTTTAATTCCGAAACCCCATCACCAAAGAAAAAAAATTCATGAATTAATTTATTAATTCATTAAATTTTTTTAAACTATTTGCATAGTAAAAAACAAAAATAATTTTTTTTTTGGTATTAATATTACTATTTGAATATTTAATTGTTTAATTTCACTAAATTAAAATTAACTTTCTATATCATTTCTATTTTAAATATATATACATATCAAATAATATATATATATATATATTTATATTTATATTTATTTTAAAAAGTAAAAAAAAAAATAATCAAAACATTTTATCATTCAATTTATTTCTCCTGTTTAATTTAATATCCTAGAGTATGGAAATTTGAGAATTTATTGCATGTCTCCTGGTATTTGCATGAATTTTTCCTTTTAACCATTAGTAAAAAAAAAAAACAAAACAAAACAAAAAAATTAATAAATAAATAAATATCTCTTACTGATTCCAATCACTCGTTAAAGTTTCCTTTCCCTTTAAGTTCAAAATCACCCAAGGCTATTTATTCAAAGGGTCCCCATGACCAGTCTTTATGTTATTTCGATCTTTCCTATTTATTTTGCTTTAAATCATTACTTTTCCCAAAAGAATAATAACCGAATCACTCAACCGATTAATCCAAAAAAAAAAATTAAATATATATATATATATATATAAATCAAATCAAATCATACATATTCAATCTTTCCCTTTGATCTGTATTATTTTTTTATTTTTATTATTATTTTTTTCTTTTTTTAAATGATTTTTTTAATTTTTTTTTTTTTTTGTATATTTTTTTAATAAATAAATATATATATATATATATATATATTTTCAAAATTCGAAAAATTATTATTATTAAAAAAACAAACAAACAAATAATTAGGAATTGATTGATTATAATTCGCCAATTATCAGTTTGTTGCATAATTATAATGTTTGATCCTTGATGCGAATCGTTTATTAATGGTGGAATGGATTGGAATTATGTTGGGTGGGATGGATATTATTGCTGCCTGGGCCCTATAAGTGAAAAAATTCACCCGGTTAGTGACAGCCTTTGAAATATTCATTTGTCTGGAAAAATGCCCCCGAATGGCCGCAATGCGCCGGTCGGTCCGCGTGGTTTTCGGCCGGCAGTGAAGCGCTGTCCAAACTATTGCGGTCTTTGCCTAATTAATCCTCCTAAATACGAAACACACAACCGCAAAACGCTTTATCTAATTACACAGGTCTCGCTAATCCAACGTCAATGATTCAACGTTGTGCCTTTAATCAAAGGTAGGCGAACATTTGACAATGGAATGAAAAGCCCCCGTCGCTTGGGCCCTCCTTTCGTCAAATCTCCACTTTTCATATTCAATCCTTCATTTACGATAGATTTCAGATAGAATTACCCACTCATAATCCTTTGACATATCATAAATGTGATGTTCACTTTTTATTCATTTTATCACATTAGAAAAAATAAAAATAAAAAAAAATTAGGCAAAATCTCCCCCCCCCCCCCTCGCAAATATATTCTAAATTTCATCTCCCTTATTTTTATTATTATTATAATAATTTAAAAAAATATATAATAAATTATAAATAATATCCATAATATATATAATCCTCCAAGTATCGATTTAATTATTTTTAAAATTTTTTCAGAAATTCCTACATGAATCATAAAATTAAAAAAAAAATATTAATTTCATCGAATATATTATATATATATAATATATTACAATATTTATTTGTATATACTTTCATTTAATTAAAAATATTCATATGTATTTTTATAAGTATTAAATAAATAAAATATAATTGCATTCATTAAATTAAACTAATCGATTATATATTTATTTTTTAATACTTATAAAAATAATTTAAATTTCACAAATACCTGATTATATATATATATACAAATTTTAAACTACTTTTTCTTTTTTTTTTTGTTTTAATTGTACAGAGGAAATTGCCCGAATTTAATTGAACGAAATTAAAAGTACAAGATTTAGTTAAAGACGGAATAAAATTGAATTGCGTGAACTGAGGACAATATTTTTTTATTTTATTTTTCTCAATTCTACATTTTGTATTATAAAAATATATATTTCAGTAAAATAAAAATTTAATTTCCTATCTTATCCTATCCTATCCCTTATGCATCGAATAATAATTAAAAATTTTATTTCAATTTTATAAATTTGTTTTATTTTTTTCCTTTGGATTTTGTTTTTGTTTGCATGCCATTTTTTGTGTTATGTTGTTGAAAATAATTAATATTTATATTTTATTTATCTTTATTTTTACCTCATCATATTTATTAATTATCAGGTAAATTGAAAATGCAACAAAATAATTAAAAAAACACAAACTATTATTTATTATTTCATATATCATTTTTTTTTAAGATTTTTAAAACTAAATATAAAGTATATTATTATTTTTATATAATATATATTTATATAAAATTATTCAAGCATATAAAAATAAATTGAAATAATTCTTAATAATTATATATCATTTAATAATTTTAATTTATTATCCATTAGATTTTACTAATATTATTTTATTTTTTTATTAAACTATTAATAATCGTAAATAGTGGTTTATTTCAAAATTAAAAGTAGATTAATTATTTCTAGTGTCATTTTTTTGCAAAATACCATGAAGCATTAACTCTTTTCTTTCCTACATTAAAAAAAATAATACACCTAATAACAATTATAGATATATATACCAATAAAATAAAACATGTTATTTTGTATGATTTTTCGTAAATTTAATATATTATTGTTATAGGTATACTTTTTAAAGTTTAGATTTTGAATATTTTTAAAAACTTTCTTAAGATAAGTAACTCTTATTATTTTCGACATACTAAATTAAATAATTCAAATATTTAAAAAAATATTCTATGCATTTAAACACTTTTATTTATATTCTCTGGCCTCTTATTTATTTAATAATTAAAAAAATGAAATTTAAATTTAACCAAAAATTGATTTGAATTTAAAAAAAATATTCGAACCTAGGTAAGATAAATAACTAATCCATAAATATAATGTAGTTTTAAATAATTAAACATATATATTTCTAGAATAGTTATAGAATATTTTAATTTTGATGAGAATGAAAAAAAATATATCGTTCATAAAATTTGTTACAATTGAATAATGGAATTAGAAGACAATATAAATAATAATAAACAAAATAAATAAATATTTTTCATCAAAACAGACAATTTTAAGTGTATATATAGGTATTTATATTTTTATTAAGTGGTATTCCATTTTTTTTTTAATATTAATGTACTTATTAACAATTCAATCAATTCATATTTTTTCTATTTAAATTTCAAATTTTCATTTCAAATACTGTTTTACAAATTTTCTAAACAGAAAAATAATAAGAAAAGACAAAATAAAATGGTTATAAATATGTTTAAATTTTTAATTTTTTTATTAATGTTGGATAATACAACCTAACAAAAAAAAATCTCTTTTTTTTTAATGATTTGTAATTATTTGGAACCCTTTGGTTTGATTGATTTTATACTTGACTACAACATATTATGATTGATTTATAAGATAATAAGAAAAAAACTCCTCGGCACCATTGGACATGCGAAAGAGTGAATTGGGGATGTAGTTTTGTCGTGAGGTAAAAACAGACGGGAAGCTCTTGCACTGTTTCTTGTTGTGGTGATTTTTGTTCGCTCTATAATTAATGAATGATGCGAGTTGTTGAACCGATCAATTATTTGATCGTTTGAATGATGAATGCTAGCGACGACAGCCACTGTTATTTGCGCTGGTATTTGCAGGGGTGATTCCCGTCTCTTTCTCTGGCCGTCGTGGTCCTTTGGCCCCGTGACATGGTGCAAGTCGTCGACGGGTTGCCCGGTGGGCCTGCTCAGCCCGGGGGTGTATTTGCGGATAAAAATGAGCGGGCGCCAGGTGCCCGGTTGACGTTTGACAAACAAGGGTTCGGGTTTTGTGTCGGGTATGTGTGTTTGGGCAGGAGGTGTCAGCCTGTGGCATCCATCGGATCAACACAACACACAACGCTCTGGAATCTGTTTCATGTCGTTTCGAGATACCACTCAAATTTGACACCCCCCACCCTCGCCAATGTCATACATCAACCATATAAATGGAATTATAGCCCACCAGTTAAATGATATGTTTAATTTTATGTATATTACTTGTGTGCACCAGACTAAAGACGCCATTTTTCGACGTTGAAAAATTAACGAGAAGAAATGGATTCGCATTGTCATTTGTATGATGATTGATTAAACATTATTATGATTATTTTTAATTGAAATTCGTTTTATAAATAGGCATTTGAGAATTGACAATGGAATTGAGTGATTTGCTGAAAATAAATTAAAAATAAAGGATTGTTTTCTTTCAGAGAAACAAAAGAAATAGATAACTTTAAAAAAAAAGTTACAAAAACACATATATATATATATATATATAATAATAATAATAATAATAAAATAAAAAAAAAGTTGATTCTTATTTTATTTATTTGTTTTCTCTTCTTTTTTATTATTTATTTATATATATACAAACTACAATATAAAGTATTTTTTAAATAAATAATTTTTTAAAAATCTATCTCATTCAAATTCCTTAATTCTTGACATTATTTGAATAATAATCTATTTCAAAAATTTCAAACTTGATATTTGATAAAAGTGGGTCGTTTAAAAAAAAATTAATTTACTTAATAAACTACTAAATTTGAATTAAATTGAAACTTATATCAAACCAATATTCATGTAATTGAAGACAATCATTATTGATGAAATACTTTTTTGATTGTTTTAATAATATTTGATGTTCAATTAGAAATAAACTATTTTATTTATTCTGAAAAATTATTGGTCACAAAGAATCAATAGGTAAGTCGATTTATGGCCTGCACTGAGTTTTCCACTTCTTACACTTAAAGCTATTAATTTTTTTTTTTTTTTTTTTTTTATAAAACAACTTTTATATATAATATTGAGATTGAACATTTGAAAAAAATATCTAAATTATATAAATAAATACATGATAATTATTACTACAATTAGTTTTATATTAATAAAATAGACCCGCTTCCATAAATTTTAATTAAGTTATTTCTTTTTACCAAAAATATATATATATATATATATATATATATATATGTATACTTATGCTTTCGAAAGTGGAATTGATTTTTTTTCACAAATTTTTTTTTTAAAAGGTAAACAATATATTCTTTATTTCTTACAACTTGAATTAAATTTAAATTTAATTCAATTTTAGTTTAAAATTTATTTTTTGTAGTAATAATTATCTTGTATATTTTTGAATAAAATTGTTAATTTAATAATAGATGCTTCACTAATTTCAGTATTTCTTTCAAATTTGAATTTTCAATCAGTTTGAAATCAATTTGTACACAAATTACTTTTGGTTTGTATATAATAATACTTACTCTTTTTAATCGAACTTATTCTAAATATTTTTGTTAAAATTCTGTTATTTATTATAATACCAATGTATTCATATTCATGGTTTCAATAGGAATTAATTTGATTTCTTTTGGTATGTAGATCCGCTTCTATAATTGATTTCTAGATTTTTCTTCTTAAGTTAAAGGGATGTTTTTTTAGTTACGCCTGAAACTGGACAAACCAAAGTAACCATTTTGACGTTCATCATCATTCATTTTCCACAATATAAACTTGTTTAATGCTCCTATTATTATTACTGACGAAGAATTGATGATGACTGATCTGCATTACAAACCATCCGAGTAGAAATTCTTTCCAGGTGTGTTGAAAATTAACAATTGTCCAAATAACTACACACATACCATGGTGTTGAAAAATACAGATGATTTCCTGGGGTAGCGTCTCTTTTGGGAGAGAGCGAGAGATAAATCACTTCGCTTTATGTGCATTAATTGCAAGCGACTAAAGGGCTCTGGGTATAATTGGGAATTTACCCTGCTATTGTGTCGAGGAAGCTCGCTGCCATGTAAAGCTATCGTCGCGAAAAATCCTATATATATATATAATTTTTTTTTTCTATATTAATTCAGCCCGCCGCTTTGTTTTAAGGGCAGTACAGTGGCACAATGGTTACCTGACAAACAAAAGCCGCCCATATCTTACCTTCCGATTTGCTATGATAAACTTGAAAAGCGAGCAAATAGGAATATGGAAGGGTGGCCGTTGATCTTATTTAAATTCCTCGTCCTTATCGAGACGGCCATTATTTGTCAAAATTGTTTTTAACACCGGCCTTTCCTTTTTGACAAACCCAATTATGAAAGGGCAAATTCAATTGGACTTTACATATATATATATATATATATATTCTTGGTTCATGTTCATCTTGGGCTCAGTGGTGGCGCGTTTAATTTCATTTGCTTTGCTTTGCATTCCGTCCCATTTGACGCAGGTAAAAAAAAAAACGACGCGATGAATGGCCCCCTACAAACTGGACGGGCCCCACATAAATCACTTGCGCTCCTGGCGGATTACGCCCCCTCACATAAAAATCTAATCGCGTGCTCCACCGGAATCACCGGCCAATTAAAATTAAATCTACTTCTAATTTATATATAATTATTTAGAAAAATTAAATCGCCCGTGGCACAAATCAATGAGTTAGTGGTGTTTTATATTTCTCACCCAGTAAAATCAGTAAACCAGCTTTTGTGTAGTTTTTTAACATTTTTTTTTTTTTTTTTTTATTATATGTATCTACAAAATTCTTTAAGTAATTCAATCATAATTTTAAAAATTACCTGAAGCCTGAATATTTTATAAACTTTTCTCTTCTTTACCGAAGTTGATAATCATATTATTTTTTTTTTTATTTGCAAGCTGCACTTTTTTATGCCTTCCTCATTTTCATAATTTTTTTTTTTTTTTTTTTTTTAAAGAGCTATGTTACTTTTTAAACATTTTTAGTCGATTTATTTATTTTAAAATTTTTATTAAGGTATCATTAGCAGTTTATTTGCGGTGAGACTATAATTATGTGTAATTAGAAATAATATATATTTATATTTAACCATATTTGAAACGCTATTTAGATCATTTGTAGATAATTCTAGTTATATCATCAACTTTGCAAACAGTTTAGGCTAATTTATGTTTTTACTTTAACATCATTCAATCAGAAAAATGTAAACATTACTATACATTCTATATTATTAATATTAAATAAGACAAAATATTGCAATCTACTTTTCTATGTAGGTATAAAAAAATATTTATTTTATGATGTAAACACAAAATATACTTTTTTTTTATTTTCTTATAATTTAAATTTAAATTTTATTTTTTTTTTTTAAATTATTTTTTTATTCATATTTTTATTTATGATTCATCTTCCACCATTTTTTGAATTTTCAAGGCTTAATTAAGATTGTCATGTACAAAAAAACAATTCATAAAAACAAATAATAATTAAAATGTATTCTTTAACTATATATATATTTATCAAAAATATCTATAAATACTATATATTTTCTAAAAATATATAATTATTTCATTGATAAGTTTTTTATTAGTATATATAGCTGAAATTAATACACTGAAACTAAAAATTAAATTAAATTTAAAAACATATAAAAGTTAATAAGAATAATTTTTAATTAAACACTTGGTGAAGTTTCAAGTTGATTAATTTATTCGAGCATTTCGGTTATTCCACCATCCATCATCTTTAACTAAGAAAGTTTAATTTCATTCTAGATTATATATTAAAATGTTTCAACGCGTATCTTAAGATTACATTTTTTTTTTAATTTCATTTTTATATATTAATTTTAATTTTTTTTTTTTTTAGAATTTTTTTTTCATTATATATGGTCCATTTTTTTTGCGTTTGATTGACATTCTTATTTAAAGTTTCTTATTCCCGGTTTGATCAGAACCTAATTTTTCAAAAATAGGCTTAGGGCACAAGTAGCCTGCTCCCCTCCCCCCCACGTCACTCCCTCCCCCTCTTCCCTCCTCCCCCACCAGCTAATCATAAATATTCGATTCGTACTATGGTGATTTCTCTGTTTGGGTTTTTGTTTCGTTTGAAAGCCGTGAAGTGGTCATCTTTCAACCGTGGAGAGGGGGATAGGAAGGGGGATTTTGCTTGGATAGATCAGCAGGATTTCCATCACATGGGGGCTGATAAGTTATTGCCCCTGGACCAACGACCGAGTACGCATTCAGCATTCATCAATTCTGTTTGCTCCGACTGTCGTTGCAAAGTTTTTCATCTATTTCATTTGACTCTCTAATTTCATCTAATGTCTTTTTAGGATTTATCTCCAATCGCTTGGACATTCATCATAGAAAAAAAATTATATTTATTGATGGTATGCCTTAACATTGACTTGGTTGTTGTATAGCTGTATTTATTTTTCAATTTAATTAAACACTCAGTTGCGAATTATAATAAAAACCGATAAAATAGAATGATAAGTATTTAAGTCGTTGTAAGCTGAGAAGGAGCATGACGAGAGGGGAAGTAACATTTGCGCCCTTGTTATTTAGTGGGGTTGTAAGTTGTAAGCTAACAGTTTACTTGAGGGCCCTTTCCCCTTTGGGTTATGGCTAATAGGTAATGACTACGGGGTGAATCTTCCAAGACGTGATTATATGGGTCTGCTAATACTTTTTATGCGATGCATCCAGGTGGTGTGTTTGTTCACCCTCATCAATTTCCATAATCGAACATAAAAAAAAAAAAAAAAAAAATCTGTGAAAATGCTTCAGAACTATTTCCAAGTCTTGAATCGAATATGTAAATACGTGTAAATCCTCCCAGCTTTTGCCACATGCGCTCCACTCTTAACACAAGACGCCCCATCCTCCTTACCTCCCCTGATTTGCTCCCATCGAAATTGCCTCTTTTTTTCCTGGCTAAATAATTGACCTTTATTATTTTAAGGGTTATTCCATTATTTTTTTAATCCGGATGAGGGGGAAGGTTAATGTGTTCATTGGATTAGGAGATAATTTCATTTGAAGATTATACCTTCTATACTATAGAAACAACAATACCTATTTATTTATTTATTTGATATTTCTGTACTAAAATTCTATTGAACATTAGAATATTGGAAAATAATCCAAATGATAATTTTTTATCTTTTATTTTAAATGATTCGAATTTATTTTAATAGTCGATAAATGCTTGATAGTTTTTTTTTTTTTTTTTTTTTTTGCAAAAACAAAACTACATTTCTAAATCACTTTAAAGAATATATATTATTTTTTTTCCTAGTCATTGACTTTAATAACGAGTATCTCATGCTTTTTTTCTCACCCCACTCCTCCTTCCACCACTACGGGAACATAATAGGTTTCATTTATCACTCGACGTAGGATGAATGTTTAAATTTCAATTAGGATAGTTATTTGATATCTCAATTTTTTTTTATTTATTTATTTTTCCTTCAGATTAATATCATCAAATATGCAAATTTCTAAAGGATCATCAAGATTGAAGAAAATGACAATTTTTACTCTTACATACTCCCTCTACTTTCACCAATTATTCATATTCTTTTCCCAAACAACTCTAATTTAAACTATATATTATTTTGCTTCAATCTACAATTAAGTTCTTATCTTATTCGACTTACACTTTTGTTGTTTTCAATTTGAAAAAAATACAACAAAAATTCAAATCAATGACCTGTAAAGAAAGCGCATAATGTCTATATTATAAAACCACCTCGCGAATATTTATTCTTTGGTGCTACTATAAAAAAACACTTAGTAAATTAGACTACCTGAGATATGTCTTGTGAGTTTCGGGCACGAACCCACGACATTTACCTTCCTTTTCTGTGATGAATAACTTAACAGTCTCATAGCCCTCTTTTTTTACCACATCCTGTTGGAATCCATGAAACAATTATAAGCATCTTTTAAATGGAAAGGGAGCAAAAAAAAAATAAAAAAATAAAAACTAAAACAATTTCTTATTACTGGGTTAAATGTGTAGGGGAAAATAGGTAATCAATTAAATTTATATTAAATAAGGAATTTTAACCTCATTTATATAAATAATTGTATATCTGTCATGTATTAAATTTCAATATATTATTGATATAGAACTCAAACTACTTTCATTTATCTTAACCTATAATAAAGTAAATAAGACAATTTCACATGATACTCATATATAATAATATTCTTTATATAACTAATTATTAATATAATATAATAATAATATTTTTGTTATTCATTAAAAAATTTACTTTATCTCTATGGAGCTACTAAAGTCAATCACATTCCTCCAGGCCTCCTTATGCATTCCATCTCCATCCATTTCTTATTCTCTTCTAATTTCTTCAAGCCTTCCTTTATATTACCAATTCACTGAGCTTTTGGTCTATTCACTAGTTGTTTTTCAATTGGTTTATTTCTAAACAAACTTTTTGCCCTTTTCTTCATTTATTCAGACAATTTATTCTGTCAATCTTTATAAAATACTTATTATGTATAATAGTTAAAAAATAACATTATTTTTTTTTCTCTTTAAATTATTAAACATAATATATTTTAAATTGATTTATTATTCTGAATAATTCATAATATAATGTAAATTATATTTTTATTTTAAATAATGAGATTGGTAGAGATTTAGGAAAACTTATTTTGAAGGAGAGAGGTTTGTCAATTCCAATGTGGGGTTGGATAATTATTGTTTCAGATATTATTCATAAGTTTTTGAGTTGCTACCCCGTGGTTTGTCTTTAAGGCGAACATTGTAAGCCCTTGAACCACTACATTATAAGATTTGACATGAACTTTCCTACCCCGATAACAGAAATAAATTAGTTACACTATTTCCCTTTCATTTGATTCTAATCCGTAGAATTTCATCTATAAAAAATGTCATTAACAGCTTCTTTAAGAGTCAGATAAGGGGGTAGTAGATTTTATTACTTATTATATTTTATCATTAGGATATGATGATATTCTCTCCCGCCACCAGAAATGATTTGAATCCCTCTCCATTTGTTCCGTTTTGAATTTTACGCTCTTTGAAATTGAATTTAGTGGTAGACCAAAATGGAAAAAAATGGCCTTCCTCCGAGGCAAACAAGATATCATTCATTACATTCTTTCATTCCAAACCCCCCAACCCTTACTACCAACACCCCATTCTTTTTTTCTTTTTTTCCTACTCATTTCTTGATAATGTAGGAAAATATACTTTCTTATTAATTGAAATTAATGACAAACTTTATCATTAATAGGATCACAGAGTAACAACGATGAATTATACATATTATGTAAAAATATGAATAAAAAAAAAAATATGAACAACATAGAAAAAAAAATCCATCGAAATATACCAACGACACAACGATCCTGGTTGAAATTAAAATTTTCATTTTTTAAATTATATGTCGATTAATAATGGTTTGAATTGATTACTCGGGTCATTAAAAAACAATCACTGTTAATATTTTTAATACATAATAATAAAATAATTAATATTTTTTAAACGCATATGAGTTAGAGAGAAAAATTAGGGTGGATGGGTGGGGTAGGACCGATGGGTAGTCTAAAATTTGTCACGTCTGGTGAAGTCGTGTCCAATTGGGAGGGATTGTGGGAGGGGGTGAATCGCACCAGCATTCCATACATACATTGGGAATCCTCGCAAATGGGCAATAAGCATAACACAGATGCTTCATCCCGTGACTAAAACTCTTCCGTTTGTTTATCTATTAAATATTTAGCCACGTACGTGCGTCTACAAAACCCCCAACACTGCCAACACACGCCCAAATCCTTTTTATTTATTTATTTAATTTTAATTCGCCACCGACCTCGCTTTTGGAATTTTAACATAGGAATTGTTTAGAATGATACTACTTTTGGCAAACTCAAACTCACCCCACACCTCTTCTTACGGAGTGTTAATTCGCTTCCAATTCAATTTGAAGGATTTTATTAAATCTTTTTTTTTTTTATTCTCCCGCTCCCTCTCTTATTTAAGGAACCACTGTCTTTTTTTTGTTGTTGTTTTTTTTTTAATTAATTACTATCAGAGTAACAAAACATCAACACTGCTTTACTAGATTGTCTGACACCTACTTTATCTTCCCCTTTGATTAGAACAAAGTACAAAGTACTCGAAATTCAATAGGTCCTTTGTTTCTTGACTTTGAATTATAATTTTAAATGAATACATATTTTATATATATAAAGAATTCTAAATTTAACTATGAAAGATTGACCATCGTGGTTATAAGAGATTTAGAAGATGGTAGAAAGATGTAGGTAAGTCTATTTACTGAGACCAAAAAGTTATATCATTTGAAGATTGACCATCGTAGTTGAGAGATTTAAGAGATGGTAGGAAGATATAGGTAAGTCTATTTACTAAGACCAAAAACGTATCACATTTCCATACGAAACCGAACCGATCCGTAACAGTGGTTTCCTCTTATTTGTTAGTTTTTACCGACCGACGATAGCAAGGGAGGTATTGTTTTTACACCAAATTTCGCATGTGGAGATTTTTACATATCTCCACGAATCAAGCATTTTCTTAACAGAAAAAAGTATTTTTAGCATGATGTCTGTCCGTCCGTCCGTCTGTCCGTCCGTATAGATGTGTACAGCCTGAACGGCTCAACAGATTTTGATGAAATTTGGTATCTTTACTTAATGCATCAGTGGGATGAATTGATCAATTTTTGGTGCAAATCCGGAAACCGGAAGTGGTAGTATTAGCGATCGACGATAGGAAGGGAAGGGTTATTTTCACACCAAATTTCACATGAGGAGATTTTTTTACATATCACCACGAATGTATTGGTTTTATCCTCGGGAAAAATCATCTTCATTATGTTTTTCTTAATTTAAAATTATATGACGTCACCCAGCCCTTCATGACGTCACAGCCTCCGTATTATGATCACGGGCAACGCCGGCTACTTCAGCTATATATTATAAATAATAAATATAATAAAATATAATAAAATTAAAAATATGTATGTTCTATCCATATCTGTTTTTTATTACATTAATAGATATATTAAAATTATTTGAAATTGTTTCAGTAGCTGGAAATTAATTTATTTCAAACCGTCGGTCGGTTCGGACCTGGCCACAGGTCAACTTATTTTTTGTTCTAATAGTAAATATTTATTTCTAAATGCTCCTTTTACCTTAAAATCATGTGTTCTGTTGTTTTATACAAAATTTCAAACAAAAGAAACATTTCTTATATTATTTGTTATAAAGACGAAAAAAATGGATAGCTATTATTATTTTGAGAAGGTTCTTTAAATAAACGGATGAAATGAAATTTCTAAGTGTCAGCTGGTAAGTTTTCACAATCGAATATTTGTCCTCCTCCCTCTCTCTTTCTCTCTCCCCATTACAGAAGCATTGCTTTGACACTCGACGGCTGGCTGTCACTGGAATAAGCATAGGCCAACACACACGCCAATCTGACTGCCCTCCGATATATATATATATATATTAATATGAAGCCCAGTAGCCATATAATGCAAATTGAAATGTCATAGTGTCATTTTCAGAAGTAGTTGGCTTTTCAACGCCCTTGTGTCGCAGTTTGCGGCATTTTGCGGTCTAAGTCACTAATACCCCCTTTGGGAGGGGGACGCATATCACGTTAAACCCCACAAATACGATGCTATATTAAACATTGGCCACAATAGAAATTAGCTCGGGATTTTGTTCCGTGTCAACACATGTTCTGTTAGTTAATCCAAAGTATATCGCGATCTATAATGAACATTAACTATTACCATTAGTGGAAAGGAATCTCCTCTTCTACTTCCTTCCAATTTAAATGATTTATTTGGAATTTTGATTTCTGTGCTATATTTTTATTTTTCTCTCTCATGTATATAGGAATTTATTTGATGTCCCATTTTATTATAATAAGACAATTGATCATTGATTGTAAAAAAACAAAAATGTAAAACAACAACAAATCTTTGTAATTGGTAGAAACAAAAGTAATATAAAAAAATTGTTATTGCAATGAAATTAAAATAAAACAGCGATTTTTTGGTTTATTTTATCGGCGGATTATCGTAAAGTGTTTTGTCACTTGTAACCACAGAGGATTACCAATTGGCGATAACCGAACTGAGCCTCGCCATATATTCCATTAAGGAGTCAACTAATCTGAAAGGGTTTCTGATACCACCGTTTGTTTACGGCTTAGTTTTGAATGCATGTTTTATTTGTTAACATGACTGGGTTAATCTCGGTCGACGATACAGGGTTTGGATGAGTTAGGGTCCCGAAGGGATGGGGCGCAGGGCAGATGTTTAACCCTCTGCGGCATCATCCCCTGTGCCGGCAATCCCGTCCCGGCTTACGCGCCCAGCCAGCTTCATGTATATAGATGATCCGAGCATTATCGGTTGCTTTGTCGTCGGATCCGCCGGATTTACTCGGATGTCTGTTTCGGACATGAGTTCAATATAATGCAACGATTCGTCTGATTAAAGCGCCTAACACTTGACTATTTACACGAATGGAGCTCTTAATCTTTTTTTAAAAATAAATTCAATCGAACAATCAATCTTATTAAAAACAAATAATTATTTATAATTGATCTTAAATCGGTCTGTTTTCCAATATCATTTAAATTTTATCATAATTCATTACCATTATTGTAGAATATTTTTGATTATATAACCAAAAAGGATATTTTTCAAAGATATATTAGTTTGGTATAAAAAAAATGATTTCAAAATTATCAATTTAGTTTGGGTAAAATTAGCTAAAAATTTTCTGAATCTAGGAATTCATTCATATTTTTTTTTTACCAAATTCTTTTACCCAACATCCCCTCCTCCCAAAAGTCTTAATCACTAAGTATATCTCAAAAGATATTCTTTATATTATATTTTATTCTAAAAATAATATAATTATATATTCTATAATAATTTTTAACTTTTATTGAATCCAATTGGAAATGGTTTTTTTAAAGATCCCTACCTTTCTCTTCTTTGTCTAAACGGTTTTCTTGGAAAGATCTCACTCATTTGGATTTTATAGATTTCGATACCCGTAGAAGCTGCACCCCGTGGCTAAGGCATTTAAGTGGGCTGTCTATCTCTCACTCCGTTTGACACTTTGTGATGAATCAAAGATCCCATTTATCCTAGGATCAAAGCAATGCATTTAGTTATAGGCCCTAAATAATCAGGATTTTAAGCCACATTTATAATAGTCTTTCTTTTCTTATACAAAATATAATATATATATATATATATATTTAGAAAAGGAAGATGTCTTCTGAAACCTATAAAATTTAGATTTCTGACTATTTTAAGTTTTTTTTTCAGCATAAATGTCTTAGTTTAAGTTATAATCGGAATTCTTTCAAAAACCTCGAATATGACCCCATGGCACACATCAATGTTTCTTTAATTTTATTTATTTATTTTTTTGAATATATATAATTACCTATTAATTTTCTTTCAATAATTAATTAAATGTAATTTTTTTTTCCAATCGAAGAAATGCTTCACTCCCCCCCCCCCGCCCACTCGCCCTCTCCTTATTTGATGTTTAAATTATATTTGAACTCATAGATAGCAACAAAAAGAAATGATATCTATTATTCAGCTCAACTGGAACATTCTCGCTCCTTTTATGGGTGCCCACTTTTAAAATCGTTGTCAATTTGCTCTTCACCTGTCTATTTAAAATGAAATAAAAAAAAAAGTGAACAGGGATAAAACAAAGACAAGGGGCGGATGGCGCGCATTTTATGCCTTTCATATGCTGCAATGTCCAGGCCATATTTTCGTTTCCGAGAGCCGGGGAATCTTAAAAGAGCTCAACTCCTCCCCTGAGGAATTCTTGGGACATAACTCCTCTTATGGCTCGATGCATACATACTTTTACAACGTGCTCAATCCAAACGCTTCCTTGCTTGTCTGTTCGGGATTAAATCAAGCTTTCCAAAAGGGAAAATCGGCATTTATTTTTTTATATCCTGCCTCCTTCATCAATATATTCAATTAAGATTTGACGATGCTCTTTTTGTTCATCCAGGAATAAAAGAACGATTCCACTCTATGGTAAACGAGTCCAATGATCTCCTGACAAACAAAACAAATACCCAATCTCCCGAATCTACTACACTCCTTGGTAATTATTATGGAAAAGTCATTAAGAACCGAGATCTTGGTGATGTAGAGGAGGTGAATAAGAAGATGGGTGATCATCATTTAACAACTATGATATTTTCTTAAAACTATTCACTGATTAATGATTTGACTTTCGCCTTCTAAACTATAGTTTTAATTTCACTGAATTTATTCTGTAATTTGTTTTTTTTTAGCTTAATTGTACATTTATCAGATTTTTTAAAACAATTACAATTATTGGACTAAAAACTGTTTATGTTTTTGTAAACTATTTATCGTTATCGAAACTCTTTTTTTATCAATAAATAAGACATAAAAAATAATAATCTACACATAACCAAATGATTTAAATATATTGATTTGGAATTAATACTTAATTTGCTTTGATTGCAGGCGGCACTTGTTGAACAATTGAACGGGGGGTTCAAATGAAAATTCATTCGATTTAAATCATACTCTCACCTCTCTTAAATTTTATATGTATACATAAATATTATATATATATATATATATATTCTGAATACTTAATGCTCCATTTTTTTAAAAATATTTATTAGAGGTATTTACTCGTATGTATAAAATTAATATTCTTATTATCTTTCTTTTATATTTTAATTTATATTAAATAAAAATGTAGAGATCTTCAATTACAATTATATGCCTACAATGTTGTTTTTTTCTAAGCTAGAGAACGCTTTCTTCTAATCCCAAGTTCGAATCTAGAACAATATTTATTATTGTTACTACTTTATTTTTGCTAACTTTACAGAAAGAGCATTAACAAAAATTTTAATGTCCTTAATAAACTGTTCATATAAATGTGAATGCCACAATCCAATGAGTTAAATCAAGAAACTGTCCTTTGAAATTTAAAAACAACAGCTGATTACTGAAAACATTCGGATAGCCGGTATCAAACATAAAAATATTTATCTATCTAAGATTATATGGCTCTATGGAACCTAAAAATTCTTCAGATTGCTCCAA
Source organism: Labia minor (assembly GCA_963082975.1). Lineage (NCBI taxonomy): Eukaryota > Metazoa > Arthropoda > Insecta > Dermaptera > Spongiphoridae > Labia > Labia minor. The sequence goes on along the minus strand of OY720348.1, from coordinate 43,825,829 downwards.
ACGTTCCTACCATGAAGCACTTCCATCCAACTTCTATTTTCTCTCAAATCCATATATATATATATATATTTCAGAAAAAAGAGTACCCCATCGATGTGTAACTTTCAATAAGTTTATACAATATTGAAAAAAAAATAAATAGAATATATGTTTAATTTATTATTATTTGCGGATAGACACTGAGGATCACATAGAGCTTTAAAGAGAAATTATTAATTATTGAATTTCTCTAGACCCCAACTCTTCAGTGTGGTAGACTGTCGTGCTAACCACTAAACCACTGAAAAATCATTTAATATTAATTGATTATTTAAAAAAAATGTATTACTAATAATTAAGATAAAATCTTTTTTTTTACATATATTTATATTCTATGAATGATTTAAAATATGATTTAAAAGTATGGGCGTTTTCTCTTCATTGCAAATTCGCTTGGATGGGTTGGTTATGGGGGAGGAGAGTGAAGAGTGGTGGCGGGGAGCTCTCGTTAGATCCATCGTCTTCGCCAAGAGGCAGGGGCTTTGCAAAACATGAATTATCAGCGTCTCCTCGAGTGTTTTGCATATAGATTTATTCTCATCTGTTCGTGTAAATATTTTAAAATTGTTCAAGGGCCCTATGACAATCACACCGCTTCAACTGGAATCGCTAATTCTAAATCTTTTCGTCCGATTACGCCGCTCGTTCACCATTCTCCACCTTATTTAATATTTATATTCTCGGTTACAATGTATATATATATATATATATAATTTAACTAAAAAAATTTACATTTAGTAAAGTTTTCATAACTGAACTTTTTTTTTTTTACTCCTCTGTAAAATAAACGTATAGTCATTTGCCTAATAGGATTAACAGCTTCTACAAGTGGAAAACGATGCCAATAAATTGCATATGCCGGAAGAATTGAAATAATACATACAATTTTTGTTTTAACCCTATTAACACCAAAACGTCAAGTTGGTAAGCTCAATCCTCCTCGGTGAGACCAACCACACACTTGGTCGCTCTATAACCAAGTTAGAGACGATTAGAGAGATCCCTCCTCTTCTCGGTATCTATCCATATCATTCAGAAAGATCGCACATTAACAATTCAGATTGGTGTTGATCCGGACGGGGCTTTGGGGCCAAAAGGGAAAAAAAGAAGAAGGGGATAGAGCCCCCCCCCCCCAGGAAATCAAAGCGGCGGACCGTCGGCAAACTGGGGGCGGAACCGCATTTTTGGAGACCAAGGGTGCTTTTCGAGACAGCGCGTCGCCTGGGGTGACTGCCCCCTCCCCCCCACACTCCCTCCCTTTCATTATTCAAATTACGTCACTCATACGTATCCCAGTAGAAAAAGATATTCGTTGATTTTAGTACTTAATTGCTAATAATCGGATAATCTTTTAACCAAATATCTACCATTGGGTGTCTTTGGTGAATTTGTTAAAATGTATTTTTATTAAATTAGATTGAAATTCAAATTCAAATTTCAAACGGAAAGGAAAGGGGAATAAAAGAAATGAAAAAAAAAAATGTTATAAACTAGAACTAGAATAATTATGAAGAAGAGTGAGAAATGTTGTAAATTCCAAAAAAAAAAAAAAATATATATATATATATATAAAATAATAATAAAATTAATTCATTTCTACTATCCAATCAAATATTAATTAAACTGATTCTATTTAAATGAGATGATATTAAAATGTGAAGATGATTTTGGCTTAAGCTGAACTCCACTTAAAATTAATTACCTGGTATTAAAACTTAAGAATCCTCTCTTCTTGTTAAAGAAAAGGGAACGCATCGTCTTCAATCCCTCTTAATAAATTACTCTTTATAAAGTCCCCCCCCCTCAAAAAAAAAAAAGAAATTAGTTTTTTAAATAATTATAAGAATAATGAATATTTATATTATATTAATTTTTTAAAATTCTTCTCTTGATGATATACATCTATCGAACGGACAATAAGAAATTATATATACTACATTATATTCCTTCACATAATTCTAATTTATATTATTTATGATTATTTTTCAATATCTTTCAATAATTGAATTATTTTGAAAGACAATGTAATGAAGGACTAAGGGAGTTGGGTGAGAATAAGAGTTGGATGCAGGTGGCTGTTAGATCCAGAGAAATAGTTAGGTAAATTCTTATAATAATAATAATAATTATCTAACTTCATACAATATAACAAGTGAAACAAAAAATAAAAAAAAAAATTAAAGTTTAAACTTATAATCCTTTTTAATTTAAATAATACTTATAGAGGTGTTTTTTTTGAAATTAAGTATAAATTATTTATTAAGTATAAATTTATCTATATATATATATGCCTATATAATAATAAACATTTCGATATTATATATATATTACAGTTATTTGATAATTTTTATTTGATTCTTAAATTGGTTTAAGAAATAAATAATTTAGTTGATTATTCATATTTAAAAATAAAAAAATTAAAAAAAAAAAATAATAAAGTATTTCAAGATATATTTTATAATATAAGTATTTATTAAAATTTTATATAAAAAGGAATACATTTCTTTTATTTCAAATTTTTTAAATATAATAATAATATATTATATTTATATTATACTAATATAGATACATAATAAGAAAAATATAAAAAAAAATATAAATATAAAAAATTTTTATAAAATAACGTTTTTCTCATCGAGTAAAAAGAATAAAATAATTTTTCTATAAGCCTGACAAAGTTTATGGATGAATTAAACAATTTAAATCATTCTTAAAATTAGTTTTCTAATAATAATTAATATTATAGTGATTACATTTTTTTTATTGCATGTAATTAACTATCAGACCTTTAAGTAAATTGATTTAAATTTTTGGAAAAAAAAATCTCTATTGCTTGTTATAATTGCATTGATTTTTTTTTCTTTTTGATTTTTTTGGTGAGTGACGCCAAATGATTGCGCAAAACTCCAAAGGAATTCTGCTTATACTTACAATATTTGCTTTTATAATAAATATTTTAAGTTTATTGACAAATTTATGTCAGTCGACCTTCCCTCTTCTGATTTTGTTGCAAAAAAAAAAAGATAAATGATCCTACATAATTCAGTATAAAAAAAAAAATCTAATCGATATTTTTACCCGCAATTTACTATTATTTGTTTAAAAATAATAAATCACTACAAGGGAGCTTTGTAAAAAAATTCTATAAAAATTGTTTTATATATATATATATATATATATATATATATATATATATATATAACTAATCCGTTTGAATATCAGGCGATCATTTTAATATTGCATAATTAGACAATATAAATGCGCGTACTCCTCGTTACTGGTGCATCTAACGAAACAAATATTGACTCACACGAAACACATCTGTCGAAGCAGCTTAATTTAATGACAACTCAGTGGATGATTTAAGACGCATTTGACAAGCATTGCCTTCCATTTACCACCACCTGCATTTCGAATAGAAGCGTAAATCCTTAGAACAAACAAACGTTTTGCATGCATCTCAATAATTGACACCCTTTTGATCACGACGGATTACTTTTAGCAACACAATAAGGGTTGCAATAATATCATATCTGCACGGGATTTAGCGTGGACCAATTATAGAAAGAAATTCTAAGAGGGAGAGGAATGAGATCGAATTCAATTCACATAATTTAGATGTTGAATTTGTGTAAGTTGCTAATTTCACTACGATTTTTCACTATCTCGCCAGAGATGGTATTCCAATCATGAAAATTTTTAATGTCGAGATTTTGATGTTTTATACGTTTTCAAGGTCCCTGAGTCATTTTCACTAAGGTTGAGAAAAATGTATGTGTGTGTGTGTAGACAAGATTAAGCAAAAACGGTTTGAGCTAGAATAATGAAATTTGGTACACGGGCATTATTCAAAAACTGACCCTAAAAATAAAAATATGTTTGATAGTTTTTCACATGATTAAAAATTGTATAAACCTGCTATATATAGAATTTCAGCTTGATTAAATAACTGAAATTACACCAGAATTAAATTTTTAACTGCCAATCACGCACCAGCACGTGACGAGGTATCATCAACAATGAGCCAAACGCGCGATGATTTAATAAATATTATTTATTAATTTTAATTTATAATTTATAATTAATTAAATTTAATTTAAATATAATATATGTGTTAATTAATCCAATTCAAATTTGCGAGATAGTCGTGTGGAGACACTCCAGATTTTTTTTCTCAGTTGGGGGGAGGGGGGTAAAGGGAAAGGAGAATGGTTAAGATATTTTATTTTCTCAACAGTATAGAAGGGAAATCCAGGTTGGTTGTGCCCTTCTATCCTTTTTCTTGAGCCCCTACATTATATAATTCTAATGACCTGCTTTATGCACCATTTATTCGTATCGCCGCTAACAGCCCATTCTCGTTTTTCCAGCCGATTTTTATTTTTGTATAGGCAGGATTATTTTGTTATTTTTACAATCGGGCCACTTACTGGACAGTTTTAAGGTAATATTACCCTCCCTTTGCTTTGTGCTATAAATCTCGCAGCCATAAAAACGTACGATTACATGGGGACAAATGGGAAAAGAGAGCAAATACGCGACACTCACTTGGGCCCTTAATCCGTGCTATAATAACCGGACTCTTATCACATCGTTCGTCATGAGCGACTTTTTTCGGACACCGGGTTTGGCATCTCATGCATTATGCAGGCCAACCATGTGGTTAGTTTATAAAACTAGGATTAAGTCACCTAGAAAAGGACCCCTCTACGATTTTGTTAGTGTAGATTAACAGCCTTAGGGACTTACCCCGATATATGCCGATTAAATCCCGGGGCGGATCCTCGCCCCCTCATCCACCCTCTCATCCCATCCTTCTCTCTTGTGTCCTGAATCATCCGAGCAAATTCAAATCGCTTGGCATATGATGGATAGGATATCGGTTTGACTGAATGAATGTTTTCATGTCCAAATTCCACAACCCATCTCTGCTTTTTTTTTAGAATCGCTATTCTTTTGTTTTCGTCTTAAAAAGTCACTCTGAGTTCGACTACCTGCCTTTACACATGAAACGAACTTATTTTCACTAAAAAAAAAAAAAAAAAAAAAATCTGGAGTGTCTCCACTCGACTATCTCGCAAATTTGAATTGGATTAATTAACATATATTATATTTAAATTAAATTTAATTAAAATTATAAATTAAAATTAATATATAATATTTATTAAACTAGTGACTGTTTGGCTCTTTGTTAATGACACCAAGTCACGTGCTGGTGTGTGATTGCCAGTCAACGTGTTAAAAAATTAATTCCGGTACTTTCAGCGATCAATTAAGCTGAAATTCTATATATAGCAGTTTAATTCCAATTTTCAATCATGTCAAAAACTATCAAACATATATCTTTATTTTTAAGGCCAGTTTAGAGGAAAAAAAATCAAAACTTGATAGGTAATGGTCCTCTTCCGAATACAACACATACAGACAAAATGACCCAGGGACCTTCAAAACGTATAAAAACATCAAAATCTCGACATCGAAAATTTTCCAGATCGCAATACTACCTATCTCTGGCGAGATAGTAAAAATAACGCCTTCTTGTATAATATCGTTCAGGAGGGTGAACAAGGGAGTAAGAGCAAGAAACCAAACAAACAAAATGATAAACATTAGTTTAATTTTAATTACTATTTAAAAGTTAAACAAAAAAAAAATAACAACAACTAAGCTATTATTACAGTAATTATAATATAATCTATTCTAAAAAGGACTTAAAAAAATAAATTAATTTAAAAAAAAAAAAAAAAATAATAATTTTAATAAATGAAAAAAAAAAAAAATTAAAATATTTTTACCATTTTATTTTAATATTATCTCGATAATTAATAAAACTAATTAGAGCTTTTTTTTGTTCCATAATGTGAGATTAAATAGGATATTTCATATTTTTCATTCTTTTTTTTTTGTACTTCTATTTTGTTCGTTTATGTAACTCCCCCCTTTTTCTCCCCTTGATGTTTTTAATATCAAAGTTAAATACAAAAAAAAGAGTAGTTAAATATATAATATATAACATATGTTGCTAATTCTAAAGTTTCTTTTATAGGTGTTTTAATATATATATATATATATTATGTGAGAATAAATGATTAAGATTAATATCGCTATTTATTTGAAGAAATTTGATATTTTTCTTATTTCAAAAACAATTATTATATATTATAATTATATATTAAATAGGGCGTATTACCATCTCAACCCCTTACTGTAACCGTATCTTATAAATGGAGGCTATGTATCCTGCCATTTGATCAATGAATAAATAGACAAATAAATCAATAATATTTAATTAAGTTAATAAATATTTATTTAACGCTATTGAAGTGACTGTAAAGGGGCCACTCTGGATTCCAACGTAAAATAAATAAATATTACAACTAATGACTAGGAAGATAGTAAAGTGATTAAATTGTTAAAGCTTTGGTGTTTGTTTTTATTTATAGGGAGATTTTGTAAATAAAACCACATATTGATATTTTATTGTAAAGTTATTCAAAAACACAAAAAATACACAACGTTTCGATTGCTCCTTCTGCAATCATTATCAAGCGAATGCACACTGGCAATCGAAATGTTGTGTAATTTTTTTTTGTGTTTTTGAATAAATTTACAATAAAATATCAATATGTGGTTTTATTTACAAAATTCACTCTTATAATAAATAGTAAAGTGATATTCTATAACATTTGTTGAATGTTATAGAATATCACTTTAAAAATAAATTTATAGATATTATAAAACATTTTCCGATATTTTGGTAATCAATCTTTTTTTCTCGTTTTTTTTTTCTCTTTATCACAGATTAAATTATTGTAATTTTCTTTTGGATGACATCGACTTTTTTTTTTATATATTATATTTTATTATTATATCCCTAAACTATCAACATTTTATTTAAAATTTATTTAATCCCAACTTATAAGTATTATTTTATGTGTAGATTAAAAACAAATGTTCTACTTTTCATTTATTATCTATATTATAAGAATATTTAAAATATATAATTTATTTAATCATACATCTCGATAAAAATTAATGGTTATTGGAATATATACGAGTATTATATTTGGTATACACGTTTTTATTCAAGAATGTATATTTAAATTACATTTTCAATGCATACCTACATATTTTGTCATTAGCCAATGAATTTTTATTTTCTATTCAATTGCTTAATTAGTACACATTAGACTAATAAAATGTGCCAATTGGAATGATAGAATGAAATAAGAACCGATAAATATAAAAATGAGAAACCAGCTTGATACTTTATCTCGTAAGAGGTGAACGAATTACCTGAGAAAGCCCAACCTGGCGAGATTCGTTTAATCTTATGGTTATTGTTATTAATCGTGTGGGGAGGAAACATATGGACCACTTCTCCATAGCAATATTAATAAATAAACAATCCATTTACGTTAATATCACAAAATCCATTTAGATTGAAAGGGTCAAATCGAGGATATGGAAAATCATAAAATATTTTATGCTCTTCACAACGAGTCGGTTTTTTTTTTCACCCGACTTTGATCAGATAGAGAAATAAATAATTATTGAAATATAAATTTAATTGTATATAATTAAAATATTATTCCAATGATTAATATAATTTAATTGAACCGCCAAGTATCTTTTAAAAACGATTTATTATAAATCATTGCCAAACAGTGGTAGGGGGAAGTGGAATGTTGGTACATTTTCAAGAATTGATTGATTAAATATCAAACTAATTAGCAAATTATTATTGTATTCTATGATGACATAATATTTTACAATTTTCCAAATTTTAATTAAATTTCTAGATACCCTTTTCATTCCACTACACGCAATTATATAATTTTCCACTAACTAAATTACCTTTCGTTTCATATTCAAATTTTTCATTTTTAACTAGAGAGAAAGATATTATATTCATATTAACATTTTTTTGATAGGTTGATCTATTATATTAACAATCATTATATTAACAAAACAATAGAATAATTAATTAGAAATATATATTTTAAAAAGATACTTTGTATTCTAACTAGCTATTTATTGAAATATCGCGCCCGTTGCGGAATACTCTAATATCTACAAAAATAATTTTTAGAAAATTGAAATTTTTGTTATTCTTTTTTGATGTTTTCGATTATTAATGTACAAGTGTCACTCACTATACATAGAAGTATTATTAATATACTCGCATTCCTTGCTTAATTTACTCACAAAATTGAAAAATTTTACATGTTAATGTATTTCATATGGGATCTGATTTTTTTTTTCAATACTATAATAAATAATATATATATATATATTATGTTGATCTCCTTCATCTATCATTTTGATAAGATGACAATTTCCGTTCTGATCCAATTGAAGATATTTCTTCAATTTTGTTTTTCTTCCCGTTATTGTGATCCATTTCCGTATCGATTCCCCCCACTTGAATAGAACGATTGACACCTGCAGACTTCGTTTACCAAGTTTTTATTTCTTCAATATGCAATAACACCGGCCCGCCACTGTTTATTAAGCCATGTTCCAGCTTACTTCAATAATTATTGTATTATTTTGATACTAACTTGTTGCAAAGTTGCATTTTGCAACATGTTGCCCCACTCCCTTCCTCTCGCTTTACTCCTGGTCGGCTTGGTTGTAAAATATGTATTGTATGTAAATCTCGGGAAAGGTTTAATATCGAGACAAAATTGTCTGTTCGCCTTCGAATCAATAGGCCCGATCTTGTTGCAGACCAATTTGCATAATGTATACATTTAAATGACAGTGCCGATTGACCGGACCTAGTTCATTGATAAGGCCGACCATGTGTGTGATATCAATCGACCCTGCACTGAGTAATGGCCAGCCTCTGATTTATCCCAGCACCCAACGCCACTCAATTCGTTGCAACCTTTTATTATTCCGAATAATCGGTTGTCAACAATTTTTTTTTTTTTTTGTTTTCATTCGTTCTCGAGATTTTCTGATAATTTCATTAAATTAACATGGAATTCGCCGGCTTTCTCCTTCGAATGCCCTATATCAAACCAGGTGAATATATATCGGAGCACAGTCGCGTATTTTGCATAGCAAGGCAGCTCTTTCTCTTTCTCTTTTTCTCTCTCTTTCAGTCTGTCGGCTGCCGACTTTCCGGACAGTAAATTAATTAGAAGTCGAACCCTCGCGTTTCGCCAATCCGCGTCTTATCAGCCAAGTACCCGTGAAAAAAAGGGGAGGCCAGGTTTCAATCAACCCCTCTATGCTGAGATAACAACTGCCACCCTCTTCAGGAATTAAAAATTAGTCTAACATTTAACTTTGGATTGGATTCCTCCCCTCGTTCGATTTTCGACTTGGAATCAATTCCATCAATTTAAAAAAAAAAAAAAAAATAGAATAATAATAATAATTATAATACAATAAGAGAATTGAAAATTTTCCTTATCAATAAACATGATGATTATTTTTTTATCAAAATCTTTTATTTTACTATTTAACTATTATCTAATTATTAATAAATCAATCAATAAATAATTTAAAACATCTCTAATTTAAATATCTTTAAAAAATAAAAATACTCATAACGAATAAATTATATACGAGGGCAGGTCAATTAGTCCGTGACTTTTTAAATGAAACACACAAATTTTTAGATAAAAAATTATTTTATTTTTCAACTTAGTCTCCTATACTCTTTCTTCAATTTTTTTTATCCATTCCAAAAAAATAAGATTTCGAGTAGATTTGTTTGTGAGATGATTTCATCGTTGAAGTCAAATTTCTTTCTGCCGAGCTATTTCTTCAAGTTTGTAAACAAAAAATAGTCACTCGGGGCTAAATCCGGAAAATAGGGGGGATGAGGTAGCAATTCATAACCCAATTCATGGATTTTCATTTTTTCCATTTTCTTATCTATGCTCTCTCAAAAGGACATTTATTTATAATTTCATTCCCCGATTATACATTCCTTTAATTTGAGGACATGCATAACTAACTTGTAAAAAGCATTGAGGTCTTCCAATTATATGAAACTTGCATCTACATTTAGCCCGTTAATTTATACTCATTCTTTAACTTCTCTTTATGACAAACATATTAACAACCCTCAAGAACTATCACTAAAAAAAATACACTTTGAATTTCCCAGTCTCATTCTTCTTATTAATAAAGAATGCCTCCTGGCCAGCATCTAATTCCTTATATTCTGGAACATACAAAGATTCGATCATTTTTCTTTCTTCCTTCTATAGATGTAAATGGTATTCTTCTACCATGGCATTAATGTTAGCAGAAACATTAGACTGCCATAAAAAATATTATAACTTTTTATATATATACATATATTTTATTTAAATTTAATGACCATGTCGCAATGAAAAGCAGTGTCTGTGTGTGTATTTCACATATCAGTTAATTTTTAAGAATAACATTGAAAAATATTTTAAATATAAAAAACAGATTATATAACTTACCTTTATTATTACAAAAATTATATCTATCCAAATTCTTCAATAAGCTCTTAAAGAAAACAAAAATTATTCAAATTAATATATTTAGATTATAATTTATTATATGTTTTTTATTTACATCTGTGCGCATATATTTTAAATAGTATTATTAAATTCTTCAATAAAGATGGCGCACAAACGCCTTAAGGTGCATTTTACACTCCTTTTTACAAAGTGGATTATAAAGAATGTTTTTATAATGCTATTTTTATACTAAGTATTCTTCAGTACAATAACCTTTCTTATGAAAAATTGTTTATTTATTCATCTACTTTTTATTTAGATAATTTTATTACTTGATCTTTGAATTATTTTACTTCATCTAAAGAGAACAAATTTATAATTCCAATTATATTTTTGTTTTTTAAATTTTAATTAAATGTAAAATCAAAATTACAACCTATTAATGTGTAACTCTAGGAATTGACATAAAGTTTAAATATTTTGTTTTTTAATTTGGTTTTGTTTGGCCTTTTAACTTAATCAATTTTTATACAATTTTAACTCATATGCTTTTTAAACCTCTAACGTTATTGATTTATTTGAATTCTTCTAAATCTTCTAAAAATGATTTATTATGTGATTTAAGATTTAATTAAAATGATATTTGATTATTATTATTATTATTATTATTTATATAATAATATAATATATAATTATTTATTTTAATAAATTGGACTATTACTAGAATTATAATTTTGTTATTGATTGTTGAATTTAAATTTGAATTTAAATAATATATTCACCTATTTGATGTTTCTCATTAAATCATTTAAATTTTATTATTTAAATAAATATATTCACTGCAATTGATAAAATATAATTAGTCTGTATTTAGAATTTATTAAATTAAATTCATTAAATGAATTATATAATCATTTTTTTTTTTGTTTAAAAATATAATTTTCTAAATGATTAAAGTAAGAAATAATAAGTAATTGATACGATTGGCTAATTCACGTTAAAGAAGATGGTGCATCCCCTAGTAAGTGTAAATCTCACACTCGCCCCCGGCTATTTATCATGCATTTGGTTTCGTGCCAATTCATTTGCATTGCGTGACAAAGCGTCGCCTGTCGTTTCCTTAACGTTCATCTGTCAACAGCAATTCAATTAAATCTTACACTCTCTTGACGGATTTCATGTAACTACCCCCAATCTGGGTTACTTTACTTTTACCCTTTTCCACACCTTGTGAAATAAAATAAATATATTAAATTATATTTTATTATGAGAAAATCAAATGTTTCTTAATTTAAATATAAAGTCCCTGGTTCACAGAGCCGCGGCTCGGTACCTTAAAAAAAATATTCCTTATTAATATTAAGGTTATTATTTAAAATAAATAAACAACAAAATATAGGAAACAATTTCGAATAATTTCAAAGAACATAAATTTTGAATTATAAAATTATTATTATTATATTTAGTCATAAAACATATAGCCCTTAAACGTACGTATTAATGCACTGAAAGATAGAAAAGTAAGGCCTGTGGATATAACATAATATATATTTCGTAATTTGATTACAAAATATTATTATAAATAGTTTTTATTTTATTTATAATATTTTGTATTTAAGGAAGACTGTCCACCATGTTTTTTTATTATTAAAATTCCTATTTTAAATTAAGAAAAAACTAACAAAGATGATTTTTCCCGAAGCTGAAACCAATACAGAGTGATTTTTCATTATAAATATTATCTTTTGTGTGAATTTCAAAAATATCCTTCGAGCGGTTTAATATTTCAAAAATACAAATATATATATATATATATAAAATAAATTTTTTTTTTTATTATTGTAGTGTTATTAATTCAGAATTATAATGAATATGCTCTAGAGGAATTTTTTTTATTTTGTTGTATAGTCTTATAACTTTAAAAGGATTGATTTAAGGTTTCACGTTGCTTAACCGATTCATTTCACGGTTCAGAGAGCCCTCCCATATTTGTCCGGTAATGAATATAAAATAATATTAATTCGAACAAGTCAAAGATTTATTCAAATATTCTAATATATTAAAATTTCAAAGATCACTAGAAAAAAAAAAAAATTTATATATATAATATTTTTAATATTCAGATATTTAGTATATTATATGTAAATATTTTCCAAAACCAAAGTAATAAACCACTTTATATCATTGCAATATTTGACTTTGATATCCTTTGATGTTTATATATTACGTTAATTTATAAAAAAAGAAATTAAAATTATTTGTCGAAAAGTGAAACCTATATTCTTTACTTCAAAATATTATATATGAATTACATAAAAATCCTTTACTAGGGTTTCAAGATCACGTGTAGTTTTTGCTAGTTTTTTTTAGTCCTCTTTCTATCATTTATTCTTCTTCATTAAACAAATCAATACAAATCTTATATACGACGGTATTAATTTGCTGGATCTGATTTCGCATTAGTAATTTGATGATTAAACGAATAGTAGTAGTATATCGTTGAATAAAGATTACGATAATCTGAATCAATGCGATTGATTTGTTTCAATTCTAATCCAGAATATTATATTTCTTTGAATTTTTTTTTATAATTCTTTTTTTATTTATTCAAAAAAAAAAAAAAAAATCCCCCTTTCGATTATGCAATATTAATTGTAGACATCAATTAGTCTTTTCTTCTTCGCGGAAAGTTTTTAATTTTTAAATGGAAATTGGTTTTTTTTTAAACTTAATCAATGTATTTTTGATTATTTTTCTTTTTTTTTTTTTGCGAATATCCTTTAGAACTTTTAATCTCCCTTTTATTTCATTTGCCTTTTTTTTGTACATTTCGGATCTGGAATGAAGAATTAGAATAAATAAAATTATTAATTTTGTTGATTTCAGGAGGGGTGGTAATTTCTATCACGCGTTCAATATAAACATTCCATATAATCTCGAAATTCTTTTAATCATAGTAATATCATATATATATATTTTATTTACTATCTCGCCAGAGATGGTATTGCGATCACGAAAATTTGGATGTCGAGATTTTGATCTTTTTATACGTTTTGAAGGTCTCTGAGTTATTTTCACTAAGGTTGAGAAAAATGTCTCACTCTCTCTCTCTCTCTGTGTGTGTGTGTGTATGTAGACAAAAACGTTTTGAACTAGAATAATGAAATTTGGTATACGAGCATTATTCAAAATTCGTAGTTTTCTATCAACTTTTGAGAAATCTAGCTATTTCGGAAGGACCATTACTTATCACGTTTTCATTTTTTTTCCTCTAAACTGCGCATAAAAATAAAGAAATATGTTTGATAGTTTTCACATGATTAAAAATTGTATAAAACTGCTATATATAGAATTTCAGCTTGATTGAATCGCTGAAAGTACCGGAATTAAGTTTTTAACTTTTGACTTAAAAATTAAGGTAAGGGTTTTAAATTTAAATTTAATATATGTTAATTAAGTAATTTTTAATTGAATAACAATACTATACAGTAAATTTATTTATTTTTTAAGTTAATTAATTAATTAATCCAATTCAAATTTGGGAGATAGTCGAACGGAGACACTCCAGATTTTTTTTATTTAATTGATTATATACTGATTCATATTTCTCTTTTTTTTAATCGGTTTGAGCAGATTTCAAAAATAACGTTTCTGTTTTTCTTTTTGATCTATTTCCTTTGAAATATTTCTTAGCCAATTGGACTAACCCACTTTTATTTATACAAAGCTGTTAAAAAGCCCAATTATATACATCTTTCAATTCCATCCGGAGATTCTCGGCTAAGATTAAATAACTTTTCTGTTATGCTATCTAGTGTCGGAAAGGGGGGTGGGGGTAGGGCGGAATAACACCAACCACCCTATTGATGTCTGAGTGTTGATTTTTAAATCCGACTGAAGACACGTCTCAAGTTTCTTGTATGAATGGAGAAGCTATGTTGTTTGTAGAGGGCTGACTGGCAGTCAAGGGCTGCTTTTCGTGACCGGCACCAGACTGTCTGTTGCACCCTGTTGCCCGCCCACCTCCTGGGGCCGACCCTTGGCTACCAAACTTTCCAGGCAATTTCCTGTGCGTAAGTCCCGAAGAATGAATTCAGGTAGCAGGCCTTTCATGAATGAATTCGCCTTTGCGATCAAGGTGACAATTACAAACATTTTAGTGTTGGGAAATTCTAAGGTGTTATTGAAACAACAACCAGTGTTGCCATATTGCCTTCCAAAATTTACAAAAAAAAAAAAAAAACTAGAAAATTAAAACATAAAGCACCTCTTAGAAGAATTTCCATTTGTCCTTTTTTTTCTGTTAAGTCTTTATAATAAAAAAATATCAAAAACTGACTTTCTATTTGCTTCATATTATTCAACCTAAATCTTTTATATATAATATTTGTTTTTTGGATTATATATATATATATATATATATATTATTATATTATTTTATTGAAATTTGTCTAGAGTGGTTTTCATTTATTTTTTCAACTCAATTTCATATAATGTGAAAACGTTGTAATATTATTAATAATAAAATATTCTTAATAATAATTATTGATCTTACATTGATACCTAATATCTGGAAATTATTGTATTATCTTTAATAATTTGAATGAAAATAAATAATTAATTTAGATTATTAATTTTATTAAATTTTAAGAAAGAATTTTTTTTTTATTTATTCCTATCAAAAATCAAAATTAAAATAATTTTTTTTTAAAGTTATTTAATTTTTTTAAATTAATATATATATAAATTGTATTATATTTTATTCTACATTACTCTACATTATTTTACATTATTATTATTATTATTATTATTATTATAAATAATATTTATCTTCGATCTTCTTCTTCTTCAAGATATAAACTGGAAGAAATAGATTGTCATTATTTTTTATTAACATTTTTGATAATTTCTCTTCTTTCTTTTCGGAAATAAAGCTTTTTTATCTCTTTCCTTGTAATGTGCTCATTTCATCAACCTGGCAAGCACATAGTTTTCCTGAAACCCCTACCATAAGAACCCACACAAATCCGATTTCAAGATTTTTATGCATTTGTTATTTTGTCAATTAGTTAGTTAGACATATTTATAAATTATTACCAATTACAACAACAAATAAAGATAATTACTTGTGACTAGATTTCGAAAAAGATAGTATAGCATTCGTTCTCGATGGGACATTAAGATAAATAAGGCCTATATAAGGTAGTCTTAATGATATTTGAAGACCTGGTATTGGCCAACGGGACAAGTTTGGAAGTGGAGGCTTGTCATCTATCGTCCTAACTTAACCGAGTGTCAATTACGGATGTCGCTCTGGAGCTGACCGCCGGGCAGTTTCTGCTACGGCTTCCCTCTCATATTATCTACCGAAACTCATGAAAAGTGAGACTGTAAAACTTGACGACTTGAACTTGTAATGTGATGAGCCTGAGAAAAATGGCCACAAAGTTCGGTTTCTCTTTCTCTTTTCAAAGATTTTTGGATCCAACTAAACATCTCTCTTATATATATATATATATATTTAATAGTAAACATATATTTATATAAAAGAACAACAGAGATAGAAAAGGATTTCAAGATCAAGGGACATTTTATGTAGGAATTTCAATAATGTCAAAATATAGTCATTGTTTAGTTGGTATTTCTTTAAACGTCTTTAACTTTTGTTATACCGATCGTCGTTAAAACAATAACAATTTAATTTTCCTTTGGTCCATTCTACCATCAGATAACTAACTAGGAATTCTCAGCTCGAATCGAGCTCTCTATAAATTCCATTAGTTTTTTCTTTTTATATATATATATAAATGACTGAATAGAACATTTTAATCTTTTTAGATATTCTCTTAATAATTTAGAACCAAATTAGATAGATTTTTAATAGAAAAGAATAAATGGAAAATCAAGCATCTTAAAATTGTTTTTGTTGGAGTAACTACAACATTATTAATCTTTTAATCTTTTTTAATTTGATTAAAGTGAATGTTTTTGTCTTGTTGTTTGTCATAAATAGATAGTGTGCGGGCTAATAAAGTTGCCCATCGGATGTACAAAGAAAGAAATGTTGTGACATGTGTCCGATTGAAAAATGAATTCGGAATTGGAATATGTCGTCTGTCGTCTGCCGTCTGCCACCCCCACTGCTTCTGGCCATGTTCTTTTAAGCGTTCGGCCGCCGCCAAACAAGGAAACTGGTTGCTTCCTCCTCTGAAGGTGGATTTTTGCAGCAGTGACCCGAAATCCTTTCAGCTGATGCCGAGCTTGATCGCCGCCGTCTTTTATTGCTCTTCCCCTTGGGTGTGGAAGCCTCTCGTCTCGAATGGTTCTATAAAAGGTGGAGGTGCGCGAGGGCGCCCCCGCAAATGCACGGCTGACTCAATTGCTCTCTTGTTTTCGTTGGCCAAGAACAAGTTGTAGTTGCCATGTGTGCGTGCCATAAGCCTTGTCACTACCTCCTGATCTCCCTCTCCATTATCATTAAACATTAAACCTTCCATGATGGGGCATTGTTTTTCCTTCGAAACATTTTCCTCCCTGAATGGCACACTCGTTTCGGTCTTTCTTTGTTTACATGATACCTCGATATTACACGGACAAAACCTGTTGATCTGTGACGTATGGGTGTTTAATGTTGACATGTGGCAACAGTGGATGCCTGGGAGTTGGGTTCTTTTACAAGAAAGCCTGTAAGGGCAGTCAATAAAATCATTAAGGGGCACTAGTGGTCGTCGGTATTCGGATCCTAAGAAATGCTGGGCATGGGCGAGCATACCCAGGTGTCAGCTACGGAGATTAAGCCGACAGCCCTCCAGCACCCTACCTAGCTCATTCAATATACAATTCAGTGGCTTAATCTCGTCCTTTATAATTTCGAAGGACAAGCTTCGCAGGTGTCTCAATTACATTCAGAAACTTTGGCTTTTGCTCTTTGAAAAGCCGGTTAGATGCCGTGCCTTCCACATGACTTAGAATCTTGTTAGCATATTGTCTTTTTACTCTTCCTAATCCTGTTGACTCCACGATCAACAGGCTAGTAATTCTGCATAAAGAACTCTTCAATTCATCTGACGAATTGAATCTTTGAAATTCAATTCCAGCTGTCATTTTTTTTGTTTCTTTCTTTCCAACCTATAAAATAATTCGAGTTGTTAATTAATTCCTCGCCGCTTTGAAATGACCGCCTGGGATGGCACTCTTGAATCTTGAAGCGATGAAACAACACCTATTACAACGGAGAGATTATGTTGGCTTAATCCTTAATGTCTTAAGCGTTCGTTTTTTTTTTTGTTTTTGGTTCATTACTTTTTACGATACTTCATGGTTCGTCTTAAACTCTAGGTCAACAAATAACCACTTCATTTAATGAGAGTATTCCGCATTCTTTAACCAAAGTTTTCTTTCCAATTTTTTTTTTCTTTAATAACTTCATTTTATATAATTACACTTTTTGTATAATCTATACAAGAGATTTTTATATCTTCAAAGATTTAACATTTCACTTTCTTGTTGATACTTTATTTTAATTTTTATTTTAAAACATTTTCTTAGATATATAATATCGACATGGTTCTTTTAACTTTTAATTTATTGAAAATTATCAATTGTTAAAGGAAAACTCAATAAAAATTAATAAATTTGAATAAAATGAAAATGATAAAACTTAAGAGATCCTCACAGTAACAAAATCAATTTGAATAATTATGCAATTTTTTTTTTTATTTTAAAATATATATAAAAACGTTATTCGTATAATTTATACTAGAAAACATTCAAATCCTCCAATTTTGCAATAGTTACTCTTTTACCGCAGTATATATCATATGAATATATATGTATATATATAGTACATATTTTATTGAATTTTGTTCATTTTTTTTCTTAATAAAATTTTTTTTATACAAATTTAATGTACATTAAATTTCTTTATTTAACATTAAAATAATTATAATACCCTCATAATTAACATAACCAGTTTCATTAAAGGGGGAAAAAAATATTTACTTTACTTAATCGATAATCTATTAATCAGAAAAAATGTATATTAAATTTATTAAATAAAATGAATTTTTTTTTTAGTTTTTTTTATATATTTATATTGAAAGTTATATTTCTTAGAGGGCGTATTTTGTTAGTGATGGTTCTCTAAATTTGTTTAACTTTCTATAAGGGGTGCCAGAAACCCCTAACCTGGACAGCAAGAGATAAATGAATAGCCATAGCAGCCCACTCACTTCCTTTCAAATCAAATTCTTTCCATTTTGAAAATAATTTATAACCCATTGCAATATTGACAAATAAATTTAATAATTATCCCATATATATATATATATATATATATAATTTGTAAAACATTTTCAAGTTTAAATTATTATTTACATAACGGAATATAAATTATAATATGTAAATGAATAGTTAATTAATATTAAAATGTCATCTTATCTGTTATGCGAATTGCATATTTCAATGATATTCAAAGTATAAACAAAACCTTATTTTCATATCATATAATTGTTAAAATTCAATATATATATATATGTATATTTAAAGGTGTGAAAAAATATATAGCAGGTGTTAATTTTATTATTATTTCCTTATTTCTTTATTTTATATATTTATTTTCCTTTGCTTGCATTAAATTGCACTTTATTGCATAATTTACCTCGATAAATATTAATTGATAATAAACCAGAAGGCTCCACGGCTTAATCTTCTGCACTAAAAGCACTTTTTTCCATTACAAGCTTTTCCCTAGCCCCCCCCCCCCTAAGACATTTCGCCTTATCCCTATGCGGAAATCATCAGTGGGGAGGAGTGGCCAAGTACTTTTTCCAAGTGGAATCTTGGAAAGTTCTTTCCTATTATTATTATTATTATTTTCTTTTCAAATTTTCTTTTGCCCGTGATTTTACTGTGATTTTATACTGAAAAATACTTATCATTTGGCTTGAATGCGCGAATGGGATTCCCCGTCGGTTTGTTTATCATTGAAGGAGATAGAAAGGGAAGGGATTAGGGGGTGGGGATGGGGGATGGGGGAGAGGCCATCGAAATGGTGTCCACTGTAGTGCCATGTTTTTTTTTACGTCTTTTAGTGGGGCCGATGTTCGGCCCTGGCCGCTGCGGTCAGGAGGCTCTCGGGCTCGGCTTGGGCTTCGCTCCTGCCTACCGATTCGCGATGGGGCAACCGACCCTCAGCCTCAGCAAAGGCCGAGGCCTCGTCGACCAAGGTAGGATCGGTAGCTGCGACACCACCCTCCTCCATTATTCCCCAACAACTCAATATTCATTCGAACATCAACCCCCAAATAATGTCTTCAATTGAATTTTTGAACGCTTTCGAATTTTCTCGGATCTTTAACAAAATTTCAATAAATAAGTGTGCTTCATATATTATCCGGGTTTTGATTTCAACATAATGGATTAAGAATAAAATAAACACATCACCGATATAATGACATTTGTAGGAAATACGTTTTATATTTTATGTTCGGGAATGTATTTTCAATCAATTTAGATTAATTTTAAGAATAGATCAATTAATAATTAATGTGTACAATATTATTTTTATAAAACTACTTGAAATTTCTTTATATAATTTGTTCATTCGAAAATGCTTGACCATCAACTATATTTCTTTCTTTATTATTATCCTGGACCACCTCCATCCAATTCCTACCCTCTCATAATTCCTTCATATCCACCTCGATATTATCAGACTGGTTTAAATAAGTGCTATTATAAAAATAAGTATTATTGACAAAAAAGATATTCTCCTTTTTGTTAAAAAAAAAAATAGAAAAAAAAATAAATATTTATATATAAAACTACTTGAAATTTCTTTATATAATTTGTTATTACATTTATAATTTCATTTATAATTTGTTCTTTCGAAAATGCTTGGGGCCATTAACTACATACATTCCTTCCTTTATTATTATCCTGAACCACCTCCATCCAATTCCCACCCTCTCTTAATTCCTTCATTCCACCACGATATTATATCAGACTTTAAATAACTGCTATTATTAAAATAGTAGTATTGACAAAAATATATTCTCTTTTTTGTTCAAATAAAAAAATAGAAAATTAAAATAAATAAATAAATAAACATATCTATCTATCACACACACACACACACACCGTTTAAATTTTTTTCTTCTTCTTAAATAATTATAAATCTTTCTCTCTTAAATACTCGTTGAGTATATATAATGAATGTTAAAATTATTCTCCATGATTGATTGGAAGTGTAGGATAAATGTGTGTTTTTATTATTTGATGCACATTTATGGAGTATCCTTAACGAGTAACTTGATCCGGGTACCCCGAACGATTAAGGAGGGGTTGTCGCTCCCTCATGGAGCGCTTTCCACTGGAGGATATACTAATTTGGCATTTGTTATCAACCTAGTGTTTCGATTTCTCGTTAATGTTTGACCCAGCGTCTTTATATATAAATTGATCGAATGATCCATTAAATAATTGTTTTGACTTCATAAATTATATATATATATATCTGTGGCTCTACGGATCTCGAAAGTTTATATAATATTGTGACATTCTACCGCTTACTAAAATAAATACTTTCATTTTATTTTGTTTATCATCAACAACATAATTATACAATTATCTAATTTTTAAAATTAAATCCTTAAATTTTACAATTTTTTTTTTTTTATAATAAATTTTCGATTATTTTTCTATTCTTTTTTTTTTGTTTCGTTTCACCACATCCTTTTCTTCTCTCTTTCTCTTTCTTTCACTGACACCTCTTCAAAATCTATCAGAAACAGCCTATTTGTTTATTTTGAATTGATCGTGACGGTGTTTGTGAAACTGTCACTAATCGCACAGATGCAGCTGGTTTGAGTTAAATCCACTTCTCTCCGCTACACCTCTTCACCACAATTCTCCAAGCATTTCCGACTGCTCTTTGGGTGATTTACGGAAGTGTCCAAGTTGTTAGTGATTACTCGAGAGCGAGGAAGAATTCCGATGAGCTGATCTGCATACGGTAACGAGGCCGCTAGATTTATAACATCTGCTGCACACACGGAGTAGCAACTTTTCTGCTCACAGCCGGGGCCCCAGCTGAAAGAATTAGCCTAACTTAATTGGGACTATTAAATGAGGGGAGCAGAGGAAAAACTAAAGGAGTGAATCCGAATTTCATCATTTCCTGAATAAATAAATAAACGATTTTAACACTTTGGCTTTTTTTTTATACCCTTAAAAAAAGGGACATGTAAATTCTAAAATAACCCAACAACCTATCAAGTAGAAATGATAGACGTAAACAGAAACGAAGAATTTCTTCATTGTTTTGATATCATTCGCCAAGGTAATTACGGTAATTGAAACGGTCAACATTTTCTACCCAAATGAGTCTAGAAGAAAGAGAAATGACGAGAGATATTCTCTTTACAATTATCGTAATTATATCCGATGATCAAGTAACACTCATGGATTCTTTAGTTTGCTTCACCGCAATTCCATATTAATTTCATTTTGAAATATTCTTGGAAATTTATATTTAGTTTGGTCTACTCTACTCTAACGACACATTATATAATTTTATATATTTATTTATTTATTAGTTCATTAATTTCTTTTGTTCTCCAAGAGAGTTTTAAGTAATAACATTTGACAAGAACAAAAATTTAATAAAGTCAATCCTATTTATATTTATACTATTATACATTAAAAACTAAACAAGTTATTTAATCTACTGACTAATTTATTCAGTGCCCCGTCTTAAGTAATGTCCAGAATTTTTCCTCCCATTCACCCTATCCGTCTTTTTCAGTTCTTCCGTTCCTGATCAAATTTGTCATCTACTCCCTCATATCTTTGGACAAGACAAGACATTGTATAGTATTATATGCTATCATATTTTTAATTAATAGATTGAATGGTTGAATATTGTATTCTATTGAATATCGATCCTAATATATTGCAGATATAAATTTAAATGGGGTAATATATGTGCCACTCATAAGCCAAAGCTATTAACTCTACATTTAAAGAAACTGAGAAAATGAAGCTCAAAGTTCACAGTTTGTAAAAAATTCAGCTTTATTGATTACAGAAAAATGTATATTGCATTGTAATATTAAGATTATCAAGTTCATTATTCTCTTCATGTTTATGTTTATGTTGCAGATTACCTTACATTACATTACATTACTAGCAAAATTTTAAAAATTGGAGTTAATCGGTTTGGCTTCTAAGTGACACATATGATATATTTAACAATTATAGTTGAAATATTGTCTGAATAGTTCTACATCATATATGTATACATATACTTGAATGATTTAATTTTCACCCATATCATTCAAATAGATAAATGATACTTTTATTGTTTCGTTGCGGCTAAAAACTATTCTATTGATATTTACATTCCTTCTCTTTTCTTTTTTTTTTATTCTCCTCATTTGGTGATATGAGAAACGAACGAACAATTTAAGATCCGATTTCACACGGTGCTTGAAAACCCACACGTTTATTAAATGCAAACCAGTGAGCCTTAACTACCATGTCAACTAGTCAACGGTATGAATTAAATTTTGCATAAAATTAAAATTCAGATTCCTATTAATAAATAGCTATTTCCATGACATTCCCTCTCGGAACAACTTAATTAGATTTGTACATATATATATATATAAATTTTCGAAAATTTTTATTCTCTACAACTTTAAAAAATTAATTTTTTTTTTAAATAAATAATTCAATTTAAGTAGTTGTTTTTCTTTTCTAATTCTGAGAAAACTCGATCTTCCTACATCTCCATTTAGGAGGAATTTATTGTTCTTATTTATCTTTTGACATTTTCAGGATTATTCAACTGTCTACAACCCAAAACCTGGAATTGATATATTTCTTTCTTTAATGAAAAAATATTTTTCTTGAATATTCATGAAAACAGCCGCTATCTTGTTGGGTTTTGTGGCCCTCTCGAAAGGGAAAATATTTAACCGCATTGTTCTAGAATGAAACAATCCCTATGATTCCAAATACGTTAAATTCGTCATTAAGAACGTGTATGGAATAATTAATTCCATTGTGCACCTGTAATAACCTTTACCTGTCGACAAAACCAACCGTTTGCTTGCTCCGTTTTGACAGAATCAACTTGTCATCGGGGCCGCTTGTTTCTCTCTCCTGGCTTCGTTTGTT
Source organism: Labia minor (assembly GCA_963082975.1). NCBI lineage: Eukaryota > Metazoa > Arthropoda > Insecta > Dermaptera > Spongiphoridae > Labia > Labia minor. The sequence continues at coordinate 43,802,154 of OY720348.1, read as the reverse complement.
TTGTCATTAAGCGACATTCGCATCTAAACATGTCTCGATTTAATAGCGAAAACATAATCATTTAAAAGATTTTTATTTCTTAACCGATGGAAAAAAGCAAAAGAAAAAAAAAACAAACTTTTATCAGTGTCAGGACATTATTTAAGAAAAAGCCACTCTCTTATGTATAAACGAAGCCCCGGTGCCCCTTTTATCTGAAACTAACATAATTAAAGTACAAGCAACGTAATTTCACTTAATTAAATTCCCTTCTTTCAGAAACGATATGAACTTTTTTCCAGCCAATGAACATTAAAACTCGGCGTTTAATTTCATCAGGATCTAAGAGAGATTTGACCATAAAAGAAGGGAAGAAAATGGAGGGCGAGAGAAAAAAATGTTAAGGAGCTAAAAAGGGGCCTCAAAAACGTAAGCGGGAGGAAATGAAGGATCGGCGAAGTTAACGCATGAAAAGTGGCAAAGGACTGAGGACATATCAAGCAGAAAGACCAGGAGGGGGGGCCCACGAATTAAATGAGCGAAAATTGAACAACAAACTTGCTTATTTTCAGATAAGGCCCTCAGGAAAAACTCATCCATTCTTTCAGATAGGAGATGAAGAACGCTTGACAAAATCTTTTACCCCATATTCGATGGCTGATAAATGATCACCAGAGGGAAATTAAAAAATCACCTCCTTAAGAAAATATTAAACTCATTGCTTTATAGAATCTTCAATTTTCTTATGTCATTATGTCTATTAAAGTTATTATGAAATGCTCTTGTTTGAATATTATTATATTTGTAGATTACGTGGTAGGTAATGATCCTCTTCCGAATAAGCTACATTTCTCAAAAGTTGATAGAAAACTACGAATTTTGAATAATGACCGTGAACCAAATTTCATTAGTCTAGCTCAAATCGTTTTTGCGTAATCTTTACTATATATACATACAGACATTTTTTCAACCCTAGTGAAAATAACTCAGGGACCTTCAAAATGTATAAAAACATCAAAATCTCGACATTAAAAATTTTCATGATCGGAATACTATCTCTGGCGAGAAAGTAAAAAATCACTAAGGATATATAAATTTCGCATACTCACTTTCATTATTCAGATGCACAATTAATATCATTTTCCATTTAAATATTGAAAAGTGTCTTTTGAACAATATTTAATAAAATATTTTAATACTTTAAGTTAATTAGAATTAAACTTACAAAAGGTACACCTTAATAAGAATAATTTTTACTTAATAAAATTGATGAAATTGCAAGCATATTGATATATTTGCTTTATGCGCATTACATGCGGTGTAATGCGTATAAAACAAATAAACTTGAAACTTTTCAATTTTTTGATTTTCAATATATTAAAAATGATTTTTATTATAAAATTTAATTTTAGTTTATTTATTTTATTAATAAAACGTTTCAATTAATGCTTGCTATTAATTTCATCAAAACATCTTAATTTTAAACTCATTTTTTGGTTTTTCTAATATTTGATTTGATTTGATTTTTAATTAATTTCATTCATTTTAAAAACTTTTCTTTTCTAAAAAATTATTTTTAAATGTTTTTCTTTTTTTTAGGTTATGAATTGAAAATTTAAATATTATGATTTAAAAGACTCTTAGAATAGAATTTTCAAATAAATTGAAAAATATAATTTGTTAGATTCAATATATTGTTTATATTAATGTAAAGAGAGAGAGAGAGAGAGAGAGAGAGTATAATCCATTTTGTAGACCATTTATAAGACAAGGATACCAACCCCTCTGCCATTTCAACAATCCTTTCAAATAATTAAAATTCTCAATAGAATAAAAAAAAAGTATTATGCAAATCTTAATTTATAATTTTGATATAATTTAATTACCCATTTAGCTGATTCTCTTTTATTTATAACATAAGATAAGTGAGTTATTATTATTATTATTATTATTATTATTATTATATATTTTTTCTACTAGTCATGCAATATAACATTGTATTCAAATTACCTTTATCGTGGATATCTTCAGAGATCTTTATATGATTAATTTATAGACGACTTTTAATAATATATATAGCTTTGGAGAATGTTTGCATCCTATTTTAATTAAAATAACCTCCATTATCATAAATTAGTCAAATTATATAATGGCATGAATATATTGATTTTCGAATTTTATATTTATTTTGTTTCTATATTTAACAAACTAACTCCAATTAATTTCAATTTTTGCTGGTTTATTAATTTACCATTAGATATGTCTTATCTTATTATACTAGCAAAAATTATATGCATATATATTTGTATTTTTGACATATTAAACCGTTCTGAGGATTTTTTTGAAATTTAAACCATAAATAATTTTTATAAAAAAAATCGATTTTTTCTTAATTTAAAATAGAAATTTAAATAAAAAAAAACCCCGCCGGATAGCGCTTCCTTAAATACAAATATTATAAATAAAATAAGATTAAAACTATTTATTTTAATATTTTTTAATCAAATTACGAAATATATATTATTTTATATCCTCAGGCCATACTTTTCTGTCTTTCGGTATATTAATACGGGTGTAAGTTTTATGACCATTTTTTTTTAATTTATGTTCTTATAAATTATTAGAAAGTATTTAATATATTTTGTTGTTTATTTATTTTAAATAATAATCTTAATCTTAAATATTCATAGTTCATAAGTAACAATTTTTTTAAAGTACCGAGCGGCGGCTATAATACACATACCAAACGAGTTTTTATTTTATTTTCGAATTTGGTTTATAATAATCAAATTAAAAACATTCATTTTGAAAGTTGCCATTGAATTTTTTTTCCCTTTTTAATATGTACATTTATATTATTGTAATATTATTATTTAGAAAATAAATTTCTCGTTAATTTTATATACTTAACACATTCTTAGTTAATTAATTAATGAATTTATTGATATTTTATAAATAATTTATTTTCTTACATCCCTCTGATTAATAATGCCTTGTTTTTTCGTTCTATATATTAAATATATAACAGATAAATATTATAATCAAAATTTCAGGTAAATTTATATAAAACTGCACCTAAATCAATTTTATTATCTAGTTCGTATTTAATTAACTATATAGATATAATATACACAAATTATAGTGTTAAAATTTTTTGCAGTTCTTTAGGTTTCATATAATAATTATTTTGTTATAAATATTTTAATAAATATATATTTTAATGTACTTAATTCATCGGGTTTGCGACCGCGGGATCGAACCTCGCTAAGTTCACTTAAGATTAAATTATTAATAAATAATAATGAATAAAATGGACATGGATTTCAAATATTTATAAAATTAAAAAAAAAAATCACAAAATACTCGAGTCCTCTACTTACATGTAAAACACTGATAAAATCAATCTATATTTATGAATTATTAATTAATTTTTATTATATTTTCATATATACTTTATTACTATACCTATCAAAAAATGAATTGAAATTAGTGGAACCTGATTTCTTGGCTAATTTTTTTTTTTTTTGTTTTATTTCTGTTTTCATTCTATCCTTGGTTTGTCTTATAAATAATCATATATTTATTTTTAGTTTGCTGAAAGTGTCCACCCCTTTCTCAGGTCACCTCTCGGCACCACCTTCTAATTTTTAAATCGAAATCATTGATGAGATCTGACAAAAAATAGCTGATGAGATCCCCTTTATATTTAACCGAAAGTAGTAGCATCCTGATGGACACAATTCTACCCCCCCAATCTGGACAAAGTGTCGTTCTTGTGCCGACGTCCAATCATCAGAGCGTCACCAACCCTCTTCTGTCGGGTTTCGGGAACCCTCTCATTCGTTCGTTCACTCTCGCTTAGACATTTTACTGAATTATTTTGTCATGTAGTGTCCGTTTATTGAACAGTAGACATGTGATAATTTATAAATCTCCATCGACAATCTTCTTTCTCATTGGTGAAATTGGGTACAAAAAGCACAACTTTCCCGTTCAAAGAGCTAATGGAAACCACCCTCATCCTACCCGAGCCCTTATCCACTTGAATCCTAGTATCATATACAGAAGAATATTACCCTTGTAGGTTGGGCGTGTTTTTAACATAAAAAGAAGTTAGTGTCAGTTGTTTCATCACATTTTATAGGGAGTCTTTTTGTACGAAATGCTTTTTTTTTTGCTTTTTCTCTTTTAGATAAAGTTAATTTTCTTTCTTTAAGATATACTTCATCTATTATTTATCCATGCGCATCCATTGCACTTACCTATGCATAGAATAAAAGCCCATTTGCTTCTACGACAAAATTTGCCATTTTTCTCTTGAATTGCTACTTGGCATGATTGGCTCTAGAAAAAAAAAACAGAGGTTGGGTGAAATCTAGGTCTTCTTGTTTCACTAGTAATCTGCCGATAACGAGCTAAAGGGGCTCTTGGTCTTGGGAAAGAGGTTAAGGGAGCCTGTATGCGGGTGAAGCTCAATTCCAGGCTCCTAATACACTCCATTCGCGGTTTCTTAATCAAACCAAAATGAGATCATCTTATAAATAGAGAAGACAAATATATTGTCTATCAAATGAATGAATGATTTACTTTGATAATGAATTTATTAAAAGCATACTGCGCCTTCTTCAATGCTCTTCACCCCTCCACTTTAAATTAATTTAAGATTGATTATTTACATATTAACCCGTTTATATTTTCGTTTCATAAATAAAAATGTATCTATTTATCTTTGTGGCTTAATAGACTGAGAAGTTCATGGTATTATCAACCAGATTCGTTCCAATATTCATTCCTTCTTATCCTCTCTTAATTCTATTTTTATCTTGTTTGATTTATTTTTTTTTGTTGTTCTAATTAATAGAAATAAGCAGGTATATTATATTCTTATGAATATTAAAATTCGGATAGCTAAAAATATATTGGTGTGGAGACCGATTGGGAAACGTCCAGAAGACCAAGGATGCGGTGGGAGGACAATGTAGGAAGGGACGTGAAAGAGATGGGAGAAGGTCAGAGTTGGATGGTTGTAGTTCAGGATAGGAACACTTGGAGAAATGCGGTTGAACTTTCGAGTTCCGTAGAGCCACAGATAGTAAAATTCTAAAATTGATCTTAGATCAGATAAATCAGATACAGACAATTGATATCTGATATATTACTGTACCCATACATTTATTACAATTTATTATTTATAAGTGAAATATCTTAAAATTAAATCTAGCAAATTTAGGTGGTATATTTATTCTTGGATCTATATTTCCATTTAAGCAACAAAAAAAAAAGCAATGTCTTGAACTTTTTTCATTAGGCATGTTTTTAAGATTATTTCGCCGCTTCTTAATTCCCGCTATATTCTTTTATTCCATTGCTTTATCTACATACGTAAAGAGAAATTGAGTTCACAAAAAAAAAGGGCAAACCGGTGGGGGACGCCGAGGACAATCAGACAGGGTTAAGCCCAACTGGTTATTAGGCTGCGGGTGAGTTATCACTTGGATCTCTCCCTTCGCGATCTCAAATCCCACTCCCACAGGAATTTCGATGATAAATACCGCCCGCCCGCAATATCCTTTCTTTTCGTACACGAAATAAAAGGCCTTTACAAATGTTATCACTGCCATATATTTATGAGTTACCCCACCATCTTTTCCAGCATTACACTCATTCTTGCAATATTCTGTAAATTTATGAGCTGCAAATATTAGGTTGGGCGTTGCGGGGTGCCAGAAGAGGGGCGATATTGTACACTAGATGTCTGCGTTGTTATTAAAATCTTGCGTTGATGGATGGAGCGTCCGCCAGCCATTGTGCTATTGATACACTGATATTACATGGGGCTTCTCCAGTTATATGATGGAGTGGTGAATGACCATCGTCTCTGCGACGTCTTCATGAAATATGACTTACTAGTACTACTGAGTAGGGTTACCTAACCACAAAAACCCAGAAAAAATTTTCTCATTCAACTGCATTCTTCTTTTATCAATCTATTCAATCAATTTATCATTTTACTTCTTCGTATTATTTTCTAGAACATTATTAATTGAAATTATTAATTATTTACCATTTTTATTGTTTTTTTTTTGTTAAACCCAACTTTAATACATTTTCTTTTATATTTTTCTTTTTTTTGTGATTAGATATGTTTTCTATTATTCAAAATTGATTATTGTTATTACTATTATTATTTTAATATATGAAAATTCTCTTTAACTAATTTTGAATTCTTTAACATATAATCTTTAAACTAATTTAATTTTAAAAAAATCATTTTAGGTAAATATAATTATTATAATTATTTTATTTTATTTATTTCTAATATTATATTTTAATGAAATACAAATTAGTTAATATTGTTATTTTATTTTTCAAAATTATTATTTTTTCAATTTAATTTATTGAATCTTTTTAATGATTATTTCTTGGATTACTAGGAAAATAGTTTCAACTAAAAATTCTAATTATGATTTAATAATTTTTTTTTATCTTTAAATGGTTTATTTCATGTATTTGATTTTGGATTTTTCTTTCAATGATTGATATTTATTATACTTTTACAAAAATTTCTTTCATCTAAATATTTATAACATAACTTGTTATAAAATTTTTTAAAAATAATTTTTTTTCTATTATTTAATCCTATTTGATACAATTATATTACTTAACGAGAGATGTAAATTTAAAGTATTTTCTCTTAAACCCCCCCCCCACACACAAAAAAAAATTAATTAATTAAAATATAGTTTAAATAAATTTCATAAGAATATAATAAAAAAAAATATGATTAATATCAATGAAAAGAAAAGATGCGTTAAACCCTCCTTGCCCATACCCTTTGTTACACCACTAGTGAATGGAGTATGTATAATATGTATAGAAAGTAAAGTAAACCACTTGACTGGCACCCCTAGGGTGGCGCGAGTTTCACTCTCTTGAGGCCTGTCCTCAATTTATTTGATCAGACGTCCCGCCAAACGGAGAATTCCTTTGTCAGAACTGTCATCCTTGATCTTGTGTTAATTCCTTGATACCCATTTATTCGAATGTATTGATTCGGTCACTCATCGGACCCTTCCCCCTTTGAAGCGATTACCCACTCACACCAAGTGTTAACATAATAACCGAATTAAAATCAACATCATCTCTTCCACAAAAATGTTTTCCCATCCGAGTCACGATTTCCGACTCACCACATTCTCCACCTTTCTCCCCTCCCCCTCCTCCTCCACGCTCCCTTAAAATCGATGTAATGTCCCAATAAAATTATTATTTTCTCATTAAATCTCTTTAATATCGAAGGCCTATTACTTCTAATAAATTAAATCTGAGGTTATTAAAAACAATAACTTATTTTCTATTTGCTTCCATTTATTTCTGGCTTCTTTATTACGAGTAAAACAAATAATTGTTTGAGAAAGGAGCGTATGACAAAAACGAAAGAGGTCTATAAATTAATCAATTGTCTTAAATTTTCTACAATATAAATATGAAAGCTTTTATACATTTTCTTAAAGCGCCACAGGGTGAGAGGATAGCCAAGCTGCCTCACATTCTCGTGGTCCTGGGTTCAAGGGAATTTCTCTATGGGACGGAGTCAACCCAGCCTCTGGGATCAAAATTGGGAAAGCTACTTGAGAGCGCCTCCGATCAAGAAAATCAAGGTAAAGATTGATAGGACCCGTTCTATTGATCATAGGACGCTTAATTGATATAACCGATTTGATAGACGTTGTCCTTGCGTAGGACATACAAAGTCAGATTTTTTTTTTGTTTTTTTTATACATTTTCCAATTCTGATTAAAATTTTTAGTTCTATATCTTAAATCTTGAAAAAATTTAAATAATTATGAAATCCGGGATATATGACATATATATTTATTTATACATATATATTACATGACCTCTATACACCCCCAAACGTAGTTTCAATCAATTGTGTTACATGGATCGAATGGTTAAAAAAAAGTAAAATTTGTTCTTAAGGAAACCGAGGGTGAAACTACCAATGTGGACTGATAAATATATATTAAAATTAGTACAAGTTAGAAAATGGATCAAGGTGGCTTAGAATAGGGTCAAAAACTTTCGGGTATATATAGATATTTCAAAAAGTTTCACAAACTATCTATACCTTTGTGTGTCACATTTTATATAGGTTAAATTATTTCGTTCACCAAATTTTCCTAAAACTCTATTCTTATAATTATTCCCATGATATAGTAATTTATTTAAGTACAAGTCCATGATTGATTGAGATGGAAATTTTCTATCAAAATATTTGATATTTTTCTAATTATTATACATTTTTTGGAATTATTAGATAGGTAAATAGAGGTAGGAAAATAAAATTAACAAAAAAAAAAATGATTTCGTTGTATTCATGAAAACTAATTTCAACTAAATTTCAATTAAGTAATTTTAATTCTAGAAAATTTAATAACTTTTTTCATCATTATCATTGAATATTTTTTCCCCCATTTGAAAATTTCATTTAATTATGTCTCATTATACCATAATGTATAATTCTGTAATTCCGGTTGTTGTCTCTTCCAATTGACATTTAATTCGAAATACGAACTTTTATTTGACTCGATTCGAAAAGAGAGTCACAATTCCCTTTCCTCGTTCCCATAATTATATTAATATTTTTGCTGTTTTCACACTCGTCGACACCGAAGGGGCAAAAGAAGTGGCGTTTGTTGTAATTCACTTTGAACGATTATCAATGCTTTTCGTGATAATAATTAACTTTTGGGCGAGATCTACTTTTCAGTGAACCTATTGACTCCCGCCAAGTGCTAATTGAAACCTGTTAACTCTTGTAATTAACTAGGGCTGTCTCCTCTACACATGGGCTTGACTTGTGATGAAGTTGCATTGCATCGATGCCAACATATGAGGCAGCTATCAGCGTTCGAGATTCAATTACACTCGCTGCATAACCCCTGCTAATTTTCCATCACTAACAAGCTTACCGACTCTATTTGTTTATATGATTAATGTTCACGATCGCAACCTCATTATGTGCATTCCATTACTCCACTATTCCAAAATCTTTGTTTTATCCATTTATTTAATTATTACTTCTGAAATTCACCTAGTTTACACTCTTCCCTAGTTAACGTTCAATTTCAATGATTTGTTTGCAACTGAAATATAAAATACACACATGACCTAAAGATTAAAAACATATGATCCTAAATCGTTTGATTTGTAATTATATAAATCATAATCATATTAAACACCCGTTCACATACTCGATGGTTAAATATGATTAACAAATGAATATTTTTCTAATTATAGAGAAATGTCATTCGTTGATTATTGATTTTTTTTCGAGAATTCAAATTGAAGTGTTGCAACATGTAAATTACAATATACATTAATTAATTTATCGGTTGTATTATAGGAGTGTAAGGTATGGGACATGACTTGGGTTTTTGAATAGACTTAGGGTTTAAGGTTCTTGATAAAGATCATCGATCCAAAAAAATTGAAAATATAGGAGAATGAATGAGATTTGAATTACATGACCTATCTTAGTTCGAGTCATATAATTAAGGTTAGAATGGGTAGGGCACATAGTTCGATTGGGTGATAAGAGTTAGAGAAAAGTTTGTTTCAGGAAAACCAAATTAAAAACGACAAATTTGCTTTTTTTTATATATGACATTGAGAACTGCACTTCTGATTCTGTTTTGGTTTTTTTGAACTTTACACATAAGATAGTTTGGTCTCTTATAACAAAGTAAAAAATAAAACAATTATTTCATTGAAATCAAATTTAAATATTTGGATATTTTTTAAAATTGTATAAAATATCCAAATAATTTGTGGTATCAATGGTGTTTTATGCATTTATTTATACCACTACTAACTCAACCCACGATAATTTAGTGAATGTAAATAAAATGCTTTAAATAAATATTTTGAAGTGAAAAGGTCCCATCCATTAAGTCTATGAGCTCCTTCACCTTTCTTTTGAGGTACCTATATATATAATACCAAATTTTGTGTGATTGAAAGTAGACCTTTTCTCCCTTAAAGACTTTATGGGGAAAAAGGAAAAAATAATATTTTTATTGTTTCATTATTCAGACCATCTTTAATAAAAAAAAGTTAAAACCTACATGGACCAAAATTTAATTATGACACTTTTTTAAAAGAATATACGTTTAATGATTTCTCATTAATTAATGTGCTTGTTTGTCCATTCTTCCACATTAACAGTTTCGACTAATGGATTTTATTATTATTACTTTTGTTCTTTTTCCATGGATAATATTTAATAATAGAACTTAACTAAATGTATTCTTTTCTGTCCTCTACACGGAGTGAGAGGTTTTAGCTGTCTTCCCATGAAATAACATTCTTGGCGATTTTTTTTTTTGGTGCCATGTCTGTCTCAAATCCCAGAAATCGATTAAAACATTCCAAAAGACGTTAACTCCATATTTGCTTGTAGTTCAAAAGCACAACATGCCGATGATGCTTGGATCTTGGGATGTGGCCGACTCTGGGCTTCACACTTCGCCTTCGATGCTAAATTTATCGCTCTAAAGTGATCATTAACATCGAAACAGACATTCCTCAATCACATCTAACAAAAAAATATCAACTTATATCCTCTAATTTAAATTACCCAACCATTCTAATTAATATAGTTTCTATTGTTTGTTTAATTGATTCCAAATAATTTAAATTTCTTCATATAAACTCTTTATGTAGTCATCATTATGGTTAAAAAAACAACAACAATCTTTTATAATATAATAATTACAATTGAATTGATTGTTTACAATTTTAAATTAAAATTCAAATATTTGGTGTAGTTTCAAAACGATTTATTATTGTTTGTTTTACGACCATTTCGGTAGCTATATAACAATTACGTAATTATAAGTATTGAATTTCTGTAATTTAATACCTACATCACTCAACAATAACATACTAAATAATTTTCGAGAGATTTGGACCGGCAACATTGATCTTCTTATATTTGCAAACTTTCTAGAGAATCAATAACAATGATAAATATGATTAATTGTTAACATAAACGTCATTTGCATGATTCCAAGTGGTTGAACCGAGAGAACGATTGCTCGTTTAATTATAATTTTGAAAGGAAACAACCGTTATCTCAATTTTATTAAAAAATGAGATAGCTGAGGCAAAATGTTATTATTTTCAAATGTATCGATGATGAAGCTAATGAGTCATTATATAAGCATTCATGCAGTGATGTATTGGTAAAATTAAAAGTAAGGGAACGCATAGTGGGAGCAAAAACAAGTCCTATTTTCAGCAAACTATTTTTTTCCAAATAAGTTTTTATTTTTTCTTATTCTTACTATACAAAATATTTACGAAGACGAAAAGAGAAATTTTAACAGTAGATTTAAGTGGGAGTTGTCGGGACATGAAAAAATATTGGAACGCGTTCCGGTTCTGAAAAAAGGTAAGGGAACGTCGTTCCCCCGCGTTCCCCTCCCAATACACCACTGCATTCATGACCCACTGTAACTTATTTAGATTTTCATAATGTGTGTGACATAATAATAATTCCTTGATAATTATTCAAATAAACGCATTTTCGTGGATTTGGATAATACTTTATCAGTGGGTTCCTTTTGCAATTCCAAATAAACTTTTCTTATGAAATTTTTTCGGGCTTCTTCTTGTTTACGATTAAATTTATAAATTATTAGAAATTTTAGATTTCACATTTTTATTTTTCATATATACTTCAATAATTTTGAAAAACTATAAATATGTATATTAAATAAGGATAATATATATATATTATATTACATCTTTAAATAAAATAAATTAATTATTAATTAATTTGTCAGTATAATTGCTGGTTTGATATTGATTGATTATTTATTTATTTATTATCAATCCAATGTTTGTTATAAACATTCTTCGTTGCTACATACCTCTGCTTTTTTTTAACTTAAAAAGTTGTTAAATTAATATATGAATAATCTTTTTTCTCCCTTTACAATTAAAAATAAATATCTTTCCCCCTTCAGGCCCTCAATTTCAAGAGGGTGTAGACAGGTTAAAAGACTTTTCGAGAAGAGCAGCAGCAGGAGAAAAGGGAGGGGAGAAGAAGAGTACGAATCCCAAATATCATTTATCTCCCCTCTAAATCGAGTTAGGAAAACTTTTCTAAATCCTTCGCTGAAATTGAATGGAAAGCCCAAATGTAAATTTGTTTTATTTGTATCTTTTTATTTATTTTTATATTAGTATTTAACTCCTGATATAAAATTTTCATTGTAATTATATTATATTAATATTATTAATTGAATTCAAATTACTTTTTACATATTTTATATTCTTATAATGTTTTATATTTAATGTTATATTTTTTTTTTAATTATTTCATATTTGATTATATATTATATTAACAGTAATAGTAACAGTAACACTTTCAAAATATTAATTCTTTTGAAAATTCTAATCTATTTCTTATCTTATCTTATTATACTAGAACAAGTTATATATATATATATTTGTATTTTTGAAATATTCCAAGTGGTTGAACCGCTCTAAGGATTTTTTTGAAATTCATACCATAGATAATATTTATAAAGAAAAATCAATCTGTATAGGTTTCATCCTCCGGAAAAACATCTTTGTTAGTTTCTTTTGACAAATTGAAATCGATTTTTCATCATCTTTAGATTGAGATAGACTTTTGAAAATTTTTATAGATATTTCAATCGATCCCTAGAAGGTATAGAAGAAATATGATTGAATTATAAATAATTAATTGTAATTAATTAGCGATTAATTACTATATTTTTTTGTTTTATTCAATTTGTAAATTTTCGTATAACCTCATCGTTTCTATTTCTCTTGTTATATTAAATAAATTTATCATATTAAAATTCCACTAAAAAGAATAACATAATATAAATATAAAATTTTTTTATAAAATAACGTTTTTCCAATGGACTAAAAAGAATGAAATAATTTTTCTATAAGCTTGACAAAGTTTATGGATGAATTGCTTCATATTTAACGAAAAACTTTGGGCGCATTTAGTTCCATGCTTTAAAAAAAGAAAAAAAAAACAATTTTCCTGCAAAGAATGAGAGAGGAACTTTGCAGACCAATATACTGTTATCTGGAGTTCAAATCTTGACATGTCAACTTGGATAAAAAAATACTGATTACTCTTTTTTTTTATAAAAATATGTGTAGTTACTATTCCTCTTTGAAGTATGTAAAAATGAATATACAATCAAATTTTGCTTGATTTTCCTTAATTTGTCCAAATCTTCTACAAAGAATAAAAATATTTTTTTTTCTAATCCTTCCTTGACAGCTTCATTGATTATCACTTCCTTGTCTTTTGATGTTTTCTATATTTTCGGGATCTCGATGTTCTTATCACTCTTTCTATATAAACAAAATTTATGATATGATCGGTTGTGTCATCTTCGACCTGAGACTTCGCTCATAACCCTATGTTTTATGATTCTAAACCCGTTGTCATATTCTCTTCCACACATGCCACAAGTCGGTCATAAATAAAAAGAACATGAGCCATTCTGACTAGTAGATGAGTTTTGGTACATCAACTTTCAGAGACAAGTGCATGGGTCATCAAACGACCCTCCAAAATAGAATTTCTCCTTTTTCTACCTTATTAGATTTTAATAGCCAAGACAGGGCGTTCAAAGACCTTTTTATAGGAGCCGCGTGATGCATTCTTTGTCAAGATTTTGTCATTTTTCTATCTTCTTATATCTCTATTTGCTAAAATTCGCTTATAAAAAAAAGCCTCTTGACAATTTATTTTGAAAATATGATAATTTCTAGTTTTATTATCAATTTCATTTTTTTTTTATTTGGGCTTCCCGTTCCCATCTCATTTCAGATAGCGACATTCTTTCTGATCTTGACCGGATCTCCGAGTTTATATACAACCTGTGCAAACCGCCCAACACATAGAAACAATTCCGCAGGGCGTTTTGAATGAATTATAAAGCATTGGGAATTTATTAGCAGGCTACTGAACATACAACCTAAGAATACAAACAATCCTACCCATTCAATCAGAAGGAAAATCTATTTTTATTTTTTTATTTATTTATTTATTTTTTTTGCCATTTATCTCGTTTTTTTAATCAGCAAATCCTGATCTATATTATCAGAGATTATTTTTCTTGATCACAAGACGATGAACCTCTCCTGGAAGGTTATTATTATTATTATTATTATTATTATATTATTTTTTACTATCACGCCAAAGATAGTATTGAGATCACGAAAATTTTCGATGTCGAGATTTTGATGGTTTTATACGTTTTCAAAGTCCCTGAGTCATTTTCACTAAGGTTGAGAAAAATGTCTGTAAATGTGTGTGTGTGTGTATGTAGATGATGTATGTATGTATGCAAATAACGGTTTGAGCTAGAATAATGAAATTTGGTAGACGGACATTATTCAAAATTCGTAGTTTTCTATCAACTTTTGAGAGATGTAACTCTTTCGGAAAAGGGTCTTAAAATATGTTTTATAGTTTTTCACATGAGTAAAAATTGTATAAAACTGTTAAATATAGAATTTCAGCTTGATTGAATCGCTGAAAGTACCAGAATTAATGTTTTAAATTTTTTAATACTTTGACTGCCAACCACGCGCCAACATGTGATTTGGTGTCATCAACAAAGAGCCAAACACGCGCTGGTTTAATAAATATTATTTATTAATTTAAAATTTATTTTTTAATTAATTAAATTTAATTTAAATATAATATATGTTAATTAATCCAAATCAAATTTGCGAGATAGTCGAGTGGAGACACTCCAAATTTTTTTTTTTTGATTTTCAAGAAAATCAAACTATTGGTATTTGATCTCTAATCGAAGATCCTAATGATATGTAAAATTATTATGAAAAAGTCACAAACATTTGGATTTAATTTCTATTTATTCTTTTAGTGCATTTTGTCTTTAAAAACAACCAGAATATAATTTATTTTAATTTATTGTCACATTTTTTAATTCTGATATTTCTTTTAACATCTGTTCATACCTGTCGTCACGAATATAATAAATAGAACATACTCATGAGGAACTATAAAATCAATAAAAAACAATAATATCAATATATAAATTCTTCTCATATTCCATGTAAAGTTTTTTTAATCTTGGAAAAGACATTTCCTGGCTCTGACCAAATTTCTTTACGACACTGCCCTTTGTTAATATTTGTTTCTTTCTTTGCTGTTTTTGTTTTTCTAAAGATATTTAATAATTGTGCAAATCTTACTAATCTATCTTTCATTTTTATTATATGCATATGATTATTTATTTAGTTTATTAAACAAATTAATTAACTGCAATTTTTGTAATTTGCATTGGTTAACAACAATAACCTTTATAATTTGTGTTATTTTTATTTTCACAATGAAGGAAGTCTTTCGGTTCCGTATCCAATGCTAATATTTGTAGATCGATCAAACTAAGTGACGCCTTGACCAGTAACAATTTTATTATTTTTTTCTCTGCCTAAGCAATTTATACAATGACTGCAATTCTTATTCAGTCATCGATGCAATGTAAAAATGAAAAGTAATTCACATTTTATTCATGAAACATTTCTGCTGACTAATTCGATAATTCACTATGGTTAGATTTGACTTATTTAAAAGAATAAATTTTCTTGTCAGGTTCTCCTGGTATATTCACATGTTCTTTGTTCAGATATACCTTGTATTTTCAATAATAATAGATATTTCCTTTTTGATATCTTTTACTACTTTGTCCTTTAATTTTTTTGATTAATCAAATATCTTCTGGTTTTAAATCAAATCTGGACACGTACAGAATTATCCGAACGAGGGCAGGTCAATAAGTCCGTGTTTTTTGAATTTCCCGTCTCTTAAATGAAATGGCATTACTGCTCCTGTCAGCAGGCAATTTGAACCAGCTGGGTCTTTTAGTTTTTGTTTGCTATCCATTAATAGGAACAGACTACCTCGTGAAGAAAATGGAAAAAAAGTGAATTTCTATGAAAATCCATGAATTGGGATACGAATTGCTCCATCATCCGCCCTATTTTCCGGATTTAGTCCCGAGTGACTATTTCTTGTTTCCAAATCTCAAGAAATGGCTCGGTGAAAATATATTTAACTCCAACGATGAAATCATCTCACAAACAAATATCTATTTTGATGTCCTCGACAAATCTTATTTTTTGGAAGGGATAAAAAAAATTGGAGAAACGTTGGATGAAGTGTATAGAGCTCAAAGGAAACTACGTTGAAAATTAAAATATTTTTTTTACCCAAAAACCTATGTTTCATTCAAAAGGGACTTATTGACCTACCCTCATATCATCTTATTCTAGATTGAAATTGTTCTACAAAAAAAAAACAGTTTTTGATACAATATTTATGTGTTTTTTAATAATTCTGACATTAAACAGGAATTGAATGAGTAATAAATTAATTTTCTCCAAATAATGAGTTTTAATTAAATTGAGACTATTTGAATCGGTTGTTTCTTTAGTTCAAAACTACTAGTCGCAAATAGTTTCATGTTCCAATGCTTGGTATCATATTTAAGGAGATTGATATTGTTAGCTCTCCATCGTAACGACCGTCGACGATGAGAGGCAGGCAAAAAGTTAATGGAACTAAAGCCTGCGTAAATTGGCAAGTTAAAACGACATTGAGAAACAACCAAGAAAGTGGTAAGAAGTTGCCCCCCTTGGCATCTCCTAAGATAAGAACAACGATGACATTGTCCACCAAACAATATGTGACATTCGAAGTTGAGACATAAGGTGCCTTAATAAGAAGCTGATTGTTCCAACAGACGGCTCGAACTTGACCGCTCCGCATAATGCGTCAACTTAGCAAATTCACTTATTTTTCACCCTCATCATTAGTTAGGATAGTTTATATATAAAAAGCAAGTGATAAAGGTGACCTTTCATCATTTTTATTCCCTTTTCTTTTAAAGTTACTTAAGAAATTATTATTCTTAATAAAACTTCAAATTCATTTATAGATTGGTTTGTTTTTATTATATTTATCTATTTTTAAAAATTAATAATATTTTTTTTTTGTTTTTAATTAAAAGTAGAAAAATATGTTATATGAATTGAAATGTTACTTCGCGAAGGGCCTGAGATAGAGCAGTTGTGGAACAACTGGAATACCTCAGGGTACCACCCCTTTGCTCAGCTTCCTCTTCTTTTTATTTACATTGTTTTATTGTTAGAAAGGGGTTGGCGTGGACCAAATGGAACTGTCTAGCAAACCTGCGCTAACACAAACATTTAATTGTTCTAGACATAATAGTAGGCGTCTTGTCAGTTTATATAATTCTTGTTCTAATTTTATCGTTGGTTTTAAATTCGCGTATGATATAGCCACAACACTACTGGTTCCTTAATGCATATGCGATTCTACTGTTTTGTTGTCACAAGACATGCTACTTAATTCATTTCTGGCCAGAAATTTATTTTTTCTTTACTTATTTACTGTACTTATTATAATTTAACTATTATCTGAAATTATTAAGAATCAAATTTTATTCATTATTTAAAAAAAAAAACAAAACATATTTTTACTATCTCGCCTGAAAGTAATTAATTTTTTAACACGTTGACTGGTAATCACGCACCAGCACGTGACGCGGTACCATCAACAAAAAGCCAAACACGGGCTGGTTTAATATATATTTATTAATTTTAATTTATAATTCATTTAATTGAAATATAATATATGTTAATTAATCCAATTCAAATTTGCGAGTTAGTCGAGTGGAGACACTCCAGATTTTTTTCTTCAAAGAGTATAACAAATATAATACACCAATCCAGGAAAAGTTGAAGCCAAATAAAAAAAATAATAATAAAAAACAATGGTAATATCTTCTGCTGTTGAATTGAATACGATTAATATAGACGATAATTTCATAGTAGTGTTGGGGACACATATTCTGACCCAAATCTTCTTGTAAATGGGGAAAGTTTATATCATGGAGATAATGTTTTAGAAACTATAGTATATAGTATACATTCCCTTATTTAGCAAGAGATTCTAACATTATTTATTGAAATACATAGAAATAGATACTTTTCTTATTATTGATAAAACTTTTTTATTTTATAAAATCATATCAAATCATTTAAATTCTAAACCACATTATTCATAACTTATTTTTATTATACAATAAAAACCAAGTACTTAGGATCTTGCCCAATGAGATGGATGAATTGTGTATTAATTCTTGCATCAGTGCTCCTGTTGAACTGAATTGTTTTAGTTTTTTTGTTTTTTTATTTAGGATCAAACATTTCTACCCTTGCTTTTATTTTACCTATGTATACGTTCCAAGACTTCCTCATTATCCTTCTCAATCCCTTTCGTTTTTTCTACCCTTCTCGGACTCAAGTGTCCTATTTTTATTTTCTTCAATTTATTTTGCCTCCTCACTTTTCAGTTCACTTTTCGTCTTGTCTAAATTGAACTCTGTTTGGTTTTTATATGTCTATATTTGTAAACGGAATATATAAGTGTTATTTAAAATTTCTGCATAAAATTCTAATTTTTAAGATTATAGTTGTCACTGAAGTTATTTTTACTTTTTACTTCATTTTCAACTTGATTAGGTATTTTTTATATAATAATAATATAATAATATTAATAATGTATATAATTTATTATATTATATGAGTTGAAATTTATTTTTGTTAAATTGTAGAATTTTCAGATTTATTTATATAAGGGTCATTACCTACCACGTATTCATTTTTTTTTTCCACTAAACTGACCGTATAAATAAAGATATATGTTTGATAGTTTTTCATATGATAAAAAATTGTATAAAACTGCTATATATAGAATTTCAGCTTGATTGAATCGCTGAAAGTACCGGAATTAATTTTATAAATTTTTTAACACGTTGACCTCCAATCACGCCCCAGCACGTGACGTGGTGTCATCAACAAAAAGCCAAACTGGTTTAATAAATATTATTTATTAATTTTAATTTATAATTAAATTTAATTTAAATATAATATATGTTAATTAATCCAATTCAAATTTGCGAAATAGTCGAGTGGGGATACTCCAGATTTTTTTCTTTTATGTTTTGTTTTGTTTATTATTTTGTTTTTTCTTTGTTTGTTTTGTTATATTGTCCACTAATCTATGATAATTATAAATTATGAATTATTTTTATGGAATATATTGCACAGGTGAGTTTTGAGGTGTATCTTGCATTAATAAAATTAACGGGGTAAATATCGATAAAATATGCAGGTGGTAGATTTACTTTCTATCTCATTCATTTCTTCCCCATCATCGAACAGATAAAATATTAACTGAACGTATAGGAAGGGTCCACCAAAAACAGAGAGAGAGCAGATGTCAAACAAAAACAGGCCTATACCGTTCATCTAGTACGAATACTAGGGGCATTTTAATACGTTGATCCAATTATATATCGACAATGATTTTTTGAAACGATCCACTTCCCTTAAAATGTTATTGGCCGGAAGTAAAAAATTCAATTTACAATTAATACGATTGGCATAAAAAAAAATAAATAGAACAAGGGCAAAGAAAAACCAACATAAATCTCAATTAAACACAACATTATTAAATGTATATAATTGACAAAGTAAATAAATTTTTAAACAAAAAATAGACTAATCAATAGAAATGATTGGTAATATTTTCATTTGAGATAATTTTCAATTAAAATTAGTTCATGTAAAGTGTTTATATTTTTGAAAATAACTAAAAAACAAAAAAAAAAAAAAAGCAAAATACAAACAAACTTTTAGAAAAATAATAAAAAAAAAAACAATCTTGACAAATGTAATAAATGTAAAATATCTAATTTCAAGCACATCATTGGTATCTCCAATTGGGAGTATTTTTTTTTCAAGTGCCAGTGTCACTTGATATTCATCCCCTTAAAATTAATGCACAATTCTAATAATCAGCGAGAACCTCTTTTCAAGTGTTTTTACCGGGTGAACGTCCTGCGTTTCTTATACTTTTTTTTTCTTCTTCTTCCATTCTAATCTAATAAAAGTATCCAATTAAATAAAGGAACAAGAACATTGATTGAGTGCGAATAATTAAATACAAGTTTGGATTAGCCGAGACTATTTTATTTATCAAACGGGAAGGAGGTGGCAAATGTTGAACGCTCGTCAAAATAGAATGGAGAAAGGCGAAAAGTAGGGAACAAACGTCAACAGCTGTTGAAAGAAAGTCGTCTGGAATACATCACCATCACCCCATCGTGGTGGAGCTCCGATAAAAAAATATTAAAAAGAAATCAATATCTTTATATTTTTTATTTTACTTTCACCCCCTAAGAATGGAAAAAAAGGTAACAAATGAAATATATTATTTATTTAAATATCAATTAAACACCTTCATTTGTTAGTTTTTTTTTATTATTATTGTAGAAATATAAACGTAGATAATATTTTCGATAGTGGCGGAGAAATGAAACCTGTAGATTGAGAGGGGTAAACAAATGATTTAAATGATATAACAATTCTTCTCCCCTCGAAAATCACATCAATCACATTTATCTATTATTATTACAAATGTAGATATGACGGAATTTGAAGCGGATAGAAAATAGATGGAGGTGGTTGAGGGACGGTTAAAACAATGTACTTGCAACGCTCAAGAACGTTCAAATTCAGTATCAGCAGAAAGATAGATATAAATTAATAATTCAAGGTTTTTAAATCATGGTTGCACTTGTTATTATGCAGTAAAGGAACTTATCTCGTCAAAATTATTATCAAGGGAATCAAAATTAAAATATATAAAACAATATTTTACCGGTTGTATTATACGAGTGTGAGTCGTAGTATATGACATTGGGAAACGAGAGAGAGTATTTAAAAATAGGATCCTTTTCCATTTATTCGCAGCCACAGAAAGATGAGGTCACTAGGGAATGGCAGAGACTGCATAACGAGGATTTGCATGGCCTCTATGCATCTCCTGGCATAATTAGATTATTTAAAGCGAGTAGGTTGATATGGACAGGACACGTAGCAAGAAGGGGAGATGAAAGACTGGCGAAAAGTCAATTTGTGGGGAGACCGTCGGAAAACCTGGTGGGCGGACAATGTACGAAGGGACGTGAGAAAGATGGGAGAAAATAGGATTTGGATGGGTTTAGCTCACAGGATAGGGATACTTGGAGGAATGTGGTTGCTGCGGTCAAAGAATTTTCGATTTCCGTGGAGCAACAGAGATAGATACATACATATTAGAAATTATTTTCTGAATTAAAAATATTTAATTTATTTATTTTAATAATAATATTAATGATTTCTATTAATCAGAAAGGCATGTGTTTGTCATTCATAGATCAGTACTTTAATGAAATTAAAAGTGGGTCGACTGATTTTGATGGGGTCTTTTGAAGGAGAATGAAATCATTCAAGGGGAAGAAGTTGGAGGGGACACAATTTCTATTCAATTTTATTCTAGTGAGGATTCTTTTTTATCTTCCTTTGATTTGCCACCTCGATCGGTTAAGAGGCATTGCCACTTTTTTTTTGAATTAACATAATAATATAACAATGTTGAATATGGAAATTAAATTTTTTTTTTTAAATTTCAATAGAATGAATATTATATTTTTTTTCAAATTAATTGTATTCTTTACAATATAGGAAACAACATGAGAATAAAATTCACTGATGAATTGGTACAGTAACAATTCTTGAAGTCAAACAATCGTTTGATATTCTGATCTTTCACTTAAAAAGGAACGATTTATCGACCTCGAGTTGTTGAAGTTGTTTATGTCAATCTCCACTTAGCAACTCTTGCATAACTCTTAAGAAAAATGGAAAATATAGTTGTTGGAGTTTCACCTTTCGCGATTATATTATTTTAACATTTGTCCTTTATACGTTTTTTTATGTTTTAGTAATCATGAAAAGAAAAAGGGAAAAAATCAGATTTTAACAAAGGTCAACGTTTAGATACAACTTATTTTATTTTGGTGTGATAAGCGATGTATATATATATATGAAGACCTTAGAGCGAAACAATGGTAAGCCACTTTTGTAGAAAATTGTTTTATTCTTAATTATATATATCTAAGAAATAATAGTTGCTGACTTTTTCCCTTTACTGATATTACATATTGACCAAATTTGAAATATATGCAGTAAACCCAATGTTTTCTATCTTTTTTCTAAACTTTAAACTGCAATATCTCAACATTTTATTTTGTGGCTTACCACTGTTTCGCTCTAAGGTCTTCATATATATATATGTGTGTGTGTGTAACTAATCTATTGTTCTTAATTTCTGGTTGTGTTAATTTGATTATAATCCGCGGTCCATAACTTTAACGAAAGAAAACAGCGGGGACTGCAAATATTAGCAGTCATTTAAATCGAAAAGGTTACATATGTCTTGTATAGATGAGTAAACCTATCGGAAAAACATGTGCTCATTATATAATTGTAGATAAGAGGGAATTAGGAAGGGATAAAATTTGGATGGAGGTGACTGAGAATAAGAGACCGTGTTGTTGCTGTAGCCAATAACTTTTGAGAAAGATAAATAAATGCTTTTTAATTAAAACTCACTATTTTTAACTTTTAAAAGTATGTCTAAACAGATTGAATAGATTAATCAATGTTTATTGTTAATAGTTAAACGAAAGAGGCTTGTCGAGTTTTCAATCAACTTTGATTTGCACTTAAAGAATTTTTATGTTATCGAAAAAATGAACATTTAATATTAATCTAGAATGAATAATATATTTAGGAATAATGAAAAAACTGAATTTCAATTGACTATCCGATTTATATCGTAATCATATTATCTCATTCCCTGAGGTGTTTTAATATTTGCTGAATAAAGTGTAATAAACAATCCTTTCCCCCTTGTAATTTTCGATTGAATCGATTCTTTTTACAATGAATTTAACGATTAAAAAAAAATATCGTATTGACTTGACTTATTGATATTGCTTTCATTTTATTAGTGAAGTGGTAAATTTTTAAGTGGATGAAATATTTGATTGTAATTCTATTAGATTTAACCGTAAAACTAGATTCAATGCTCTCCCGTAATTCTTTTCCCCCCATGTCGGGTGAGATGATCGTAATATTCTTGATGAAAAGGGATATTATGTTACTATATAATATGTTAAAGAGAACAATCACAAGCGATTTAAAATTAATCAAGGAGATCATCTATCATATTGCATAGGATAAGATTAATTATTAAAAATAAATTCTTTTAAATATTACCAAAAAAATTTATTTTGTATTTTACTATAGCATACATGAGGGTTGTATAATCTTCAATGACAAAAATTAGTGTCATTGAAGATTATATATATATAAAATCATGGCGTAGGAAATATATATAAATAAATATATATATATATATATATATATATATAGGTAATGGATTTGTGCGAAAGACAGACCAATTGTATGTAGTGTATTTGCTAAAGAGATTAATAAGAAAAACGTGCAAAAAAAACAAACAAAAAAATTACAAACGTACGATTTTATAAACAAAAACAAAAATGAATATTATTATTATATTATAGTTTAGAATGTTACAATGTTGAAATTTTATATTTAATTTAAACCAAAAACCAACTTGTGAGAATTATATTTTTATTTCCATGCAAACGTGTATATTTGTTAAAAAAACAGATTCAATCTTTCATTTCTAACATTATTAGAGTCTATCACATTTGTTGCTAACTTAACAGGAGTACAGTAAACAAATTTTTAATGTAAAAAACGTGATTTGCACAATTCCAAGTGGTTACACCATGGAGTGATTGTCCGTGGAATTTTAATTTTGAAATAGATAGATACAGCCGTTATGTCGATTGTGTTAAAGAAATGCGAAAGACGGTGTTGCCGCTACGATGACGATATGCTAATATAAGAATAACTGATACTAATAAAAAAACAAACAAAGAAACAAATCCCATATATATCTGGATATTTTAATATTAAATTTCAATTTTACTATCAATCAAATATATATATATATATATATATATTATTTTAAATAAAAAATAAATAAATAAAAATAAAAATAAAATACAAACATGAGAAATATTTCTATATGATACTTTGGTTATCTATAACCCAATTTATTGATAAATAAATAAATAAAGTGTTAATGAGAAAGAATAAATTTTGTTAATAAGCATAATTATTATGGTGAAAAATATTTATATTTTGATAAATTTATTCTAAATCGCTTTAAGAAGGTTTCAATTCTTTTTTTTTTATATATATATATATATTTTCGAAAAATGAAAATAAATATTTATTTTTCAATGGAAGCGTCGGGTCCCCGAGGTCGGGGCAGGCTTTTTCGTTTCTGTGTTGACACGATTCGATTAACTAAGCCAATGATTAATCAACTTGTTATTTCTCTACCCGAGCCGATATGATCATAATCGAACATTAGTAGTAAAACAAACTGAGTAGCCAACTGGCAAGGGTTAGGGACAGGACTAACTAAGCCTGAAGGGCCGCGTGCCATGTCAATCTGGCTAATGATGGGGCCCGGCCCCCGCGGCCAAATTACCCCTCTGAAAAAGGGGGCCTCGGAG
Organism: Labia minor; assembly: GCA_963082975.1. NCBI lineage: Eukaryota > Metazoa > Arthropoda > Insecta > Dermaptera > Spongiphoridae > Labia > Labia minor. The sequence goes on along the minus strand of OY720348.1, from coordinate 43,777,546 downwards.
CCAGATGGCACCGATGTGAGTTTTACCCTTGTTATAGAATATTCCTAATGATGGGCTGCATGCGCCACACGATGGATCATGTCGCGCTACTGACGGTATTTGTCAAAAAGCTCGGGGTGGTCGGGCTGACTGACGATATTAGCAAAAGCATCAACCAATATATACAACCAACCACCTCTCCCGGAGGATTTCTACTTCATACCAACACCACGCATTGAGTAACATTAACCACCACTAAGGAATCCAAAGCAGAAAACTTAATTTAACCTACATATATAAGATAAATTTCATTTACTCATATTTGTTTATATATATATAGGGCAATAACAATTTTTTTTTTCAATTGAAGGTTTTTTGAGAGTAAAGGTATTGTAATCCTGATTGAGACTAATGATATGCGGTTTTTGATACATCTCCACGTTTCAAGTCAATCTAATTCCAAAAAATGGTTTTCCCGTTAACGTATGTGTGTATGTGTGTTTGTCTCTGTGTGTGTGTGTGTGTTTGTCAGAAATATTGTGAACAAAATTCCAGTCAAACAGTAATCCCGATTTTAACGAAATTTAATATTTAAGATTCTATTGGGCCTCTAACAATCTGGCAACATTTTCGCTTAAATCCATTAATCAATAAATAAATAAATATTAAAAAAGTACAATTGCCATATTTCCTAAACTATTAAAAATTGATAAAATTTTATATGAAACAATTTATTGAGAATTTCATTCTACAATTTTCATCTCTTATATGAAAAATTTTGTCAAACTTTAAATAAATCAAGATAAATAGTATTAAAAAAGTAAAATGGCCCTATTTACTAAAATATCCAAATTACAAAAAAAAAAACAAAAAAAAAATTAAAAACATTTTATAGAGAATTAAATATTACACATTTCATCTCTTATGAAAAATAAATATATTATAAACTGTTAACATAAACACGAACATTGCACGATTTCAAGTGGTTTCTCATTAATTGTACTTTCAAAGAAAAACACTTTACACAATCGTAGGTACTTCAAACTTAAACTACCCATTCCTAAATGAAAACTATCCATTAGCATTTGAATTAACTAAATTTTTATTATACATAGATATATATAATATTGCAATATAATAAAAAAACAGATGATAATAATAATAATTATACACTTTGTGATAATTTGTGATAATCTATATAAGCGAGCGATAAAATGACACACTCAGCCTAATGTTTAAAAAAAAAAAAAAAAAAAATAAAATAAAAGAAGAAACAGAAAATAACGCGTTTGATCGTTTAAGGAATGTTTTGATCCGCATGTCACGCAGAGATGAATGCCTCGTTTCTTAAGAAACTTGAAAATATGTAATAACAGCAAAATATTTATCCTATTCTTGTCTTGTAGACGGGAAGGCAGCATCTGTTCACCAAGACACTTGTCTTGAGCCACAAGTTGGTCTCCTGGTAGGGGAAGGGGACAAACCACCCCAGTCAAGAGTAATTTACCCCTACTCTATGTGACTGCAACACTTGTTTAACATGCCGTGCATATCAACAAGAGAAACAGTTCGGCACGTTAAATGCGGCCAGGTTTGCTAGCCAAAACCATTTGCGAAAAGAATTTAAGACTTGTGACAGACAAAACACTTGGAATGTCCCAGCCAGTTTTCGTTTTGTTTTTTGTTTTTTTTTTATTGAAACATAAACTTTAAATAAATTAATTAATTATTTTCAAACCATTTAACATTCTTTGATCATAGAAATAATAACAAATCGTATTTTAAAAAAATCAAAATTATATAATATACCTATACAAATATATTAGGTCTGAAAATGATATTCCATCGATTCTAATTATATATCTCTATAGCTCTCCTGCACTCGAAAGTTATTGGCTTCAGTAAACACATTCCCACAAATATCCTTATTTGAGCTGCCTCCATCTAATTCAAATCTTCTAATTCCCTTTGATTTATCTTTTAATTCTTATCCCGATAAATGTTCCAATATATGTTTCTTTATTGATTATACCTATCAAACTTTGATTGTTTGGAAAATATTATTCTTACTATAGTAAAAATACAAATGGATCACAATAAAGGCACCTATAATATTGGCTCTGACATTTCTTCTCCATGTAACAAGCATAAATTTCTTGGAACTTAATTTTTTTGGTAATTATTTAATCGAGTTATTATGACACGGATTTGGATAAAACTTTACCAGTGGGTTCCCCCTTTTTAATTACAAATAAACTTTTCTTATGCAATTTTTGCGGGTCGCTTCTAGTTTAAGAGATGAAAAGGATTAATGTTTGTATATAAACTCATTGATACTCTATTTCGCTACCATTTTTTATAATAATATATTTGACTACCAGAGGGCTCCACTAATTTTCAGTTTTTATAAGTTCGCTTTGGATATAAGAAAATTAAAAAATTAATTAATTAAATAATTTGTCTATATTCAAACTACTTAATGACATCATATTACGAGGTTCATAATAAGCTAATCTGGCAAACTTTAATCCTTTTTATCTCTTAAACAAGCAACTCGCAAAAATTGCATAAGAAAAGTTTATTTAGAATTAAAAATGGAACCCACTGATAAAGTTTTATCCAAATCATAATAACTCGATTGAATAATTATCATTTTTTTTTATTTACATTTAATTATACTACATGTCCATAATACTAGTGGCATAATCTGTTATACATTTAGACTAGAACTATTAGAGTTCATTATAACGTTATTTTGTTTTTGAAATTTGTTATTATTGTTATAAATTAATATAGAAGGGTTTCTACTGTATATATGTAGGTAGAAAATATATTTTTTTTTTATTTATTTTTAAGTTGTTTTTATTTCATAATTCTCAAATATGCTATAACTCTTAAACTTGAATATAATTATCCTCTATAAAGCTCCCATATATGCTGAGCAAGGATACGGGATACTGGTTAGTTTATGACAGAGAACGCAAGTATGTATTATTGGAGAACAGAAATAAAACATCGGCTTAGTTTAATTATTATTATTATTATTATTATTTTTTATTTGGAAGACTAAAAATCCAATAAAACAAATTTTTTGTTTTTAAAACATTTCAATCTTTAAAAAAAAAAGTTAAACTCTCCCAATTAATTCTTGGAATATAAACAAGATTATTACTTTTATTTGATTTATTATATACAAACTATAAACCATCAAGTTATTTGTTTCAATAATTATTTTATTTTTCTTCATGACATGCTACAATATGATTCATTCTACATATTTCAAAGACAGTCCAAATACATTTTCATTTCTATTTTTAACTTAACGATCCCGTAATAATAAAGTTTTTCTTCATAATTTAACGGATTAATAATCCGATATTGGATCTTGAGCCACCTTGCCCTTTTTTCACCTTCACCCCCTGGGCCCATTTTCGATGTGAGCCCACTAGACCGTGAATAAATGAGTTGCAATGTAGCAAATGATGACACGTTACAAATTTGCCATGCAGGCTATTTGTTATTGACAACAGTCGGTGCAGTTCATTTTGCAAAGCCCCTCATGCCGGGGGCTTCGTCACACTCAGGGTCCCTTTCCACTCCCCTAGTAATTTAGTAGATAATCTATAATGAGTTTATCGTCTATCGTCATTATTAAATGTAGACATATAGTTTTGTTTCCATCTTTTGGACGACTTCTCCGAAGTAATTGATCAAAGAGCAAAAGTTTAATAGTAGTTTAGGGAAGGTACTAATTATATGGTGGTTAGTATTAATTAAATGTAGAAGGGAAATCTTGAACAGAGATTTTGCTACTTTGACAAACATCACTATCACTCTAAGTCTCCCTATTCATTATAAGATATTGAATCGTTTTTGCCACCCTTCCTCTTCGACTTTGGTCTGACAAGTTTCATACATATATACTTAAACACACACATTTATATATACCTATATATATATTGGCTAATTTACATACTTACTTTCACTCATCATGTACGTGTGGCACCTGTTTTCCCAAATTCTATTACTAATTAATGTTCACTTCAATTTCCTTATTGTTTTTTAATCAAACAATAAACTGCAAAATACCATGAAATGAACCTTTACATAACACATAGTTTCAGTAAAAAATATGCCTATCTTTTTTTATTTGATTCACATCTGGTCTAAGTTGTTAGGCATTTAGCTACGCTCGTTTAATAGTAAATATCACACTTAATATGACTATTAAATGACATTGATAAATTGTATGTATGTAATGATTAAAAATCTCGTGTCAATTTGATAATCAATTTTGTTCCCTTCCTAGTCACTTCAAAAATTGAATTTTGCTTTAATAATTATAATAAATGGATATTTTGAATGACTTTTGAAGAAGCAGAAGAGTATGTTGATGATTTTGGTATCTCATGTCTCAGGTATGGATCATTTAGGAGCGAAGTTAACCAAAACGACCCGCGGAACACAATGCTTGAAAAACAACCCCTCTACATTCTCGTCCCCCCCGATCATCTTAGTGATACTTCTCGAGAGTTTAAATGGGGTTTTAGATTTTATGACATGGGGAGGGGGGCAGAATCTTTCTAATATTTCTAAATAATCAAAACGTTATTTTTTGTTGCTTAGCCAAGGACTTTAATTTTTCATTTACTCAAGACCTCCTTCCTTTTGAAATTGATAATTTAAGGAGAATAAATGTTTGTTTTTTTTTAGATTATTATTTTTTATTGCCATCTTTTCTTAATGATAATATTTGAATTAACGAACATGATCTGTTATCATTTAAGGTGAATTTTCTCCCTTCTGTCTCCAAGTAGTTAAACTTTAATGAAAAAATAGATAAGTTTTCTGGTTAGTACAAACGACCGAGTTTTCAACTTGAAATTGCCTTGAATCGCAGCCCGTCTTTAATTTCCTGACGGTCAAATGTAGATTTTTGAACGAGGTGTTTTTTCTTTATCTCAATCCCCCCTTAGCTTCTCCACCCATCCATTTTTACTCTCCTTGTTCAAGTGAGAGTGGAAAGATATTATCGTTGGTTATGAAAATTCATACATCTTCTCTTCTGATTAATTCATTCACCTCCCAAGCTAAAAAGATCTTAGGTCGCATCACACACAATAACGAGGGTAGAACATCGCTACGACAGCCCCTTTGAACATTTTCTTTTGACAAGAAGGAAAATAATTCCCCCGGTATCCCTCCCCTCTTCTAATCCACTCCGTTTTGCATATGCCACTTGAGCTCCTAAAGTCAAACATTTGCAGCGTTTAAACAGGGTTAAGGATCAAACGTAAATCTATTCAGCTTCTTATGAATATATTTTTTAAGTTCTTTTTCTGTTACACTTAATGCATATATATATATATATATATATATATATAAATAAAAGGAAATTTTTGAAGCAGAATTAAGGAGAGCTAAGTAAAGGTATATAAGCGCCGTCTCATTTAAACTTTCGAGTAGAATATTCCGAGGGTATTTTTTGTTCATTGAATTTTTCCAGCTGACGTGTTCGTTGGCGTTCATTTGCATGCGCTTCGGGTACAGGGCCACTTGATGGTAACCACAAGATACTTGCGATTTCTGCGCACCATTTCTCTTGCCGGGTCATATGTTGCTCGCTAGCCTGCAAGAAGATATCTCTGAAATGGGAGCAAATCCCTCACCTTAAAACGCTTTTTATCTAGGGGAGGCGCTCCTCGAAGCTTTACTGTTCGTTCTATTGGTATGCTTGTTAACCCCATTAATTTAACTAATTGAGAAGCTATTGAATTCGAGGTTTAAGTCTAACTGGGGGATTGGCTTTGTTTCCAGGGATAGTTTTCGCTCAATTAGACAATCAACAACCATTCTTGAGTGACCCACGAAGACAGGAGAGGAATGGGGGAAATCACCTCGAGGGCTTATCCCTAACCCTTTCCAAACAATCTTATCGCTCTGTCTAAGCTCAAAAGATCATTGAGATAAAGGAAAATAGGAAATAACTTTTCAATCTAATTAGATGTTATATACGGGTCCATTTAACACAAATACAAAGACTATATTTATAGCAAATATAATTATTTTTTCTTGAGCGATTCTCATAAGAATTATCTTTTGATAGTAGCCTAGTTTTGAAACACACCGTCTTACTTTGTGTTATGTATTTTGATTGAAACAATAATTTTCGATAATTTGTATATTTTTCTTGCATTTGACATATCAGTATATTCTATCTATAATAACGTTAACTTTATGATAATCATCTGAACTAAGAATAGAATAAACAAATCGGCGTCACAATTCTTCTTTCTCCCATTTTTCATTTTATTATACATCTAAATCCTAATTTGTAAAATCATTATAAATATTTTTTTATATCTTCTAATTATACTTGAAGAAATTTATATATTTTAAATTTAATTTTTTTTTACATACTATTACTGAAAATATATTGTATACCAAGAAGTGTTGAAGATGATCATGGAATTTTGCCATTATTTTTAGATATTACGCTTATAGTTAAATATGTTAATGTCATGTTTTAAAAAGTATCATAAACGTTACATAACATGAATGTTGATTCATTCTGTCCCGGATAATCCCCTCTGTCTGGTGAAGGGAAAAGAAAAAATTTTAAATATAATAATAATAACATATATATATATATATATATAAATTTAAATAAAATAATATATATTAAATATATATATAAAAAAACCTCTGACTTTGTACGTCTATCAAGTCGGTTATATCAATTAATGTCCTATAATCAGTACAACGGGTCCTATTAACCTTTACCTTGATTTTCTTGATCGCAGGCGCTACTTTTTATCAAGTATCAAGTATCTATATCTCTATCTATCTCTGTGACTACGGAACTCGAAAGTTCTTGGCCACAGCAACCACACCCCTCCAAGTATTCCTATTCTGAGCCACACCTTCCAGTCCCTACCCTCTCCCAACTCTCTCACATCCTTTCCCACATTATCCACCCACCATGTCCTTGGTCTTCCAAGTGGACGTTTCCCACTCGGTCTCCCTACCAATATATTTTTTGCCATTCTATCTTCTCCCATTCTAGCCACGTGTCCTGCCCATCGAAGTCTTATCTATTTTATAACCCTAAGTATGTCTGGAAATGCATAGAGGTCAAGCAATTTCTCGTTATGCAGTCTCCGCCATTCCCCGGTGAATTCATTTTTCTTTGGCCCATAAATGCTGCGAAGAATCCTATTCTCAAATACTCTAAATCTACTCTCGTCTCCTAAGGTCATAGACCATGCCTCACATCCATATAATACAACCGGTAAAATAATTGTTTTATATATTTTAACTTTTATCCCCTCTGATAATAATTTTGATGCGATAAACCCCTTAATTGCATGATAACAGGCTTTTCCCGATTGTAATCTCGCTTTAAACTCATCTCGAATATTATTATCTTTCGTTATCACAGAACCTAAGTATTTAAATTTTCTTCTACATTTTAACAACTAGCTTTCCAATGTTGATCCTGGAGGCTGGGTTGACTCCGTCCCATAGACTACAGCTAGAGAAATTCCCTTACCAGGAGATATATATATATATATATATTATTAGAATAATGTAGGGTAGGTGGGGTAAGTAGGGTAAGTAAATGTAGGTTCTCTACCATCATGTGAACTCATGATTTTTCCACCAATTTTCTTTTATTATAATAAAAAGAAAAAATCTGGAGTGTCTCCACTCGACTATCTCGCAATTTGAATTGGGTTAAATAACATAAAATTATATTTAAAAATTAAATTTAATTAATTATAAATTATAAATAATAAATAATAAATATTAAACCAGCGCATGTTTGGCTTTTTGTTGATGGCACCACGTCACGTGTTGGCGCGTGAGATTTGCAGTGTTAAAAAATTAATTCTGGTAATTTCAGCGAATCAATCAAGCTGAAATTCTATATATAGCAGTTTTATACAATTATTAATCATGTGAAAAATTATCAAACATATATCTTTATTTTTACGGTCACTTTAGAGGAAAAAAAATCAAAACGTTGTAGGTAATGACCCTCTTCCGGTTGAGCTACATTTCTCAAAAGTTGATAGAAAACTATGAATTTTGAATAATGCCCATGTACCAAATTTCATCATTCTAGCTCAAACCGTTTTTGCGTAATCTTGCCTACATACATACACACACACATACACACACACATACACACACACATACACACACACATACACACACACACACAGACATTTTTCTCAACCTTAGTGAAAATGATTCAGGAACCTTCAAAACGTATAAAAACATCAAAATCTCAACATCGAAAATTTTCGTGATCGCAATACTATCTCTGGCGAGATAGTAAAAATCTGGAGTGTCTCCACTCGACTATCTCGCAATTTGAATTGGGTTAAATAACATATAATTATATTTAAAAATTAAATTTAATTAATTAAATTATAAATTAAAATTAATAAATAATATTTATTAATTACACACACACAAACATACATTTTTCTCAACCTTAGTGAAAATGACTCAGGGACCTTCAAAACGTATAAAAACATCAAAATCTCGACATCGAAAATTTTCATGATCGCAATACTATCTCTGACGAGATAGTAATTATAAAATATGTCGATTTTATTTATTTTTTTTAATACAATATATTTTCAATTTGAAAATAAAATTTTCAAAATTACAAACTTAAATTAAATTAAACAAGTAATAAATAGATCAAAATACATGTTTTTTTTAATGTATTGATAAAAATATATATATACAGGATTAATCTTTTAAAATTATTTATTAAGAGAGAAAGAAACTGTATTTCGTTATGCGTAGAGTACTTTCTTTGAATTTATTTTTGTTATTTGAAATGCAAGTTGGCATTTATTGTCTTTTGGCATGCTAACACAAATGGGGGGATTGGCGAACACCCTGTATTTTTACATTTAAAATTCCTCCCTTCTTTGTACCCTCCATATAAAACGCTCATACTTGACAAGATCTTCAATTCGATTAAGTTTGGCAAGCCAAGTGGCATAAACGAGTAGCTAATGTAAATGCAACCCTGGCCAACCATAATGCATTCCTTATGAAAGCCTCGATGCTCGCTCAGTCGTTTGTCTATATGAAATTCTCCCTGTAGCTTCTATTCTTTTGAACATGAAAGCTTTTCGGCCAAAGACGAGATCGGGATTTAATCTCTTTGTGATAAGAGCCAACACACATGCCCGCTGCTTTGTCCAAATGTGGAAGGGAAAATGTCAGAGAATTTCCTGATCAAGTGTTGTTTGTGTGTCATCCTCAACACATGAATTTGCTATACTTTTGCCATACGCTAAAAAAAAAAAAAAAAAAAAAAAAAAAAGTAATCAGTTGGTGAACTCGAGCTTTAAAAATTGAAATATGTACTCTCGATCTTATTTATTTATTTTTTTTTTTATTTATTATATTTTTTATTTTATTTTTGTACCATCGGAGTGACTGTGATTTAATTTGTGTTGCGAGGGTCCATGCGTGGGGTGACTTAGAGGAGGAAAAAAAAAATGTAATAACATACAAATTTAATTTGGCAAATAAAAACTGCAAGTAAACAGATCGAGGAGAGTGTTAAAAATTTTCGACCTTAGACTTGGGAAGCTAACGGGATTTTGGTCTTTTCATCTTTCTGCTACGTTGGTTTGATCATGAGAAACTTCGAACCCACAAGTGATCCCTCGAGCTTGCTTATTTTCACTTTTGCAATATAGACTGGCAACATTGAACATTGGATATTCTTCACCCTATTTTTTTTTTTTTTTTTTTTTTTTTTATCAAATATAGCAAGAATGAAATTTGAATGTCAACGTGGATCAGGCGAGAGGTATATTGCGGGTTACGCTAAAAGGACTTAGGGAATTTTCCCGGAGACATGTTGAGCCCTTGACGGCCGCTAACAAAATTAAACTCATTCTGCTTACTTCCCTTCTTTTTTTCCCCATCCCCATCCCCCTACTCCTACTACCTCACTTCGAAATCCATCCACTTTATTAGCATTCGCTTTATAATATATATATATATATATATATAAGTATATTCTAATATTTCTTTTTCTCTTTTTGTTTCAGGTAAGTTCACTTATTTTTCATCCATCTATGATATCAATTCTGGTGAGTTCTGATCTTTTAAATTTGAAATGAATTTCAATGTATTTTACATCACAAAAAAAATGGTGAAAGGTTAAATAAAGTATTTTACACTTTTTTTTTATCAAAAAGAATATATAGAAGAGATATAAGAGAAATTTTCAAAGATTTCTAATTTATTAATAATAAAAATTTGGTTGTTTATTTTATAGCAAAGTTAATTTTGATGATAGAAAAATTCTTGATTTCAGATTAATATAATTCATTTTCAGGCGAATCTACATTTGAGGGTGGAGGGCTCGCATTTTTCATTTACCTTCTTATTAGTAATTAATATTTAATCTTTATATATAATAAAAAAAAAATCTTTCTTATCTTATGTTTCCCAAAGTGGGGCAAACGCCCCACAGGAGGGCAATTTGATTGTAAAGGGGGGCAACTCGAAAATGGACTCGACAAGAGTTTAACCCTTTTTAATATTAAAAATTATGTATATGTTACATAGAGGGGTATAATAATTTTAGGAGGGCTTAGGTGGCACGAAAAAGGTTGGGAAACACTGTTATAGACCTTTAAATAGGTTAATGAAATAGTATTAGAAAAATACATAATTTCATTATTATCAATTTTTTTTATGACATTTGACCAAATATGTAACTAACATAATCGTTTGATAAAATTAAAATTTTCAATATAAAAATTCCATGTTAAAGTATAATTAGTCTTCCCTTCTTCTTAAAAATATTTTTTTCTTTTACAAATTTTATTAAAAATAAACTCAAAAATCATTTTTCTTTTAATTGAAAGATTTTTAAAAACACTTAATAGAAGATTTTTATTAAATAAAAAAATAATAAAATAACATTAAACCAGTTTAATTTTTAAATTAGGAAAATTTTAATTGCTTGGTCCTTTTTTAGCCCTCTGCCCTCTGACTTCGTCTGATATATATATGAAAACAATAAATATTTTTATTGGAAACTAGAGAAATATCTTGACATGCCAATAAACATTTTTATATTACACCAATACCTCATTTTGAGTCGGGGCCACGTTCCAAAAAACACGACGCAAAGTGAATTAAGATTTTCTATGTCAAACCATGTAAAGATCGAAGATAGGTTGCAGGGTTACGAAAATACTACTTTTTAAAAAGAAATTTGAACAAAAAGTAAACATTTATAAATACAACAATTTTATACAATTTTATTATATCAATACAAAAAACAAAATAAACTATTCAATTAATTTATGAAAAACAAAATTAAAATTAATTAATTAATTGATAAGTTCATAGTGGCTCTTGTCGTAAGTCGGCTTTTTCTCACAAAAAATTGGTCCAACGTTTGCTGAACATATTATTATTGAATTTACATATCTAGACGAAACGAGCAATTCAATATATAATTAATATCTATTTAAAAATAAATTAAAATTAATAAATAAAATAAATAATAATAAATTAATTAATTAAAATTACAAAATACTATTTACAAAATTTGCGATGATCTCACTAGTATACATAGATTTTTACCGACCGACGATAGTAAGGGAGGTATTGTTTTCACACCAAATTTCACATGTGGAGATTTTTGCATATCTCCACGAATTAATAGAAAAAAGTATTTTTAGCATGATGTCTGTCCGTCCGTCCGTCCGTATAGATGTGTACAGCTTGAACGGCTCAAAGGATTTTGATGAAATTTGGTATATTTACTTAATGCATCAGTATGATGGATTGTTCAACTGCAAATCCGGAAACCGGAAGTGGTAGTATTAGCGATCGACGATAGGAAGGGAAGGGTTATTTACCAAATTTCACATGAGGAGATTTTTTACATATCACCACGAATCATGCACTTTGTATTGGTTTTATCCTCGAGAAAAATCATCTTTATTAGTTTTTTCTTAATTTAAAATTATGTGACGTCATCCAGCCATTCATGACGTCACAGCCTGGTCTTACATATATATTCTAAATAAAATCAAATTAAAAATATTTATGTTCTATCCATATCTGTTTTTTATTACATTAATAGATATATTAAAATTATTTGAAATTGTTTCTGTAGCTGGAAATTAATTTACTTCAAACCGTCGGTCGGTTCGGACCTGGCCAGAGGTCAACTTATTTAAATATTCTTTTGTTACACATTGTATTTAATTTTTTACTTAACATTCCACTTCATTTTCCACAAAACATATCACCTTGATGGACATTCTGGGATATCCTTCCAAAAAAAATAAAAATAAAATTTCAAAAAATTAAATACTCGAACCAAAACAACGCAACCTCGAACATCTACCGACGCACAGTGAAAATTAACACTAATCGAGCAACGAGGCAACTTGGAAAAAATGAAAAACGAAACGATGGAAATCGAGGTATTGGTGTATTTATAAACTATAATGCAATTCATTAGATCAATATCCAGGTAAAAATTTAATAATAATATTTTCATTTGATCTTTTGAATAATAAAAAACAACTTTTAATATAATTTATTCATTTTAACTCAGTCATTTAAACTGAATAATAATATTTCAAATAATCTATTGATTACATTAAATTATTAAGTTCTTCCACCATTATATATATATATATATATATATATAATTATGGTTAGAATCGTTTAATGAAATTAATTTTTTATTTGCCAAAGACATTTACAAATATTTTCATTTTCCTAATCCTAGAAGATAATCTCCATATATCGTATATATTTTTTATTTTATATTTTTTTCTCTGAAGTAGAAGAATTTTTCCCATTCATCAGATTGATGAAAATAAGTAACCAAATTATTAAATAATTTTAGAGAGCATATGCCTTCACACTTTTATCTATGTGTAAACAGCTGTTATACATTTCTCCTAGCTTCCTGTTCTCAAGTATTTAACCAGCTAAAAAAATAATTTCCAATATTTAGTTATATATTTTTCATCACTCCAATGTATTCATTTTTTTATAATAAATTAAAAAAAAAAATCAACAAGAAATCTTAATTAATTCATGATAATAAAAAGTAATTAAAATACACATTGGGTAGAGATTAATTTATTTAATATTTATACTTCAGGTTATTTAATTAGAAAAATGATTAATGTTGGATTCTATGAAATAATAGTTTTCGATAAATAGTTCTTCAGATTATTTATTTTATATCTTCTTTTCTGATGCTAGACCCTTTACAGCTATTTAACAGTTATTTTTACATGTGATATTTTGTATTTATTTATTTATTATTTATTACTTTTTAGACTTGCTTCCCTTTACAGTTTCTAGTCCCTTATGGCTTTGATATTTTATATTTATTTACTTATTTATTATCTTTTAGGCTGGTAGCTCTTTACCACTTTCATCCTTTTTCTTTATCTATGATAATTTTTATTTATTTGTTTATTTATTGTTTTTTTTATATATATATATTTTTTAGACTAGCAGTCCCTTTATAGTTGCCAGTCCTTTTTGACTGTGATATTTATTTATTTATTTATTTATTATCGCTTTCTTTTTTTATTGATAACTTAAATAAAAGTGATATCAGATTGACCTGGATTCTTAGAGGGAAAATAATTTATAAAATGGAAGGCGCTAAATGAGTTAACTATCGAAGCACCTTTAATTGGAATAAATTGAAAAAAAAAAATGATTCCTACTTCGTTAAAAATAAAAGTTAATTAACAATCAATCCTAAAAAAATTATATATATTTTTTTAAGAATACATTGGTAATTTTTCTATTTTTTAATTCAGATACAATTTTTGGGTTATTTGGTCTTTTTTATAATTTTTAATGATTTGTTTTTTTTTTACAATATTTTAAATTATATATATATAAAAATAATATATTTAATTTTCAAATAGAAATTAAAAAAAAAAAATAATAAGAATTGAAATCTCCTTGGAACCTAATAAATTTTGAAATTGAATTTGTTTACTAAATTTTTAAAATTAAAATTTCTTTTTTATTTAATTTTTAATATGTTTGTCTATTTACCATCACATGCTTGTATTATTTACTATCAATCTATAATTTATATATTTATATACCTTCTGTATAGTGGTAATATAGAAATATAGAAGAATACATTGAACCTTATAAGTTTATATTTTGAAGGTATTTGTTGTTAAAATATCAATAATATAGTATAGAAATAAAAGCAATCTTTTTTTGAAGTAAAATCTTTGCATATAAATTAGTTGCTTATATATCAATTCACCATTAATTTATTAAATATATTTAATTTTAGTTTCTTTAAGGCATAAATGGTCGTATTGCTGAGGTGCCTAGATCTTCAAATAATAATAAAATACCTGGAATACCGAGCTATCGGTAACAAATTTATGTAATTTATTATTATAAACTTTAAAAATTTTACTATTTTTTAATTAATTATTACAATTGTTAAATGGGTCTTCTAAAAATGACCCATCAAAATAAAAATAAATATTTTTAATTTTATTTCGAAATTAAATAAAAAAAATATTAATACAATATCAATTTAAAAAAGAATAGCAAGAGTCAAATTTTAATATAGACGAGGTCTTATAAATTTACTATTTGAAATTAAGAAAATACTAATAAAGTTGAATTTTCTCGAAGCTGAAACCAATACAGATCGATTTTTCTTTATAAATATTATTTATTGTGTGAATTTCAAAAAAATTCTTCGAGCGGTTTAATATCTCAAAAATATACATATATATATATATATGCAATTTTTGCTAGTATAATAAGATAAGATAAGATAAGATAAGATATTTAATTATAGAATATATTTCTATATAGCTATTTTAGTGATCTGAAAGAATTGAATACAAGCAATTCGTCAAGGAAATTAAAATAGTAAAATTTGCCCCTTATCTGAAATTCTTTGCTATAAAAATTTTATTACTTTAAACACATAAAAGTGAAGTATAGAGGATAGAAAACAATTATTCGTGTTATATTATTGATAGGATCGATCACCACGTAACATGCATAATTTAATATGCTTAATTTTTGACTCTTTACCATGTTCAAAGAGTTTATATTACCATTTTCATCTTATTTATTTATTTAAATAATCTAATTAAATCAAGTGGCTTGCATTTTTTTTTATTTCTTTATTTATTTGCATAAAGCCGGCAGTGGACTGTCTCGAATAGCTTCTTGGTTGCTCTGCCCCGGGGCCGACAAGATACATGCACATCACCCGTCGAGGAATTTCTTCTCCACCAAAACAATGTGCTTCGGCTACGATTGCAACTTGTATCGAATAACTTGAACGAACCAATTCGCGCCTATCACGAAACAACATAATGCATTTGGATAACGGGACTTGTAAAATCCGATACAAATTCGGGCAAACGCTCACCTCTGGTGTTGCCCATGGATTGACTCGACCATTCATCTTGTTTGTTGATTTGTTATTTTATGGTAGCCAATGGTTTGTGTTGCCTCTCGGCTATTTGGTATGCACTGAGCTCTGCTGAAAGGATCAGCCTATCTCGCTCTGAAATCCGTATCAATATGACAAAGTGGCTGAGGTAATCCTCGGGCTGATAGCAAAGGGGATCCTGTCCTTGGCTCTGGTCCTGGGGTAATTGGTTCAGCTGGCGCCAGCACGTTCGACTTATCAATAGCTCATCAGGACCCCAGGACCAACCTGCCCTTCGGCTCTTCCTCCTTCTTTCTCCCACCTGGTTTCAACTTGAGGGAATTCGATCCTCCCCTACCCAACCCCCTCAGATTGGACCCACACTCGTTTTGCTCGTAAGTTGACACGGATCCGAACATGACGAAAAGATTTGACAGTTATTGCGGTTCATCGTTTTTCACTGCTTTCGATGAAAAAGGGATCTATTTTGAAACCCAATACTCATATATATATATATATATTTATTTTTATTATTATTATTGGAAATTTAAAAAAAAAATTATTAAACCTTTAAATTATCATTTTAATTATATAATCTTGTGTTTTTTTTTTGAAATTTTTTTATTCATTATATTTTAAATGAATGAAACCAATACTACTAATCAGAATAAACAGATTTTCAAAATTTGTTAATTTTTCTTTTATTTATTTACGATGATGGTGGATCAAACAATTTATTGTAGACATAATATTGTTCAATTGATTATTTAAGTTATACTAGATCAGTGTTTCCCAACCTTTTTTGTGCCATGCCCCACCTAAGCCATTCTAAAATTATGTAACTTATACAGAATTTTTAATATTATAAAGGGTTAAAATCGTGTCGAGTCCATTTTGGAATTGTCACCCCCCCCCTGTGGGGCGTGGGCACGTTGGGAAACACTGTACTAGATAAAACTATATATATATTTAAATAATTAAATATTAATTTATTTTTTATTATTAATAATTTTGTGGTTTTAATTGACTAAACTTGTTGATTTTTTTTATAATAAAATAAAAAAAAATATTTAAAATATTTTTTTCATTCTAATAAATTTTTGATTTTTCTTTTTTTTATAATAAAATATATATAAAATAAAAATATTTTAAAATTTTTTTATATATTCTTATAAATTTTTGATTAATCTTTTTTTTATAATATAAAATAAAAATATTTTAAAATTTTTTTATATATTTTTATAAATATTTGATATGATTTTTTTTTTTTTTTTTTTGATAATAAAAATAAAAAATATTTTAAAATTTTTCTTATAAATTAAAATGCTTATAATTTTTTTTTAAATCATGTAATTTAAAAAAAAAATATTTATTATTAATTATTATATACCTATATTTTTTAATTATAATTAATTTTATATCATTTTGAAAATCATGTGATATATACATTTGCCAATTGATGATTTGAAAAATGTAGTATGATTAATTTTGATAAATGTCAATCGATCTTCCTTTTTTAAGAATAACTAATTGTTAAAATATTTACACATGCTTTCATCATTATTTGATTTTCCTTGGATACTTTTTTTTTTAATTCTAATAATAGCTGAGTGAACTATTTGTTCCTCTCAGCTTAAAAAAAAAATTCAATAAATTTAAGATGTGTCTCTTTAGTTAAAAATTTTATTGTTTCATTCGTTTCGTCGTTGTATATATATCACTACTGTTTTATGCATACTTATCTTTGTGAACAGGGATGTGTTTATTGTTTTAAACGTGTTTAGAGCTTCTTTGAATTTGATTAAATTACGCCTCTGTAATCTCCTCCCTCAAACTAATCAAATGGAAATGTTTACCTCCTCGATGTCGCTGCCAAACAGTATACGAATCCACGATTGATTCGCTTGTTTTGCTTTTTTTTTTATTTTTCCTTCCTCTAATCATTGGATGAAGTTATTCAAATAGATTCACAGCATTCGATTTGATTATTTTTTTTTTAAATCTCCGATTAGGTGATGGTCGTAGGGGACATGGAGTTGTTTCTATTCTTAATTTGTTCCTCTTTGACGAATTTCATGACCACCACACTCACCAGCACACTCACCACACTCACCACATAATGCCGCTCAGTTCAACTTTTATTATTATTAATGATGGCTGTTATGCGTTGACGGTCTTGGACCCATCACCATCATCATCATCATCATCATTTCAAAACACTTCTTTATCTTCTCAAGTCAGAACTCACAATGCTAGATTGGAAATTAATACCTAGGGTCCTCTCAGGAGACAAAACTTTGTTAATATTAGGGTGACGATATTGTCTGGATTTCGGGATTGTCCTAGGAATTGGTGACGTGACTCCGATGACCAATGAGGTGGCTAAGATAGGATCGATGGTGGAAAAATAACAAAACAATGGGTGATTTTTTATATGTATATAATTTTTTTTTGTAAATGAATTATCATAGTTATTGGATATCATAATTAAAACATTGCAATGATTCAAAATGGTTTAGAAATTCGAGTTTAGAAAACATAATATACAATATACATATATATAAATATATATATACTACTATATATCTAAATATTGAAAATATTATTAATTTATTTCAATTAATCTTTTAAATACACTTAATACATAGTTTTATTTATACTATGTTTTTCTTTTAAGATGATAAATAAAGAAGCATGAATATATCAATTCTCACTGAAAATATTAAATTATAATCATCTTATAAATTTATTAAATGAATTTGTTTGATATTGAGTTATTATTTAGAATTTAAATTTTAAAATTGATTTATTTGAATAATTTTGGTAATTGTTAGAATTAATATTTTTGTATTCATTGACAAATGAATCCCTGAAATGAGGAAGCAGTGCGAAGCTTACTAAAAATTCTTCTATGGGTTTTTATACAAGTAAATTAATATTTTTAATATATGATATAAGATTGATACAATATTAACAGGTAGCCACGATAAGGTCTTAACCTTTATATTATATCTATATATATATATATAAATATTTTAGAGGAGTAGTAAACCAAATATGGTATGGGAAACATAAATCCCCTCATAAAATTAGTTATTGACCATATACACCAGGAATTAAGCGTATAACCAATTCAAATTAATTTTTGAATAAACTTAAAATATTCTTTTTTTTTGTTAGTCAGATTGAATAGAAATTTTCCTTTCGTTGTAACACCAATTAACAAATTTATTTATGCATATACACGAAATGTTTTATTCTTATTCTTATTCTTCTTATTATTAGATTTACAAGGAGTAAATAATGATTGATTTATTAACGAACCTCGAGCGGCGTTTCTTAACAATAAAATCCATTACTAGAATCCATTTCATACATTACAACGTTAATTCAAAATTTATTCTTTTCATCGTTTAATTTCTATTATTAACCATCCATTTATCAGAGAAATGGATGATTATCTCATTATTTTTCATAAGTTCATTGTTTATATTTTAGAATGAATAACGAATTCAATCTACGCGGTATTTTTTGTTTTGTTTTGTTTTTTGATCAAAGAGTATAATAACTAATTTCTCTATAAATCTATATATATATATATATATATATATATATATATATACATGTACAAATGAAAGTAAAAATATCTATTTCAATAGTAGAAAGGCTTCTTGACCAGAAGGTTACTAAATTGGCTAAATAAATGATTAACATTCAATTTCAAACTTTGATTAAGTGTCAAGTTTCATGCTGTTTCCCCATTTCATTTATGATTTTGTAATTTCTCCTATTCACTTAATCGTAATTCAAAGTATAGTCTGTCCAGCCAACATACTCTTTACATTCATTTCCTCCTACCCTCCAAACCACCCTCACTCCCTCCCCACTTCTGTTTCGTCCCTTTATAGGCCATATGCCCCTGTTTATGCCGAGCAAATAGACCTCGTACAGTGTGCACAATTAATTAGCTGTTAACGTGGATCGTTTTCGAGTTTGTTATTGATAAGTATGAGTTAGACGTAATCACTGCCACTGGAGAGATTAATTTCGATTCTTATCAATGTACATATGGTTAGAACAAGTGTTGCAAGATAACTAATTTAGTGCTTTTTTCGAAATCTTACTGCTAAATACAGATGCCTATTCCTTTTGGAATTAAAATATGTAAAAAAAAATAAAAAAAAATATCTTTCGCTTGCGCTACTCTTTCGAAAGGAAGTCATAAATGTTTTACCCTTAAGGCTAATGACTTTTTAAGGTTCTATAATTTTTCAATTAACTAGACTGAAAAAAGCTTTTTAATTTGTGATATAGTATATTATCTGTTTTATTTTTTAATTGTATTATTCTTGCATTCAGATGTTTTAATCTAAATATATTCCCTACCCTTTCTTAGTATTATTAAAAACAGTAAATCTATTTCGTTGGAAGAGAGAGTGGGTGCCTGTAACCGTCTGGTGACGAATTTGCAAGGCATTTATTGGCCTGTTGTTTGAAAATGGGAGCGTCTTAACGGGTGAGGGGTTGTTTCTTTCCCCTGTTTGGTTGGCATAGGCCACCGGCTGTTGGTACTCCATGTTAAATGTTTAGCAATCCATTTTAGCTTCATTGTTACTCATATCTTTTCTTTTGGGCATTTTGTGGCCGAGAAACGGTGGTTGCGTTTTGCCCGGTGAAATGATCCGCACGCCATTGCCTCGCAAAGAGGCGCCAAATATTCACGGTCGAGGAAACAATTTTGAACGTGAAAAGTTCCCAAAAAAACATTTACTATGCATGACAATGGACGACTATTTGTTTTATATACATGCTTAGAGTGTTTGTGTCTCCGTCTAAATGTTGATAGAGTGAAAGAGAGGGATGTATGATTTGCTTGTCGGGCATCTTTCCAATATCTTACTTACCCTCGAGATGGGTAAAGGGATCAACTGGGCGAAAAAAAGCCTCCCTAACACAAGGGTGAGAACAGCATCTTGGACCTGTCTTCTCCCATAGCTCCCCACCCCCCTTCCTTAGCGTTTTACTCTGATCCGATCCTGCTAATCTTGCAACCCACCACAAATACCGTCGTCATTTGGATAACTTCATAATGAAAACCGTTCGTTTTGAAATCCATTTATTTATTCTTTCGCCAGATTTGCCTTCCTTCTCGGTTGTCATCGATTTAGTTATTTATTAAAAATATGTTTTAACTTTCAAAAGATAATATCTTTTTTTAATATCGACCTCACTTTATAATTGTAAAATGGTTAATCAAAACAAAAACCAAACCATTGTTTTTTTTTATCCTATAAAAGAACAAACTGAATATTTCATAAACTTTTTTAGTTAGTGTTTCAGAAAGATGGGAATGTTTATTTTATAGTCCTTGTGTGACAAACGCATTAGGAGATTACATACAACAATATTATAATATGAAATAAAGAAAAATTATATGAAATTTTAAAAATGGAAATTCTTGCTTTTATTTTATTAACTATTCAGCATCCAAAATAAAATTCGTGTTCAGAAGTATGTATTATTTTTTCTTTTCATCTGATTTTTATTGATATTGTGAAATTAATAAATAATAAATTTTTTAAATTTCTTTGTTATCTCTTTCTGTGACAATACCTGTTTTAAAAGTTCTTAGTAGAAGTAATTACAATTCTTCAATTATTTATCCACCTACATACAATTCCTATCTTCTTCTAATTCCTCACTTTATGTACCTACTTGGCCTACCTCCTGGTCCTTTCCCACTTGGTTTCCTTTTAAACTAACTTCTCGCTAGGAATTTCTCTCTTACGACTTGTTTTGTTCCCTTCTTTTGTGAATAGAAATTTAGGAAGGTAAAATATCTATATATTTTATGACTTACTAGGTATATTTTTTGTCTGGTGAAGGGTGTAGAGCTGTAGAGGGTTTCTTTTTCTTTTGAAACTATATTCTATAAATTTATATAATGAAACTCAATGAATTTATTTTTATTGACTAATTGTTAAAGATAGGAGAAAACCTCTAGCATTTAATTCCAATTTCGACCTCTTTAATTACTAGAAGTTTTTAATTACTTTATATATGCATCGGCATGATTTAGCTTTTATGACTTTTATTCTTTTTTTTTTACAGAAAGAAAAAATCTATTCAATTTCTAATACTAATTAATTTAATTTATTTCGTTAAAAAATATAATTAAGTAATAATACACTTCGTGAGCCCGCATAAGAAAATTTCAATTCTTCTTGAGATGTTTATTGCTCCACCGATTAGCTTATTAATTAATTAATTCAATCTTGGTACCAGTTATTTTGTCGTTGCACAAAACACAATCCATCATAATGGTAAATTTCTATTTAAAAATTATGATGCTTTTAACATTTCATGAATAACAAAGAAGATGATCTCTTGATAAGTCTTTTATTGTCTTGGTTCAACGCCTCTTTTAATTGCGGCCAATGTTAACAAACCATTTTCTCGGATCCCTTGAAAAAGTTATTTTTTTTTCTTTTTGATCCATACATACATGACCTTTAAACATCCCCAAAGAGTTATAAAATCAAGGAAGTTGTGATTAAAGGTTTACGCGACTCCAATGGGTGAAGAAATGCTTACATGAAGGATGTTGATAGGGAATACAATTGAAAATGGGTGGTTAAATTAAGGACGCGAAGGGAAATAGGAGAAGATGAAAATTATATGTAGGTGGCTGATGTTTGAAATGATTAAAGGAATGAAATTGCTGCGATTAAGAACTTTCGAGTACAGTAGCATTATAGAAAATAAATATATATATATATATATATATATATTTTATATGGATAGATAGATAAATAGACATTCCAATTCATCGCAATTCTGCATCATTTCACTCCCTTTTTACTATCTCGCCAGATATAGTATTGCGATCACGAAAATTTCCCATGTCGAGATTTTGATGTTTTTATACGTTTTAAAGGTCCCTGAATCATTTTCACTAAGGTGGAGAAAAATGTCTGTGTGTGTGTGTGTGTCATTACCTACCACTTTTTCATTTATGTCCCTCTAAACTGACCGTAAAAATAAAGATATATGTTTGATAGTTTTTTACATAATTAAAAATTATATAAAACTGCTATATATAGAATTTCAGCTTGATTGAATCGCTGAAAGTACCGGAATTAATTTTTTAACACGTTGACTGGCAATCACGTGCCAAACACGCTCTGATTTAATAAATATTATTTATTAATTTTAATTTATAATTTAATCAATTAAATTTAATTTAAATATAATATATGTTAATTAATCCAATTCAAATTTGCGAGATAGTCGAGTGGAGACACTCCAGATTTTTTTTCTTTCTTTCTCACCATCATTTAATTTCTTACTTTCGATTGACCCTAATTTTAATATTCTTTTTTTTGCGCAATAATAATAATAATAATCATTTACTTTGAAATATGCTTTTTTTAAATATTTTTAAAAATATGTTAAAATTGGTTAAATCAATTTTTGATTTTATATACTTGCATTCTACCTATGGTATTAAAATAAATAGTCACGTTTTTTTTATTTTTGAAATTTTGAACTGGTTGATCGTTTAGGTTTTCATTTCTTGTTGGTTTGGGTGAAATTCTTAAATGTCAAGGGAAGGAAAGTCGACAGTGGCGAGTACGACGCCTTGCCACCCCCTCTCCTCCCTTATCCCCTCACCCACACCCCAATGACTGACGACATGTTCTTTTTCTTTCGTCCGTCAGCTTTGCTTTCTCTTTTTTTTTCATTTGTGTGAACCTATTACAAGGCTAGTGGCGAGTTACAGCCTCCGCGATCATTAATCATGATTCTTTTATCATTAGCTTCGATGGCAGCCCCTGCAACAGACCCGGCTGATCGGCACCTGGACTTCGAATATGCCTAATAGAGATATCTCACTCCCCACCAGGATCACGAATCCAACGACTCGCTAGTTAGGTCCATCTCGATCGAGGCCCCGAGATGTTTTACAATCTCTTCGAGCCTGTTGCTCAACTAACATCTTATTTCGTTTCACGCCTTTCCCTCTCACTTAATTACTTGAATTAAATACCATTCAGTTGGCTTGGAGGAGGATAAAAAAAAAACGCAGCACGTGGATCGGCAATGAATATAAAACTCGGCTATATAATATATTTAGTCGATATTCAATACGAGTTGGAAATAGTGACCTTTTATATTCCATTTAGCGATAACATGTGGACATTTTCGTTTGTGTTTATTAATCCATGATAATTAATTAAAAACGATGCTAAATTATCACCCATAGAACAAGATTGAAATAAACAATATTTAGCGATCGAAAAGATTTATTATTTTATTTAATAAAAAAAAAAAAAAAAGTAAATTGAAATGAAATGAAAAATATTGACATATAATTGACGTTATTAAATTAATTATAACTTTCTCTAAATTGATTACTGATAACTCGTTTGATGTCTCTTTGACTTTGTCCTGTGGTTAGTTGATTGACCGAAAAGGATTAAGAAGATGATGAAGATAAAGGGTGGGTGGTGTGGAATGAGACGGGAGGTGTGTCGTCATTGTAATCATGGCATATCCGAGAGGGTCTGTGTGTTTGGTCGCGACCTACCTCCCCCACACCCTCCCGGCACGTCTTTCACTCACCCCTGCCCCTTCAGATCTACCTGCATCCCCCGAATGCAGCACAAGACAAGTAGTCTTACGCTTAGCTAAGCTTCTTAAATCCCTCTCTGATTTACCGTTTGGGCTTGCACGCAATTAACAAGTTCGCTCCCGACTCGTTGGTTAATCCGATGAATGATGCTAAGGGGGTAATAACACTCTATATTTGATTTCCTTGTAAAGTTCAAGCTGAGATTCCAGAATTTTAGAAGCTCAGGTGTTGACAGGAAATTTATGAAGCCTTGCAATTTCCATACAAGCTCAAAACGTAACGCCATTTGTTATTTTAATATGTTCATCTTACGATGGAATGAAAATCGTTTAATAACTGAGTAGAAGAGACAAACCCAGTGAGTGGCCAGGTTAAAGGATGGGAGAGGGCATGTTTTTTTTTTGTTGTTGTTGTAAAGTTACAGTATAGTAAGTGCGATGCACATTTACACATATATTCCTACTAATCCACAATATTCCCCCTTCCTCCCCAAGTGAGAAATGGTTTTGATTTCCATGCTTCGCCTAACCCAGCCAATATGACAGGCCAACGATCCGTTACGCAGCTCCCGACATGAGCCAATCAATCCTACTAATTATGAGTAACGATCGAGTTGCGCTTCCGACCAATTAGCCACTTCTGACCGCTGTTCTACCTGATTCCCCCATCCCTACCTTCTCTGACCAACAACCTTCTTCGTATCTATAAAAGTTTATTTAAAAATTGTTCCAATAATGATAAACGAGACTGAAAAAACATTCACTTAGATTTATTAATGGTGTTTTTTTTTTTCTCTCCAAGTAACTTTTATTAGATTTTACTAAAAATAATCTTAATCTAAGGGAAATTGATAATATCTTTTTTTCACAGGTAGATAGATATGTTATTGTATTCATTTGAATAAACTTTAAAGTTTTATACCTTGCATTATTTCAAGACTGACATTCCGTAAAATAATAAAATTTATAGACTTTTTTGTTTTTGTTTTACTACGGTCGGTCGATTTTGTCATATACTCTTAATAGAGAGGAATCATTGCAATTTGGTAGATAGTGTTATAAGCATTGTTTCGGTTATTTATGTTTATCTATTCCATAAGTATGGTTAGATTTTTGTCAAAAGTAGAAATATTTTATTTCTTCTAATAATTTAATTTTAACCTTCAAATAAAGAAGAAATGAAATTGAAAAGAATTCTTAATTCTATGCCCAAAGTAAAATATTTGAATAAATATTATGAATAAATTCAATGATATTTAATAGTTAACTTGGAAATCTGAGACCACCGAATTTCTATTAAAATATAACCAAGAAAATAATGAGTGAAATAAAAACGTTCTGAACCTTTTTCAACAATGACTTTGGCATTGATAAGGATTATTCCAATTAGTTCAAATACTTACTTTGTTCGATAACTTTAGTTAATTTAAAAGAAAATTTTATAATTCGGGATTCAGAAGTAATCTTCTCTTTGGTTAAAAAAAAATCTAAAGAACTTTTTAGCAACCGACGATAGGTAGGAAAGGTATTGTTACTTTATATTATTATAAAGGGTGTCCAGGAAGTAAGGACGAATTCAAATTGGCTCCATTTTATCAAACGACGATTGGCAACTCTGGTATTATCATGTTTGTTACAACAATGCTCACCACACAAAAGCTATCAGGATACGAATGGGAAAGATAACAAATAACAAACATGATAAAACCAAAGTTGCCAATCGTCGTATGATAAAATGGCGCCAAATTGAAATTCGTCCTTACTTCCTGGACACCCTTTATTATACTTGAGGTTAAAAAGAAGAAAAATTTAGGAGAAGATTAATTCTGATTCCGGCATTACAAAATCCAATTAGATCAAAATTAAGATTATACCTAATAATTTTTTTCCTTATTATCTGAGAATATACAAAAATAAATTACAATTTAAGTAAATTTAATATTTTTAATAATAATAAAAAAAAACAATACTTTGAAATGATAATCTATTATCATTTCAAAGTGACAAGAAAACAAATCTTGAACAACAGTGTCATGACGCCTAATAAAATTGTTGTCCGGTCACAAAGACGATGGCTTCATGGACTGCTGCCAGTTCTCCAGTTGAGATGCACTTCAAGGTTTCACGCCAATTGGATCATAAATGCCAGTGCATATAAAACTGACATCGCAGTTGAACTGCCATGTGCAATTTTAACAACTTGCTCGCATGAATCGTGCTAATGATCTTGTCTCTTTGAGCTCTAACGCCATAAAATTCAATGAGCGACTTATTTCGCGGCAATTGTTTAAATGGCCTAAAGTGAAAAATCACTTATTCCACCTGCAATAAAATATAGATAATTTGAAATCTTTTATTAATATTTCATTGAGAAATCAGGGTTGACTCGGATGTTAAAAAGAACGCTCGCCAACAAGAAACCACATTCTTGCTTCAAGTTCATTTTTATTTGGTTGACCAGGACGTTTTTCTTTTCACACTTGGGTCCAGCCTCCTTCAAGCTTGAGATCGTAATTAAGGAGACGGTAAAATGGGCCATTCGAATGGGCTATTACTTCACTTTACAACTTAAAACATTAAATAAATAAATAAAATAAAAATAAATTAGATGTTACTAATCCATTTTATATAATCTTAGGTTATTAACATAACTATAAAAAGTCAATGATTTTAACTTTTAGATTAGATTCTATTAGCTTCATAAATTTATTTTCATCTCCATCTTTTCAAAGAGAGATTCATATTCTTACAAAAAAAAACAAAAAAAAAAAACTACTTTTTTTTTCTTCTCTTTAAATGTATTTTACATACAATTATTAGTACCTGGAACACACCGAGCTATCGCTCGAGCCTTTAAAAAATATTGATATACAATTCTTTAATTATTTATTACAATTATTAAATGTTACATCATTCCATCAATCTGTTTAAAATGAATGGAAATGGTCCTCAATAATAATAAATAATATTAATCAAATTTGAATAATGTTTTAGTCAAAAAATATTAAAAATTATAAAAACTATCTAAAAATTAATTAATAAAAGAACAATGAATAAATAAATATAAATTAATAATTTAATAAAAAAATAACCACGAAAATAGATAAAAAAACATAAAACAATAAATTAACTAATAAAAATTTATAAGAATGAACAAAAAATTAAACGACAAAACAAATTAAAAAAATGTTTTTAAAATATCATAAATAAACTTATAATGTTTGCAAGACAAATAAATTTTAGATTTTTTTGGTGAGAGATTAATAAGTAAATTTCGTAATTTGATTCTAAAATATTATTAAAATAAATATTTTTAATTTTATTTCGAAATTAAATAAAAAAAATTTAAAATATTTTAAATATAAAAAAAAATATTAATACAATATCACTTACTGGTAAGAGGCAAATTTGAATATGGATGACGTAATTGCTGACGTCATATAAATTTACTATTTTAAATTAAGAAAATACTAATAAAGTTTATTTTTCTCGAAGCTGAAACCAATAAAGATCGATTTTTCTTTATAAATATTATCTATGGTGTGAATTTCAAATAAGCTGGAGTGTCTCCACTCGACTATCTCGCAATTTGAATTGGATTAAATAACATAATATATTATATTTAAATTAAATTTAATTAATTATAAATTATAAATAATAAATATTAAACCAGCGCATGTTTGGCTTTTTATTGATGGCACCATGGCACGTGTTGACGCGTGAGTTTGCAGTTTTAAAAAATTAATTCTGGTACTTTCAGCGAGTCAATCAAGCTGAAATTCTATATATAGGAGTTTTATACAATTATTAATCATGTGAAAAATAAACAAACATATATCTTTATTTTTACGGTCACTTTAGAGGAAAAAAATCAAAACGTTGTAGGTAATGACCCTCTTCCGGTTGAGCTACATTTCTCAAAAGTTGATAGAAAACTATGAATTTTGAATAATGCTCATGTACCAAATTGCATCATTCTAGCTCAAACCGTTTTTGCGTAATCTTGTCTACATACATACACACACACATACACACACACACAGACATTTTTCTCAACCTTAGTGAAAATGATTCAGGAACCTTCAAAACGTATAAAAACATCAAAATCTCAACATCGAAAATTTTCGTGATCGCAATACTATCTCTGGCGAGATAGTAAAAAATCCTTGGATCGGTTTAATATATCAAATATATATACACAATTTTGCTAGTATAATAAGATAACATTTTACAAAGATCAACGAGGTGAGGTTTTCTGTTATTTATTTGTTTGCTTATTTTGTTAATATAATTATAATGACTAACTTTTATTAAAAAATAATTCATATTACTTGAGTAATTGTGGAAAAAACAAAAATAAAAAAAAAAATTCCTATTGGGATTTATTACTTGTCGCTTTCCTCCTGTACCTACTAATTGCTCTTAAACCTCAGACCTTGACTAGTTTATGATCAGCAAAAACGTGAATCGAACTGGACATATCTACATTGTCTTAAATAAGTCGTTTAATTGTTTTTCGCTTATCTCTTCGTGACCCATCATTTCCCCTTCGAAAAATTTAATAGTTATTGTCTTGTGGGGTTGTTCGAGCTACTTGATGGATCATCAATCGGTGTTGAAGTTCATCGACCTGAAGATGCTTGGCTTTCCATTTCGATTCCGACTGGATGCTTACATCCGTTGACCTGCCATAAACTTTAGTTTTATTGTGTCCTAGGTGTTGGATTCAGATGACGTTTAAGCCTCACCCATTTTACACCTCAAAGCTGTGAAAAAATATCTATTATATGTTAAATAACTGTATAGAACAAAGCATTTTTATTATTTCAAACGAATTCAGTGAATAAAGTTAACATAAATTTCATAGTTTTGAAGATTTGGATATCTTCGTCTTTTTAATTAATTTATCTTTATTTGGAGAAAGGAGGTACATAGTCAAGGAAAAATTAATTAGAAAAATATTTAATTTTTAATCGTTTTTTTTTTCAGGACCAAAAATTGTCATTTGATACACAAGCTTGAAGAAAAATGCGATTAGTGATCGAAACGTTAACCAAAAATAAAATAATTCTCTAATTATATTTTTTCTTTTGCTGTACCTTCTTTATTCAATTATATATAATATTTAACAACTATCTACTGCTGATTAAGATTTTAATTAATTAATTTTCTGAAGCCAAAAATTTTAAAATTTCAACGCTTTTATCTATCTATCAATCTTTCTATATATATATATATATATATTGATATATATTTGTTGAAAAATGACTGGACCGATTTGGCTATTTTTACTATCTAGCCAGAGATAGTATTGCGATCATGAAAATTTTCGATGTCGAGATTTTGATATTTTTATACGTTTTGAAGGTCCCTGAGTCATTTTCACTAAGGTTGAGATGAATGTCTGTGTGTGTGTGTGTTTATGTAGACAAGACAAAATCGGTTTGAATTAGAATAATGAAATTTGGTATACGGGCATTATACAAAATTCGTAGTTTTCTATCAACTTTTGAGAAATATAGCTCAATCGAAAGAGGCCTACCACGTTTTCATTTTTTTTCCTCTAAACTGACCATAAAAATAAAGGTATATGTTTAATAGTTTTTCACATGATTAAAAATTGTATAAAACTGCTATATATGGAATTTCAGCTTGATTGAATCGCTGAAAGTACCAGAATTCATTTTTTAACACTGCAAATCACGCGCCAACACGTGACGTGGTGCCACCAACAAAGAGCCAAACATGCGCTTGTTTAATAAATATTATTTATTAATTTAATTTTAATTAAATTTAATTTAAATATAATATATGTTAATTAATCCAATTCAAATTTGCAAAATAGTCGAGTGGAGACAATCCAGCTTATTTTTTAATATTAATAACAATCCGAATAATGTTTATAGGCAAAGAATTAGGTATACGGAAAATTTACCTGTAAAATTTGTCAAAAATAATTATCTTTAATTATTTTTGTTTTCTATTTATATTCTATTTCGGCAATTTTATTAAAATTGTTTATTTTAAAATATTTTAAATTTATAGTTTTTTAATTTAATAGCAATTTTAATTATAATTTTAAAAAAATATCCACTTCCATATTTAGATTTTTTTCGCATAAATGATAAAAAAAAATAATTCAAATCAAACAAATAATTTTAATATTTTTTTGAATAAGAAACTTCGAAATATTAACACTAGATAGCAATTCGGTTGGACAGGTTCTAGAGTAAAGTACTGACTCGAAGAAATTCCTTGCCTTCTTGACAAGTATAAAATACCTCAACGTAGCTTTTTCATCATTCTACCTGAACACAGTCCAAGGGTGGATTCTGACAGGATATTACAATGTTTTGAAATTTTATAGCCTCAGTCAATTTCTAGTCGTAAATGCCAGTTGATATTAACAGCGTTTGTTCGGTATGAGCTCGTAAAAGCATGGTCCAGAGACCTGGGTTCTGGTCTTGGTCGCTTTCGTCTTTTAATTGTTTATTTACTTGAAAGCCTATTTTATCACTCACCTTATCATAGGCAAGTTATTATATCTTCTTCACTAAATTAGACTATAATATGTTTTTGCCTATAAATACTAATAATATTTAGATAATTATCATGCTTTCAGATAAAGATCAAAGAGTCCGAATCCTGACTTGATGGGAAATAAGCAGGTTCCTACTTTTATTGGTTTGCAGTGGCTTGATAACCGCCATCTTCTGTCCCTGTAAATGCCTACCGACTAGTATCAATAGGTGCATTATGAAAACAACACTAATAAATAATTAAAATTGAATAATAAATACACTAGACATGAAATTATTCTTGTCTCATTCATTCACATTAAATTAATGGTATTTTTCATTCCTAAACAGTTCACTTTTTTTTCACAAAGAGATAATCGTTTTCTTAAAAGAAACTTTTTCCAACCTTATATCTATTAACTTGCTAATGACTACCATAATTATTGAATCATAATATATTTATATATATATATATATACTAATATTTCATTATATACGGTTATTGTTTATGTTTTATATATGTTATATATAGGAATTTCAAGAGAAGGTTATCATTTCATGCAAACACATTAAAGAGTTATGAAACAATTATTAATTATATATGCACATTAGGTGGAATAAAAAAAATCATGCCTGGAAGAAATGATAAATTATCGGCTAAAGATCTACAAACGGAACTTATATAATTATAATTTTAAAATATTTATAAGACAATTTAACCTTTTTTCAATTAGCCATTAGTTAAATGCATCCACCGGAAAATAATATTATTAATTTATTTTATGATTCTTTTTAAATTGACTTGTAATTAGTTAACTTATTTTTCTTTATTTGTTTCTTTCTTTCTTAATTTATTTATTTATTTTTTTGTAGTATAATACTGTCTAATAGACGATGGTTGATTTTACCTGTTAGTATATTATTTAGTTCATAATTAGTATATATATATATATATATATAAATGAATTGCTGCTTAATAATATAAGGCTTAGAATTGATTATTATATCCTTTCCCATATTCGTATATATTAACATATATTTATTTAAAAAAAAAAAAAAATAGAAATTAATTTTTATAAAAAAGTTTTTACACTTATCTTTTTCTTTGTGTGCCGCCAAACCGTTAAAAGTGTGCCGCAGTAAAAAAAATGTTGAGAACCACTGGTTTAAGGATTTTAATCAAAGAGTATATCTTTTAAAAGACACAAAAGAGACCAACCGGATTAGCCCGAATATATTTTTTTCAGTGAACTTATCCAGATTCTCTCTAAAAAAAAAGAATATAAATATAAATTATTTTTCATTTCTAATAATCAAATATTTAAAATTCAAAAAACTATTCACAAGGTTAACATTTTATTTAGTTTAGTGAAATTATAGAATTATGTTTATTAAATTTACCATCTTTAGAATAATCCGTTTTTAAAAAAAAATTAAAAATGTAGAAAGTGTATCACATACAAATAAATATTCACAAATAATTAGAATATTCTAATATAGTTTATTAAATGTATCTATATTAAGAAAAAAAAGATTTTTATTTGTATTTAAAAACCGTTAGTAAAAAAAATTAGATAGATCTAACTTAATTCTATTTCAAATTTCAAAGGAATTCAAAAATGTTAATTGTCCTATGTCTTACATTTTTCTAAAATTAAATTTAAAATACAAGACATTTTTGTATGGAATTGGAATGGAACTTAAAATTTCCATCTAAGGTGCATGACACCTATAAAGTTTAATTTCAATCTGAAAAGTAAATTAAAAAAAAAAATATTTAATAATATTTAAACACTCTGTAATTTCAAATTGATTTATTTGTTTGGTTTATGTGTATTTTCGAAGTTACACCATCATTAGAAGCTTCCTGTTGGCCAATTTTCAGGTTTAAATCAAACATAATGTTTCAACAATTACCTACTGTTAAATCTATTAACTTCATAAATAAACTTAAACTGACGTATATATATATATATATATATATAAATAAAGCCTAATGATATTTTATAGGGTGAGTATATTTTGTTATGAGATTTTATGTCCATCTAAGGCATATTTTTATGTGTTTATGAATATTTATTTTAGATCATTTTTCTCTTATACTAATACTATAATAATAAAGAATATCTATTATTAAAGTTATGAGCCCATGATTTTTGTAACCATTTTCTACAAGTTGTAATGCTGGTCTACCTAAATGAAAAAAGATTTTTGCTGTTTTTGTGCTCCCCTTCGTGACAACCCCTTTGCCTAATAGCAGCGCTTCTCAAAATGGTTATTATAGTCTTATTACTAATTTAATAAATATTATAATAACGACTTGGATATTTAAAATGATTCGTTTTTGGCTCATTCTCTCTAGCGATTTCATACTTGCACACGGATGCACCCTTAAATACTAAAAGGGAATGAAATTAGAGGGATATTACTTTGAGTGGGATTTAAGCAAATTTCTTGAGTTCACCCTTGCAATAATTAATTCGTTTAATAATACAATCAAAAAAATACCTCATGTTGCAAAGACAATGTTAGTTAAATAATGTTTCAATGACCTAAATATTTAAATAGGGAAACTCTTTTGAATAACTAAAAATTTCAAATAAAATAAATTTAAATAATTCTTATAATTACCTAATTTATTTAATTTATCAATTATTTCTTATTTTTATAAACTTTACATGGATCTAAAAAAATTGAACATTCTTTGTTTGTATAGAAGTAATTTGAAATTTTCTACATATTTACTCAAAACAATGATAATTTAAAATAATTAATTGTTAAGACTTGATAATTAAATTAGAAACAATCATACAAACATTATATTGTGATTTCCCTTTGTTTTTACTTCTGCACAAGGTATTTCCCCATGTCATCAAAAAATTGGTTAAATAAAAATTTAAAAAATCTATAAAACCAAGTATTCCGTTTAAATGCCTTTTTTAAGAAAGTAAATAGATTTCTTTCTAATAATAAATAAACAAATAAATGTAAATATCTTTATTCTCCAAAAAAAATTTTACTTATTAAATATAGTTATTAATGTAATTTATATTTAATAATAAATGTTTTCAACTGTGACCAATAGAATATAGAAACCAGTGTAAAAGAATGAAAAAAATACCAAATTTTTTGATTCACCTTTCTTCTCACGCAATCACATGTAATGTTTTATTTAGGCAATGACAACTGGCCATATATTTGCAGCAAAATGTCTGATATAAATGTCGGCTGGTTTTTTTTTCCTCTTCTGTTTTCGTTACGAATTTATTTTCATACTTTCCTTAAATTTAAGTTGAGTTGTAACTTTAGAGATCACTCGCCGATTCTTTGACGCCTCGATAATCTATCACGTTAATTATTTTTTATTGTACATCTAAAAAAGAAAGAGACTGTGTTGAAAAACATTTTGACTCGGTGAAAAATCTCCATCATGTCATTCATAAAAAAAAATAATAATAATAAAATAAAAAAAATAAACAAGGCATACTTTTGCTTATTGTTCTCAAGGCAGATGAAGGTTTGTACGATGGTGAAGAGAGGGGGGGGGGGGGGGTTCCTATGACAAAGTGAGCTATTCGGTGATGGATTGAGTTGACGAAGCGTTGGGCGTAAATGAAGCGAAACAGATGAGATGATTAAAAGATGAGGAGTCTCGTTTTCTTCCTGACGATTAGTTGTTCAAGGCTTGTAATGTTAACACCTCAAACACCCCCTCGCCCTCAATGGAGGGGTTGTTTGGCATTAACATCATTAGCAACATTATACTATTCTGTTTGTTTATGGTATGAAAACAATTATACTAACGTTTTGCCTACAAAATGATCCCCTTTGTGTCCAATACCAACTTAATATCAAAATAGATGAGCAATTTTTTATTCAAAAATATATTTGCATCTTAAATGTTATATAGTTTATAATACATGAAAACAAAATGATTAATATATAATATCAATAATAATAATATATAAATTTAAATAATTTATGTTTTAATTTTTTAATTATTGAGATTGGTATTTAATGGAATATATATATATATATATATATATAATATATATAAATATAAAATAAATAATATAAAATAATATATATTAACCATTATTAAAATAAAATAAATATAAATTTATTTTAATTATATTTTTATGTATCGAGATTGGTAGGACTGATTATGATTTAAAAAATAATGACATTTGAAATTAAATGATAATTTTGAATCACTAATGAACTGGAATGAAATAATTTAATTAAATTTTTTATTTTTAAGGTATCTATTATAAAAAATTTACTTAATTATAGTATTGAATATCTAATTATAATTTTTAATAAATTCTTTAATTTATAGAACACATTCAAAAAGATGTTTGTTACGCTACTACATATTTATACGCCTATCTGTATTGTTGGATTTTTTTTTTAAATAATAAGGATATTTTTAACCATATGAAAAATGATTTCACGGAAATAATTCTAGTATGTGTCAAAAGAAATTGTTTTGGAAATTCTTCAGTCATGGACTATTAACGTTAAATTATAGGTAAATATATATAAAAATAATTAGATTTAAATATTTAAAATATAATTTAAATTAATTTTATGAAAATTCACTTGATTTAAAAAATAATATTCAAAATATACAACTGAAATTATTAATTCTCATTCATTTTAGCTACTTATTTTTATAATTTTTATTTACCTAAAGGGATTATTTATTATAAGACCTCATTAAAGATATCTTAATTGAAATATTGTATGTTTACCAGTCATTTTTTATAAAGAAATTTTCTTTTAATTAATATTATAAAGGTGAAAAACAAATAAACAATGTTATAGTCAGCCCGAATCGCTAGATTTGTATTATTATAATATATATATTTTATTAATATTTTAACTAATAATTTATTTAAATTAAAATAATTATTATGAATAAAATGATAGTAGTAGATAGATAGTAGTAGGGATAGATTATATATATAGACACATTATGTGATTTTTATAAAAAAGTAAAATATATTTAATAAAATAAGAAATGTTTTTAGGAATTGCCATATAACGGTATTTTATATTTCTTCCTTTAGTGTAATCAGTCATTTCAAGCTGTTTCTAAGTGATACATTCGATCAAGCAATTACATACAACTTAAATTGGTAATTAAACATAACATTTAATGATGTATTTTTAATCTATTTTAGATATTTATTATTTTATACACGTATGCTTTCTATTTTATATTGATTAAAATTATAATTTAAAAAAAAATCAAAGAGAGATACATATATATTTACTAAAAATACATACAATATTTCCAAATAAGATTCCATGCATTAATTAATATTTAATTAAAAATAAACATTTTTAAACAATTTTTCCTTTTAATTTATGTAAAAATAAAATTAATTTCATTTAATTTTTTTATTTTTTATAAATCTTATAAATTTTATTTTTATTATTCATTTAATTTAAGTGTAGATATATTTCATTTCGACAATATTAACCTTGATAATTTGAATAATTTTAACTATTAACTATTACTATTTAACGTACTGATTACAAAAACTTGATTTTGTGATGTCTTCGATTTATAAATACTATATATAATATTTTTATAGTCTAAGAAAAATTGGTTATTTGATAGATTTCAACTTTTCAAATTTTTGAAAATATTTTTTAAAATTGAAATTTTTCTAAATATTTCTGTAAAAATGAAATTGACGAGATTTCAGTACATCTCTGAAAGTGTTAAATTTTGTAACGTTTATAACGTTATAATATTGAATCAAAGAAAATTATTTATTTAGGGAGTCAATTATATTCAAGGTACTATTGTTTTTTTTTTTTTTTTTTTAATAATATATCATTTATGATAAATTTATACCGAAACACTTACTACTCATTTCTTATATTTAATAATAAAATAAAATATTAATTATGAAAATAAATTAATTTTAATTAAAATTTTTGATATTGAATTTCAAAATAAAATTATTAAAAAATTAACAAATAAACAAAAATTATAAGGATAATATATATTTTTTAATTTTGTTCCACAAATATGTATTTTTAATTATTTTCTTAAAAATTGAAGCTGATTGTAATGTCTGTTTTTTGATATCTTCATGGAAAGCTTGTTTAATTTACAAATATGCTATATTAATATAAAAATCAATATAGAGAGTAACATAAGAACTTTGACAGAGTTGCGAATAAATGATTTTAAATCTACATATCGAAATTGAAGGACGATCAGGGTGGGGAATCGGGTGGGATCAAATAGAAATGAGATAATTGGTTCTCCTATCCAAATAATTAATTTCTTTATCTTATTTTATAATTATATTTTTTATTAATTTTTATTGGACGATTGCACTTGTGTTCAACTCTTTGTATGAAATAAAATCAACACATCTGCTTAGTGGACAGGAAAATGTATGCTCATTATTTGCGAATCAGCGGCCGGTCAAATGCACATCAGGCAAACGTCATGGCCGATGACATCTGCAACTGGCGCGGGGGATGAGGTTATTTAGAGGTCCTGAAGAGGAAAAAAATTCACTCATTAAACCCACACTGCCCCCTCCATTTTCAATCTCCATGCTAGGTCGAGTGAAATTATTTTTAAGTCGACCGGTTTCAAAATCAATCTTTAATATTAAAAAAAATATAAAAAAATAAAAAAAAACATAAAAAATTCATCCCACCGCTAATATTCTTTTGATGATATAGTTTTAATTGTAAAATAAATTGAGTCAGCTGTTACCAAACGATTGAAGTTCATAAATAAAAACAAGATTGTAGCACATTTTCACATGACAGCACACTTCATCATCGAGTAGATTGCGATTTACAATTGTCTCCTGATCCAAACCAGATAAATAAATTTTCTCCAATTCAATGATTATTTGATTTTTTTATATTTATATTATCCACTAATATATATATATATAAGATAAGATATATATATATATTTATATTTATTCTCTAATAGTATAATTTAATAATTAATCAAAGTATCTAAAAACCGCTCATACTTTAAAATATCAATAAATATTTTTAAAAAAAACTAATTTTTGGTATTAAACCAAATTTCATTTATTTAAAGTTCAACATTGATAATTAGTTCAAAGAAAATGAAGGGACCAGTCTGCCAATGAATATAAAAATTATTATTCAAATATTTAAATTTTTATTTTAAATATTAACAATCAAACAAATATCTTTTAATAAATTAAATAATTTATTCTTTAAAAAATCTCATTTGAATTAATTAAATAAAATTATTAGATCATGTATTATATATATATATATATAATACTATGAGTTGAAATAATATATATATTATTATTATCTATGGGAATTTTTATAATTTCTTCCTTGAGATAAATAAATTTAAATATTCTAAAAGCAGTTAAATACTAAATTTTTATAATTAAATTCGCGGAAATATATAAATTAATTTATATAGTATTTTTTATCCAAATTCTGATTAATAAGTTCCCTTGATTGTAATTGTTTAATTTAAAGTAAACGGGCACTGTCAAAACAATTCAAGTATTTATTTTCACCATTCGGCCAATTCTCGGAAATCAGTTAAATTAATAATAAAAATAATATCAAGCATTTTATTTAGTATGCATTTAACAGTGAAATTGACAAGACGCTATGCTGACCGAATAAGCATTGCCAGGTAATTAATTATTTTAATTTGTTTTTATAATTATTCTCTAAAATCTTATTATTATATTAAATAAATATTGAAATTTAATTTTACATATTTTATACTTAATTTCAATATTTATAAATATGAAAATATATCAATTGTTTTTATTGTGTTTTTTTCTAAAGATAGATTACTCACAACCATCTTGAATTATTACAATATGTATATTTTAATGATCTTTGATTCACACACCTTTTATTAATAACTTAAATTAAGTAAAAATAATTTCAATTATCCTAAATATGCCTAGTATAAAAAATGGTTACATATAAAAAGAACTAGTTTTTTAAATATATTTAAAGTATTAATGGATGTTATTGTATTTTCTTTTGAAAATTATTACTTAAAGTACATCCTCCTATTATTACATTGTTCTATTATATTCACAAGTGACTATGTTAGTTAAAACTGAATAGGCTGCTTAATTATCCTCTATTGATTTCGATTTGGTAGACGTTTAGCATCTTTATAAGGTGGTTTTATGTTTTCCCCATAATTATATTTGTAAGATAGATCTTTAGATACGAATATAAAAAATTAGTAATTATCTATAATAGATTGAAACGAGTAGCAAGAATAGATGCGGCATCATTTGTATAGCGTGGGTCGGTTTATTTTATTATTGAAAAATAATTAAACAGAGAGGATTTTGTGGGACTTGCATTTTGGATTGAACCATCCCCTCCAAGCCTAGTTAATAAATGGTTACGAATATTCGCTTTTGCTCGAATGTTTGAGTGCATATCGCCACTTGAATCTCGATATGAACATAAACCAATTAATTAAAACCAATTGTATTGGATTTCAACTGGGACTCTTGTCATTTTACACCAATAATTATCTTGCTCATTGAATTTTCGCCGATTCCTATCAAAGAAGCGTAACAACATAGAATGTCTTCTTAGGGAAAGATCATTCCCGCTTAGGATGCCAATTGTCCTTTCCGACTTGTGCTATGTATTATCAGATTTAATTGGGTAATCTGCTCAAGTTGACAGGGAATATCCTACCAGTTACCGGGAATAATGCTGTTACTTGCTTTAGTGATTAAATCCACGGTGCTCAGCTGTTGAGCTTTTTAATATGTCTGGTATACATACTAAATCGTATTAGTCTTATTGATATATATATTTTTAATTCGATTGTTTAGTATCGCATAAAGCTGGATGTAATTTCAATTATACTACTACATCATTCTCAACGGCTGAATGATGGAATTAATACGCCGATAAACTGGATTTAAATGCGAATTGTGCATTTTTAGCCAAACCAATCAACTCGATAATATAACTGTTGATTGTTCCTAATCCGTTTCAACATGTTATTTCATTTATCGTTTAAACATTGAAAATTGTTAATTTCTGGTTCCTTGGTCAACTGTAACTGATACAAAAGTGAACAATCAATAACCCGATCGCCTTAGTAATTAATTAAAATCTCGTTCTTCCGCTCTCTCTCTTTCCACTTCCCCTTCCCCGAAACACACATCCATCCCACCTCACTCTACCCCAAACCGACCATAAACGGACACCACACATGCCTAACATCAAACGTACAACTCCACACCACTCCAGAAGCCGTGATTTATTCATCTATTAGAACCACTTGTTCCAATTAGGCCTTTGGCCTCTTCACGTATTTATCTCACCCTTCAACATGCATCTGAAATATAATTAAAAATCTATTCGTCAACTAAATTAATTATCAATAATTATTGTTGTCTACTTAATTATATTCTGGTGGTATCATCAATAAAAGTACAACAAAAACAAAAGACTAGGCTTTTGATTGATTCTCGCTTAAGTGTTATTTGTATTTTTTTTTTTTTTTTGTTTTTTTTTTTTTTGCTTTTAAACAAGACAATTAACATAACTTATCACGAGACGATTCATTTATTCAGCTCAGAGTTAAAAAAAAAAGATTAAGATTTCCTTCTATGGTATACAACAAACTAGACAAGAACACATATTTCCATAGTGAGTTTAGGGAAATAATGTAACCAAGTGGATTTTCTCACCTTATATGTCACTGACCTGAAAGTGTATTTAACAAAAACGTGAATAACAAAATAATTACAAAAGTTATACTTACTCAAATATTTACATATTATTTCTGAATTTGTTTTTTTTTTAAACATCGCTATTGATTTTTTGAACTTGATGAGAGAATTTTTTTTTTATTCTTATTATATTTTATTATTTGAGTAGAAAATTTTTGATATGACCCCATTTAGGATTATGAAAACTTAATCGGATCTTATTGTTATTAGAAAATAAATCATTCCGATCTTTTTTTTTATTTTTTCTCCCTCGCAAACCAATGAAATGGTTTTTCAACTATTTTTCTATTTTGTTTTTTTTTTTTTTAAATATTCGACCAGTGGATGAGTTCAAAGCTATCTTCTCTTCCCCCCTTCGCGCCCCTCACTTTTCCTCTTACACATTAGCTCCATTTTTGGCGGCGGCATTCAACGCGCTCCTCCGGCAGACACAACTGATCGCTTTGGCCGCCAAAGGGTTCGCGACCCGTCGCGGTATTATTTCGAAGGGAGGGCCTTCTCCGGGGGACAGTTAACATCGTTGATTTACGACAGGATCCACCTTTCCTGACAGCTAGTTGCAAAAAAAAAAACCTATCGAGTGGAAATTTTCGATTTTTCTTCAAAACTTAAAAATTAAAAAAAAAATAAGATTTATTCACTGTAAAGATACCAATATAAATATATATATATATATATATATATATATAATTTAATATATAAGCACATTATCTTTACTATGTCAATCAACTTATTCATTGAAGTAAATAAATGAATTTTAACCGATTGATAATTTTTTTTTTTTTAAAATAAATTAGAATATTTGTTGAAGGTATGTTTGTTAGAGGTGGGAAATCACTTTTTAAGGCTATCTTAAAAGAAGATATTTATTTAAAGAAGTCTTTCATTCGTTTCAATTCTTTTTTTATACTACACGCTTTATTATATACTTATATTATATTTTATATTAGAAGTAAATTTAATCTTTTATTTAATCGACACATTATACTTGAAATGGAAAAGCACCCATGTTTAAGAATATCATTGACAACTGAACTAATACAAGTTTAAAAATTACATTACAAAAAAAAAAAAAAAAATCACCTCTCCCTCCCTTCTCCAGATGTTGGTTTTTG
The DNA here is from genome assembly GCA_963082975.1 of Labia minor. Taxonomy (NCBI): domain Eukaryota; kingdom Metazoa; phylum Arthropoda; class Insecta; order Dermaptera; family Spongiphoridae; genus Labia; species Labia minor. The sequence goes on along the minus strand of OY720348.1, from coordinate 43,736,061 downwards.
TAAAATAAATCTGATAATCAACTAAACAAAGATTATTTATTTTACGATATCATAATAGTTGACAAATCCAGAAAGTCACAAAACACATCGATGGAAAAGATTATCTGGGCGTTTAATGGAAAGTAAAAAAATAATCCTATTTATTACTTATTGGATTATTTGAAGAAAATTTTCATTTAAAAAATATCGACAATCTAATCGTTCGATCTCTTTTTGTTATCTTGGATTTTTTACATTTATTTATATTATAGGATATATTAATTTTCGTTATTATTATGTTTTTTTTTAATTATACCTTGTTCTATTCTTATTGATACGTATATTCATTATTTTTTCGGATTTTAAAAAGAATCATGATAATGATAATAATTTAAGTATAAAGTTATTTGTTAGACTTTATTTTTTTTATAATAAAGACAATTACTTAGTTATCGAATTATATTTTTTTTTTAAATGAACTAGAGTTAACGAATATTTGAATCAAATGGAATAATCCTAACAATGTTAAAGTCATTGCCGAAATATACTAAGAACTTTTTTACTTCATCAATTATTTATGGAATTAGCTTGTCCGTTAGAATTTAATTTATATGTATTTGACATCATAAATAAATAAATAAATAATTCGTTAACTAATATTTTAAAATGCAATTTTGATAAAATTATTCTTGGTTACATTCATTTTTTCACATACGATTTACTAAAATAAAATTAATTGCATATTTACTAAAGAAAAGTAAATTTATAGGAAATAAACAAATGTTAATATATTTTTTGAATTGTCTGTTTGCTTGTTTCTTAGTACAAAGTAACGTTTCAAAATGTTTATCCGTTTAATAGAGAAGATAAAGGAACTTTTCAGTGAGATGAGAGAAGATAGGAATTGGATGGAGGTGGCTCGAGTCTTTAATGACGATACTCTGCCGAATGAATTTTGAGTTCAGTTCAGACGTTACATCTCAGAGATAAATAGATTAATTAGAAATTATAAAAAATTGAAAATGTCATTTAAATAAAAAAAGAGGATTTACTTTTCTCTCCAACTCTAATGTCGAAATTATATCTTAAACATCCACAAACCCATTACATCTTGTTCTAAGATTCTTTTCATCGCATTATCACTATTTAAGTGTTTTTTTTTTACTTAAAAAATTTTTAAAAAAATCTACAGAATGATAATAACATTCTATTTACAAGGATATAAGAATTAATTATTTCATGGACATCCTTAAAAGCAACTTATAACACTAATAATTAATTATATAAATATAAACTATATAAAATAACTATAAAATAAAAAAAATAATAGAAATAAATGATTCAATTAAAATTAAAATTAATCATCATCTTCAATCCACCCAATCCGAAATATTATTCTGCTTTTTTTTTAATCTCCACGTTATTATTTTCTATAAAAAATATTTATTCGATAAATAACTGACCAATGTATTTAATTTCCCCCAAACCAAGCCATCCTTAATGTTTATTAATTCTCGAATAGACAAAATTTTCTTTCGGGGCGACCATATTAAGTCTGAATATTTAGAAGTTTTTTTTATTTATTATTATTATTTTAATCAAAATCGTTTGTGTGATTGATTTCTTCTTGATAAATAAATTTATATAATATCATCTTTTTATATATAAAAAATAATTATCCATTAATATCTCACGAACACATAATTTCATAGCTAATAGTGATAATTTAATTCAGACAACCTAAATTAGCTACCATATTCGAAGACAAATCTTATTTTAATATCCAATCATTTTTTTCAGTAATGCAGTGGCGAATCTTCCAGGCAGCCTGGGCGGATAAGCTTTCGGGGCCCCCCGAAGTCCAGGAACTCACCGTGGATTTACGTTTTCGTGGTGGGCCCCGTGATTTTTTTTCTCTATTGATTCTTTTAACATAATTATCATATTAAGTAAAAATTATTATCCCTCTTAAAGCTAACCGAGAATGCATTTTATTTTTGTTTAATCATCGTTTTATTTTTTTTTTTTTTTTAAATTTTTTTAAAATTATAAATTATCTTATATTTTTTTTATCTATGATTTTAGGGAAGTTGAATGATATGTCTCCGTTATTAATATAATATATTATATTTTTATTTATACAATTGAATATATGAACACGGTTTTTTAAAAATTTGAATTATTATTGGTTATTCAATAAAACCATTAAATAATTTCCAGCGTTTCTCAACCTTTTTAATAATTTTATTTTTTGAAAATCGTCAATTATCGTATATTCTTTCTTACATAAATAAAATTAGTCAAAAATATTCTCATAGGGGTTAGTTTTTATCAGGACAATTATTGATTGAAAATAAATAAATTTCATCTTACTTTAAAATAAAAAAATGTAAATATTATTAAATCATAATGACTAGAGATTGGAGTAATTTTATATTATTTTATTTTTTAACTATTATATACCTTCTCTTGATTATTAGAATATATATATATATATATTAACAGAAAGAAATTTAAAAATTTGGGAAAAACGTTGAAAGTAGCGCTTTATTGTAAAGTCCCGGTACAGTTATTTTTTTCAATTTGCCTATTAATTAATTACAACACACAAATGAAAAAAAAATAATATATAATATGTGGAACCTAAGATAGTTAAAACAATTTCAAATAGTATATATAAATATATACATATATATATATATATATATATATATATATATATATATATATATAATTTTAACATTCAAATATTAAAATAGTATTATATTGTATTTACTAAGAATATAATATTATAAATTGTTTTTAAAAATTTTAATGTAGTTTTATCGGACTTATTAGAGAAGTGGGAGGATATTCAGAGTTATAAAATACTTTTTTCTATTGTCTGATGTGTTTTTTCCTAAATTCAAATTCACTGTCAATATTTTTTCTCTAGAGGAGAAGCAGAGATGGAAGGATATATATATATATATATATATATATATATATATATATTTAAGGAGAAGGCGGGCTTAATGGTTTTCTAATAAAAATATAATATTTAGTCCCCGTGTAAAGGTTGAGAAACGTGTGAGCTTAGTTCATATCTTGGCATGATTAATAATAAATCCCAAACGAAATTAATTACCTTTCGGTTGGTCTTGATTTTCATTGGGTGAAATTCTTTCATTTGTAAGTGTAATAACTGTTACTCTGAAAATGAGGGTGAAAGCCTTTCTACTCAACATAACCTCACTTTGGATTCAATTGCGTCGAATAGAACGAAACTTAGCAAAAAAAAAAAAATATTTTGAATGAAAATTTTAAAAATCGTTTATATTTTTTTTTTATTTTTTTTTTCTTCACTGAGAGCATGATATCACTTGTTAAGTGACCAAAATCAGAAAGCAACTTTGCATGCGATTGGTTAAAATTTAACATTCGTCATTTTTGCCTGCTCCGTAGTGATTGGTCCAGATGATTAAATCCCATTTTTGGGATCCGTAAAATAAAATGCCAACAAAATCTTTCTAAAAATAGTTTAAGCAAAAGAAAAGGTTAATAATTATGTGTTCGGTTTTCGGTTTTTATTAATTTGAATTTCCATCCAGAATGGATTCTCTTCAAATTCCCTAATACTAATTGCACTTGAAAATATTTTTTTAGGGAAATTAATATTTATGATTATTACTTTTTTCGTGATTTATGTTTTTCTTTTTCATTTTTTTTTTTTTATTTTATTTTGTTTTTATTATTTTTTATTTATTTTGCTTGTGAAATTTCAGTTAGCATGTTATTCTAGTGTCCTAAGAAGTTGTTTTCCAACCTTTCACGATCTCTTTTTATAACCCTTTATATAATCTATTACCTATTAATCCTTTTGGTTTTCGATTGAAAAATAAAAATAAAAAAAAATTCTTATTTTCCCTAATAATTCCTGAGTATTATAATAATCCAAGTCAAATTCGATTCGTTGAAGGAAAACGAACAGAAAAATGTTTTCTTGTTTATTAAGTTAACGATTTCTTTAACCGGTTTCCACCATTTAGGATAGGATCACCTTCGCTTATTGAATAATGATATCATACAAATCTAAATATATGAATATAATAAATCTAATCTGACTTTTTATATATAATCTAAATTAATTTTCATCATTTGAACTGAAAATTTCAATTTTAAAGACTCCATCATCACATTAAGTGGTATAATAAAATTTTTATTCGGATCCTATAATAAAATTGATTTTTTTTTATGGGACGTTTGAATTTAATTTTTTTTTTTAACTTCTCTTTCTTTCTTTCGTTTAGCGTTTCTTTGATAGAAGATGATAATCGGCCTAATTGTAGTTTAATAAGATGTAAGGATCAGACATATATATATATATATATATATATATATATATTAGTGGGTGATAATCACTTCTATTTGCATTCGAAAAACCCCCTCGCTAGCGAAGCAAAATAATTTTCATATAACCTTTTATAATTAATAATAAAAAAAAGAAGAAAAAAAGTCAAGAGGGCTTATAACCTTTTGATAAATGGCGTTAATCGTTGAAATTCTTGAAAAGTGTCTGCCGTCATTTTGTTCGATGCTATGTTGTTAGGGGGAACCCCTGACGCGAGAGATGAGTCCTCTCTCTCTGGGACGGGTACGAGCGTTACGCAGGGGGGGGGGCAAGTAGGGGACTGAAGGGGTCGATTCGCAATTTCGAGGGAAATCTCCTCTAATAAACGAGATTCAACAAGCAGCCGGCTGTAGGATTTGCCTTTTATACCCTTGTATTAAACAATTAATTAGAAGACTGTAATGTGCGCTAAATGGATGTTTGGTGCGGAGCTAATTATACTTAGAAAGTAATAAGTGATGTCCCTGCAATCTCGCATATTGATATCGTCATAAAACAGATGATCATTGTTTGCTATAAACAATGTTTGGTGAAATGCACATGCAGGAATATTCGATTTACATCGAAATGGATCGAAATTTACTATCCGCTCCCCTTCAATTCTATTAAATTCATTATGATTTTATTGTGCACGGCTTGATTTGTGTACTTTAAATCTTTATAAAAAGAAAATAGAAAATCTCTATCAAAATATTTATTTAAATTAATTTTCTTTTCTTTCCTAAATTGGGTTTTTAAAGATTATATAAAGGTTTCGATCTAAACACGATTTATTAATTACATATAATATATCGATATCGTTAAAGCAACACTGTTTTTTGTTAAGATATTTTTAAATTAAAATAACAATGACAATGAGGTTCATTTTCTTGGTTGAACCACTTGGAATCGTGCACTTTAAAACTTTTCTTATTATACTAGCAAAATTAGTATATATATATATAAATATATATAATATTTATAAAGAAAAATCCATCTGTATTGGTTTCAGCCTCTGCAAAAATCATCTTTGTTAGTTTTTTCTTAATTTAAAACACCAGACAGCGCTTCCTTAAATACAAAATATTATAAATAAAATTAAATTAAAAATATTTATTTTAATAATATTTTGTAATCAAATTACGAAATATATATTATGTTATATCCACAGGGCATACTTTTCTATCTTTTGGTGCATTAATACGTACGTTTAAGGGCTGTACGTTTTTTAAATGATTTGAAATTGTTTCATATATTTTGTCGTTTATATATTTTAAATAATAATCTCAATTTTAAATATTCATAGTTAATAAGGAATAATTTTTTAAACTACCGAGCAGCGGCTCGGTGAACCAGGTACTTTAATATTAACAGTTAATAATATTTATCATTGATGTTAAAAATATTGTTATTGATCTTCTGTTGGTAAAAATTAGATAGCAGGCGTTCTTGATACTTTGACGATTTGTATAAATTATAATGATATAAATATTGATAGCTTCTGTCTGTCTGTTTGTAAACTATTTTTCCACTGTCATGATTTTTTTCTTCTTCTTCTTGAATTCCCATCTAACTAGATAATTTAATACATAAATAACTTGAGATAATATATAGTGCAAAAATATTATATATATATATATATATATATATACATACATATATATTGTATATTTTTCTTGTTCATTTTTATTTTTATTAATTAGAATATCGCATAAAATAACTTAATGTGATATTTATTCATTTTTTTCAATCATTGAATAATATAGATATAAATGTTGAAAATAAAATATGTGGACATTCCCTTCTAATGGACACATCATCTTTTATTATTATTATTATTATATTTATTTATTTATTTTTTATATTTTTATCTTTTTTTTTACTAACTTTTGTATTTATTTAGCTAGTTATTTTTATTTAAAAAAATCTTAAAGTGGAAATTAATCTAGAAAACTGAATTTGAATATTTTTTTTAATTATACTGCTTTCTATCTTCTATGTATCAGAAAAAATTTAAGGTACTATTTGAATGTTTTTTCCATTCAAAATTTAATAGAGGATGATAATATTTCAAAGTACTATCTTTAAATTCATATTTTTATTTTAATAATAAATAAATCAACAAAATAATAATTATTAAGTAAATAATAATAAACAAGTAAAAAAATAATAATAAATAGTTAATAATCTAATAATCCAAAATTTGTCAAATATTAGAACAATTACTTCATAATACAATATATACTTTAATATTAATATTATTATTATTATTTTAATTTTCGTTCAAAAATTATTCTAAATCAAAAAATGTATAGAACTAGTTGAATTTTTTTTTAACTAGTCTATAGTTATTTTTTTACAATGTCGCCAGAGAAAGTATTGCGATCACTAAAATTTTCGATGTCTAGATTTTGATGTTTTTATACGTTTTGAAGGTCCCTGAGTCATTTTCACTAAGGTTGAGAAAAATGTCTCTGTGTGTGTGTCTGTAAACAAGATTACACAAAAACGGTTTGAACTAGAATAATGAAATTTGGTACACGGGCATTATTCAAAATTCGTAGTTTTCTATCAACTTATGAGAAATGTAGCTCATTCGGAAAAGGACCAACACCTACCACGTTTTGATATTTTTTCCTCTAAACTGACCGTAAAAATAAAGATATATGTTTGAAAGTTTTTCACACGATTATAAATTGTATAAACCAGCTATATGTAGAATTTCAGCTTGATTGAATCGCTGAAAGTACTGGAATTAATTTTTTAACACGACTGTAAATAATGCGCCAGCACGTGACGTGGTGCCATCAACAAAGAGCCAAACACGCGCTGATTTAATGAATATTATTTATTAATTTTAATTTATAATTTAATTAATTAAATTTAATTTAAATATAATATATGTGTTAATTAATTCAATTCAAATTTGCGAGATAGTCGAATGGAGACACTCCAGATTTTGTTTTTGCTTTTTGTTTTTTGTTTCGATAAAAGAATTTAATTAACATTGAAGAGACAAATCCTATCATTATAATGTTATAAATATCTGTTTACAGTTTCCTCTGTATAAAAAGGGGTTTACTTTTGAACTGTACTTTACTTGCTCTTTCTTCGCCGCCGATTATTTAACTTTTCAATTCAATTAGTGGAGGTGTTTTCGTACCCCAATGGAACATCTGCTAGATATATATTTGACGGCAAAACAACATAATTCACTTTTCTTTATTATTCTTCAAGAATGGATATCGGCCATCACTTTGAATATATAAATAAAAAATTAATGCTACAATCTCTCTCTTTAATCAAATTTTCCATAAATTTCAATGCCGGAAGGGCTTGGTATCAACCAACCAAATTTAGGAGAAGTAAAATAAAATAAAACAAAAAAAAAATTCAATTTATTTATTATATATTGGTATTATAGAGTATTATAAAAGTAGGTACTTCAAAATAATTATAATAGTATATTGTAGGTATGATTAAATATCAAAAATAATTCTATATTATTTTTAATATCTTCGTTTTATAAAGGTTAAAAAGTAATCGTATTTATTAATATATGAAACTTGTAAAAAATTTATTAATACCAATTATCTGGTATATTCGTATATACTTAAAAAAAAAGATTCAATTTAAAAATTAATTAATTTTCAGTTTCAGTAATAAATTAATTAAATTTCATAAACAAATTGCTGACGGTATGATCACTTTTAACGATTGACTGACTACCTTACCTTATTTATTTTTTTTTTATTTTATTTTATTATTTTCTTTATTGCTACCTTTAACAACATTCTAAAATATTCAACATATTGACTTAAATTAAATTCCAATTTTATTTTACACGGATCTTTTGGTCCCTAATAAAAATAACAACTATCTTTTTGAGAGATCACACACATATATATATATATATATATATATATAATTAATCTTCAAAAGTTAACTTATTATTAGTATTATTTTTCACCTCTATTTTATTTTCAGTAAACATTTAATATTAATTTAAATAAGTTGACCTGTGGCCAGGTCCGAACCGACCGAAGGTTTGAAATAAATTAATTTCCAGCTACAGAAACAATTTCAAATAATTTTAATATATCTATTAATCTAATAAAAAACAGATAGGCATATAACATAAATATTTTTAATTTTATTTTATTTTTAATATATAGCTGAAGTAGCCGGCGTTGCCCGTGATCATAATAAGGAGACTCTGACGTCATGAAGGGATGGGTGACGTCACATAATTTTAAATTAAGAAAAACATAATGAAGATGATTTTTCCCGAGGATAAAACCAATACATTCGTGGTGATATGTAAAAAAATCTCATGTGAAATTTGGTGTGAAAATAACCCTTCCCTTCCTATCGTCGATCGCTAATACTACCACTTCCGGTTTCCGGATTTGCACCAAAAGTTGATCAATTCATCCCACTGATGCATTAAGTAAATATACCAAATTTCATCAAAATCGGTTGAGCCGTTCAGGCTGTACACATCTATACGGACGGACGTAAAAATCTCCACATGTGAAATTTGGTGTGAAAACAATACCTCCCTTACTATCGTCGGTCGGTAAAAATTAATTTAATTAATTAATTAATTATTATTATTATTATTATTATTATTTTATCCTTTTTTCTTTTAGAGAAATTATATGTATATAACTAAACTAAACTTCAATTTTATTATTATTCTTAAAATTTTTATCTTTTTACTATCTCGCTAGAAAATTTTCGATGTCGAGATTTTGATGTTTTTATGTTTTGAATGTCCCTGAGTCATTTTCACTAAGGTTGAGAAAAATGTGTGTGTTTATGTGTGTGTGTGTAGGCAAGATTACGCAAAAACGCCTTGAGCTAGAATAATGAATTAATTTATAATTAATTAAATTTAATTTAAATATAATATATGTGTTAATTAATCCAACTCAAATTTGCGAGATAGTCGAGTGGAGACACTCCAGAATTTTTTTATTTTAAATATTCATTTTATAATTCAATTAATTAATTTATTATTATGATTTTAATGCACTATTATTATTTGATCCTTAATAAAACTAATAACTAACTTCTAGCGAAATTATATATAACTAAACCTCAATTTATTATTATTATTATTATTATTTTTCATTTTTATTTGATTTTATATTAATTTAGTTAATTAATTTATTATTAATATTATTATTATTATTATTATTATAATTGTGTGTGTAATTATCATTTGTTCCAAGAAGTGTGGATTTCGTTATGGCTTTGAACGAAATCAGATGGTTACTGTTGCCCCTTTGAGTGTTGTTGTTTATTTTTTATTTTTATTTTTTTATTTTTCGCCGACGTTGTTTGTTCGGTTCCTGTTTTTCTTAATGATCGTGTATATTTCTAGTCGTATGGAAGCCGGCAAGGAGCACACACAAAGCCAGTATTTAACTGTCCCTGCGCTTGGAAATAACTTGTCTAATGCTATTTCAGCGAGATTGAAATGTCATCTGATTAAAGTGGAAGCACTCACATTATATAGATTATTATTATTTGATTTTGTCTATTTAATCATGAAATGCTTAACAAGGCTCAGGAGCGAGCAGATCAAGTGGAAAAGTCGGCTCCATTTAAATTCAACATTCCAATTTAGCGTGAACAACAACCAAAGCGAATTTCAGAAATACATTCTAATTTGGGTAAATAATCTCTTTTTTTTGGAATTTCATTCTATCAAATGAACGAACCCTTTTAGTTTTAGATTAAAATAAAAAAATAATAATAATAAAAATGATAAAATATTATTATTTTTATTTCATAGAAAAACAATATTTTTTTTTTTTATAAAAATACTAATTCACACAGGTATAGGTATAGATCAGAAAAAAACATAAATACAATAAATTTGCAATAATAGAATAATTGTCTTGATTCATTTATTATTCAAATGTCTTCAAATTTAAGATGAAATCAATTAGTAAAATTATATCTATACTAGGCAAACCTGTTGCAAACGATGTTTGCAATTTCAGTTTAAATTTATTTTATCGTTGTTTGCAGCAATTAATTAAATAGTTCTTTGAAAACAATATTTTTCGTATACCAATGATCATACCATTTAGTAAAAACAGTTTCTGTCACAAGCTTATTTCTCCTATATTCACGCATATACTCGGCACTTTTCAATCTTCTTTAGATCCATTTTTCATAAAAGAAGAGATGAAAAATTAATTTAGTTACAAATTAAATTAATTTTAACAATTTGTTTGTAACTAACTTCATAATGTTACAGACAGAAAATAAATCACATACATAAATACATACGACGGAAATTATTATATATATATAATTTAATAATAATATATATAATTTTAATTTAAAATAATTTCTTGCATTGTTTTGGAAATGTGTATCACATTGGAATATTTTTTAAAAAAAATTTGCCATAATTTTGGAATCTCTTTTAACTTTAATTCACTTGCAAGTTTCTGATTGAACCAATCAAATTCCTCCAACTGTTTGACCACCTTCATTCAATTTCATCTTTATAAATTTTAAAAATATTTTCAATAACTTATTGGATTTTTTTCCAATACAATTTTATTACAAATTTAAGTTTTTTGTGGCTGGTAGCTTAGTGGTTAAAGTCGTGGACCTTGGGACTGATGGTTTGAACCTCATCAAGTTCAATTTAGATTTAAGATTAAATAAATTAATTTCGGTTAATTTTGAATTCTGTGTAAAATTTTAAAAACCAATAAAATTTAAAAAAATATATGTATTTATTTTTCTGACTTTTCAGTTAATATAACTTTTTGAAATTATTTAAGTAATTTTGTTGAATATCAAATTATATATTATTAACATATATATATATATTACTGTTATTTATTTTATTTAATTTTAGAATAAGACGTTACAATTAATTATATTTTCTATTTAGATTGGAAAAATTTATTTATTATTAAATTTTTATAGTAATATCCTTGCATTTATCTCAAAGCTAATTTTATAATAATTTCAAAAATTTTTGAATGAATTTAATATCAATTTTCCTCTTTCTGCCCATTTTTGGTTGAATTATTGTGATTCTTATTCTTATAATTTTTCTTTGATTATTTTTATACAGATATGGATAAAATGAAATTAATTTTTTTCTAGAATCCAAAACGATGGAAAAATATTTATTATATTATAATAGATTTTTTATTAAAAAAAAATATTTATAATATAATAAATATAAATTACTCCTTTCAAATGTGGAAATCGAAAAAGAAACAAATTCCTATTCTCTTTATTCTAATAGAATTGTTTTGTTTGATGAATGATTATGAGCAACTCCCACCCACATCCAGAAGCTCTCTTGCTGCCTGTTATGATCAACTATTGAAACCGATATTGAAACGATAGTCCTTCGTTAATTGTCATACTGTCTAGTTTATGGTTCGGTCGGCTGATCATTAAACGATCAGACAAAGCTTGAGTTGCAGCTTCCTTTTTCGCAAACGTCACACCTCTATTAAAACAACTTTGTTGTGAAATAAAATGGAATTTTTTTTTATCTAAGCAACCTGCAGGTGATCGTCATTTATAATAATTTTGAAATTATTATTAATAACAAAAAAAAAATAAGAATTGTTTGTGATTATCATAAACATGCATCCAACATCCACGTAAATGAGATGAGATTTATAACTTAAATTAAACGTTAAATGAATCGATGAGTAATATGCTCGATTACTTTGAATACCTAGCCAGGTGGAGAAAAGAAAATACGATATTATTTAATTTTATTGACATTTAAATGTCATCATTTTATTTTTTTTTTTGCAAATTTTCAATTCTATATATACACTTTATATTAATTTTAATTAAATATGTATTTGTATAAATGATAGAGTAAAAGAGCAAGATTAATAAAATTAATTACAAAATATGAATGGTTTCACCAATTCATCAAAAATCCTTAAATATCTTTCTGATATTAAAAAATGAGCTGGGGTCCTGGCACAGAACCGATCAACGATTTGAAATAATTTAATTTTCAAACATATATTTATAAGGAAAATTGTTTTTTTTTAGAGCCATATTGAATGACAAATCGAAAATAAGAGCCAAACTGATTGTAAGAAAACGTTCGTCAGACCTAAATATTTAAAAATCGGGACGTTTGGTCACCATATATATATATGAAATATAATAAAAAAAATATATTTTTAAAACTTGAATTAAAATGACTAAATTATATTATCTTAGTTTTTATTTTTAGTTTAATTACTCAATTATTAATTGCTACTATATTTTAAATGAAAAATTTCCGACAATGAATATAAAATTTATTTAAACTACCACTTCCTGTTTCCGGATATACACCAAAAATTGAGGAATTCATGCTACTGATGTATTGAGTAAATATACCAAATTTTATCAAAATCCATTGAGCCGTTCGAGCTACTCGTCTATACGAACACACAATGGACAGACGGACAGATATTATGATAAAAATACTTTTTTCTGTTAACAAAATGCATGATTCGTGGAGATATGTAACATAAAAATCTCCACATGTGAAATTTGGTGTGAAAACTATAACTTCCCTTACTCCGGTCGGTAAAAAAAGGCCTACAGAATTTTTTGAAATCATTTAGTAGGGGGTTTTTAAGTCGAAGAATTAACATATGTCATTAAATATATCAAAAGATAACAAAAATAAAAAAACCTTTTCAAGAATTGTAGATTGTTAATCTTATTTTCTAAAATAATATATATATATATATATATATATATATATATATATATATATATAATCTTGTAATTATACTCTCTTAATTTCTTTATAAATACTTATTCTTTAAAAAAAAAAACAATTCTTATTTCTATTTAAATATTAAATAAACATAATAATTTCATTCAAATTAATTAAAATCATATTAGAAAATTCAATTATCATTTTATTTATTTATTTGTTTGAATTATTAATATCTATATTCTATATTCATTGACATAAGTGAAGTGAATTATATTCTTTTTTATATCAAATTTCGATCAATAATAAATTTCTAGGTATTTTGCCTCGATATTAATAGATGCTTTCTTATACTAACTCTGGTTCATATATATGATAAAAATAGAAGAAATTATGTGTGATACTTTAATAATTAACAACCGAACAAATTGATAATGCAATTTTTATAACAATATATTTGAATTCTTCATAATGGAACTTAGGATTAGAGGTAACTAATTTTATATTCCAAGCAATATTCAGTCATATATATATATATATATATATTTATATAAATATGATTGTGTTATATATATATATATATATATATACTTATATACTTAATATATTTTTTTATATTACCAAGCGGCTGCTCTGTGAACCCAACTACCTATAATTAATAGTGACCATGATTCTGACAAATAATACTAATAATGTCACTACCGACACAAGAATAGCTTTGATGTTTTGACATTGAAAAAATTAAAAAAAAAACAATCATATTTTTTATTGACAATTTATGGTTATTATTTATAGAAATTGAGGTATTTGATTGGTTACTTTCAACAATGACTCTTAATTTAAAATTATGAACATTTGAATTAATTATACAATTTTTAAAAAAAATTTATTATTAAAAACAAAATCATTTTAATATCACTAAATGATCTTAGCTATAAATTCTATAAATGAAAATTAATCCTTAATATTTTTTTTTATTATTATTATTTTTATACTCGTTGAACATTTCACCATACAATATAATACTTTTTATCTCCGCACTTTATTATCTAATTTATCGATCTCTTTTCGATTTGTAAATAATAATTATTGACTGAAAAACAAAACTGCGACTTTGTAATCAAATATCTTGTTATATATATATATATATATGTTTCACACTTCTAACAAATTTTTATTATTTAAATCTAACCCAACATCAACTGACTAATGAGTCGGCTTTTCTCAATTGGATTATATTTACTTACATATATATATATATATATATATATAGGTATATTATAGGTATTTTTTATAAAATATTTATTTTCATATTATACCTAAATAATAGGAGATTGTAAAAACTTTAGGTAAACGTTTTTTTTTTTTACTTCATTAAGTTTTATTTATTAAATGATTATAAGAATGAACGCCGCATTCGAAATTATTTATAATTGTTAAAATAAAATAATAATTATACATATTTCATTAATTTATTTTATGTATTCATAATTTAAAAATATTTAATTATTTGTTTTAACGATTAAATTTAGAATAAATTAATAAAAAAAAACGTTTTAATATAGACTCTTTTTAATCAAAAATGTCCTAAAAAATAGAAAATAAAATATTAATTAAACCTTGAATATTATCCTTTACATATGCCCAACAAAAAAGCGCGGGGCGCATATAATAATATTAAATTCTTTACCTACGCCCATATATGGGCGTAGGTAAAGGATAATATTCAAGGTTTAATTAATATTTTATTTTCTATTTTTTTAGGGCATTTTTGATTAAAAAGAGTATATTAAAAAGTTATTTTTATTAATTTATTTTCAAGTTTTTATTTTTTATTATTATAATTATTTTTTTTTTCAATTTAAATTTTAAAAATTCGTATTTTTGAAAAATTCTAAATTTTTCTTTTTGTTGAGGTGTCATCGACTTTCAATATACGGTTCTAATTTGATCGAAATCGCTTAACTACGAGAGAAGTGGGTTAAAATCCAATTACAAATTACTAACATTATAGACAGACAGAAAAGTCAAGTTAATAAAAAGCATATAAAAATTCATTCATTTTTTAGTAAATTTCATATCGATACAAGTATTTGGCATATTTTAAATTTTTAAATATTGAAAAATTTGAACTAATTATATAAATGAGAGGTTTACAAGTAAGATATCTATATTTTGATCATTTTTCAACTCTCCGAAGGGGAAAAAATTAATATTCCTTATAATATATAATTTTATTTTTTGTATATTACCTTAACTGACAAATTAATAAAAAATACAGTTCGCATACAGTATTTGTATGTAAAAATCTATTATTTTATTATTATTTATTATTTATTATTATTTTTTCTTATCATAATTGTAGAAAAACGATCGGCAAACGCGGTCCAAGAAAGATCAAAAACTACACCGCCCAATATCTTTTTACAAATTTAAATTCATGAAACTAACTTAACAATAAACAAAAAAACTGGTTCTAGATTGCAAATAGAATTTTAAATATATAATACCGTATGCCGATTCTATTTAATATTAATTTGTTAATGAAATTTAAAATAAAAAATAAAAAAATTATTATTAAGAAATATGATATACATAAACTGGTCTGTCTCTCCGTTATAGGATATTTTATATATTAACCGGTGATGGCATCAAATAATAAACCAAAACATAAAAGTAGTCCTATTTTATTAGTCATTATGTTAGATTAGATGACGCCTCTACTATAGTTTCTAATTTGCTATTGTTTTTTTTTTAATATGATGCTATAAAAATATTTTTAATTAAAATCTTATTCATAGATCAATAAATACCTTTTCCTATATATATATATATATATGTATATGTGTGTATATATTAATTTTAATAAAAAAAGTAATAAGAAATTATTCATTGCTATAGAATATTGAGATTAATAATATTTTATTTTCCATAAATAGGACAATATCATAAAGTATTGTATTCTAACACCTATTCCCCACCTCACCTGGCCTCTTTTCATTGCTCATTTTGATAATTCATCCAACTTTCGAAATATACTCATCTAAAAAATAATTAGTATTAATAATAAGCATATAATCTCTTAAAGGTCTAAAATGTTTACTAATCCAATTGAATTATTCAGTTTATTTATTTATTTATTTATTGCTGTAGTAATTAACAAGTCAACATTTGTATAACAATCTTTATGAAAATCTATGAATATATATATATATATATATATATATATATAATTTAGATGATTTTATCTCCGTTTCTAGACCTTTTCACATAAATTAAAAATTCTTTAAATTCATTTTTTACCGACCAACGATAGGAAGGGAAGGTATTGTTTTCACACCAAATTTCACATGTGATGATTTATACATATCTCCACAAATCATGCATTTTGTTAACAGAAAAAATTTTTTTTAGCATAATGTCTGTCCATCTGTACATCTGTTCATTGTGTCTTCGTATAGAGATGTATAGCTTGAACGGCTCAACAGATTTTGATAAAATTTGGTATATTTACATAATGCATCAGTACGATGAATTCATCAACTTTTGGTATATATCCGAAAACAGGAAGTGGTAATTTCCACAGTAATTAATTAATTTTATATTCATTGTCGGAAAATATTTCACTTAAAATGTAGTAGTGATAAATAATTGATTAAATAAACTAAAAATAAAAACTAAGATAATATAATTTAGTCATTTTAATTCGAGTTTTAAAAATATTGTTTTTATACTTTATATATACATATTGTCGTTTGGAAATTAATCGGTCGGTTCTGTGCCTGGCCATAGCTAATTTTGTTATCTTAAAGATATGAATATATGTTTTTAATAAAATAAAATATAATTGTATTAATTTTTGTCTATTCTTCTTCTTCAATTTTACATTTTGTTGTGAGTATTCAATGGAATTATTAAATTAAAAGATACATTTTAGAGTAAATCTATGTTATCCGGTCTTTTACTGATTTTGTTTAGTAATTTGAGATAAATTGTTTTGTCGTCTTTGTTCTATTGACATAATACTGTCATTAATTGCTGATGGAAATAACAAAAAACAAAAAAAAAAAGAACTTAACGTGTCCCTTTTCCTTGACGTTTATCATTGAATTGAATTTCTCTGTTTCATTTGGTTAAACAGTCATTTTCTGCCGAAATGAGCAGTTTTATTTGCGTGGCATATGTCTTGTCCCCACCATTTCAAGCCCTAACGAATCCGATTGTAATTAGCCAACTCTATCGATGTCTGCCCTCCAGACACAGGAATAAATGCGATCCCTCATATCCAACTAATTTCTATTTGGCAATCTGTTGCCGCTCTTCACCACGTGCTGAGACTCGTGATGAGCCCATTAAGTCGACTAATGAATTGTTTTCGAGACGTTTTAATTGTTTAAAACAGTTTTTTTTTTGTTTTGGTGACTTTTTTAAATGCAATTATTAGAAGTATATAATGGAAAATTTATGAAATGATGTAGATGGGTTGGCTGTTTGATATGCCAACCACGTTGAATAACCATTTCGAGATGATCGATGTTACTGGTTTGATACCGATTGAAATTTTGCCTCCAGTCTTTATGCTGTTGTAACTTCCTTACTATTTATAGTAAGTTTTGAAAGCCATTTCTTCCTTCTATTTATTGATGGATTGATTGATTGATTGGGATAAATTATTGGTGTCATTTCAATCCTTAATTTTTCCTATACGTATTTAAATATATATATATATATATATATATATATATATTGGAATAAAGAGAAAATTTCAAAATAAACGCTTATTCTTTACATTATCCAAGGAAATACGTTTTAGATGTTAGATAATCAATAATAATAATAATTTTTATTTTCTGAAAAATTGATATGAAACTATATCTATAATTTTTTTTTTTATTATTATTAATGTTATTTATTTCTTATAACGATATTGTGTATATTGTGTAAATTTTTTAATTTAAATTTATTTGTTTAATTTCCTTTAATCTAAATACAAAAGTACCATATATTTGATGCTTACTCGAAATTTTTATTTTTTGATTCGTTTATTAATTAATAAAATAGTACCTGGTTCACCAAGCCGGCGTTCGGTCATTAAAATAACTTATTCCCTATTGGTAATATTAAGATCTGGTTCACCGGCCGCCGTTCAAATAATCTAAAAGAACATAAATTAAAAAAAATAGTCATAAAACATACAGCCCTTAAACTTACGTATCAATGCATTGAAAGACAAAAAAAGTATGGCCTGTGGATTTAACATAATATTTATTTTGTAATTTGATTTTATTTATATTTATAATATTTTTTATTTAAGGAAGCACTGTCTGACGTAGTTGCTGACGTCATTTAAATTTCCTATTTTAAATTAATAAAAAACTAATAAAAATGATTTTTCCCGAGGCTGATATAGATCGATTTTTCTTTTAAAAAATTATCTATGGTGTGAATTTCAAAAAAATAATTCGAGTGGTTTAATATTTCAAAAATACAAATATACATATAAATATAAATAATTTCAAAAAAAGGTCGTTTTAAATTTTTTTTTTATAATTTCGTCTGTAATATTATATCTGAAATTAAAAAATATATATAATTGTTAGTGAAAAGAACTGTTGTGACTTAATCGGGACTTTTTAACTGAAATATATTTCGGTTGTGAAGTGTGAAGACACTTGGAAAGGTCTTCCAGGCCTGGCAGGCGTCATAACTACCAATTAAAGGAATCTCACTCGGGTTTTATTTCTTAACTGGCTGACCCTCAAACTCATTCAAATTATATAACGATTATCACACCAATTAAGTTTCAAATAATAAAAACGTAACATAATTGATTGCATTTCCTTAAATGCCAGGCAAAATTTAATTTTCATAGATGAAAAAAGAAAAAGTTTATATATTTTTTTTTAATTTTATTTTTGTTTTTAATTGAATTTTTCTCTTTACAATAATATATAAATATATAATTGATAGAAGGAGTAAATTCCCATGTGATTCAGCAATAACAATTAAATAATTGTTTTAACCATGTAAATTAATTAGGAAATCACATTTCATTGAACCTGAGATATTTACTAAACTCAAATTAATTAACCCAATCTATATATATAAACTGAGAAAGGACATAATTTCTTTAATGTGTAAATGAACAATATATATATATAAAATAAATAGTCTTTTGTTTAATTTCTTTTCTACTAAAATTTCCTCACTTTTGCTAAATTCGACGTAATATGATATTTAGTAGTTACTATTCTATTTCAACCTAACATTGATTAAATGTTCATTTGTGATTGATCTTAAACAATAACTTTAACTGAAATTGTAATTGTACTAGAATGTTTGTTTTTTCAATTTGTTTTTTTTTTCTTTTATAAATTTCATCGATTTTTTTTAAAAATTTGATTTAATTATTTTTAATATTTAGCTAAATTGAAATTGAAGTGGTTTTAATTTTTCTATTAATTTATATATATATATATATATATGTGTGTGTGTGTGTGTGTGTGTGTTTAGACAAGATTATGCAAAAACAGTTTCAGCTAGAATAATGAAATTTGGTATAAGGGCATTATTCAAAATTCGTAGTTTTCTTTCAACTTTTCATAAATGTAGCTCATTCGGAAGAGTACTATTACCAACCACGTTTTCATTTTTTTTTTTTACTAACTAAATTGAATTAATTTTGTGGAATTTTAATTCTAAAATTATAATCATTATTCTTAATAATTTAAAAATATACAAAAATAGTATATATATATATATATAATGTTATAATAATGATAATCCATATAATTTGATTTATGTGTATTGATATTATTTATTATTTATACGAAAGTAATCAGATATTTTTTTTTAATTTCTAATCGTCCACTTCTCTTTCTTCCTTCGGGAGACTTTTTTCTTTTTATGGATTAAGATGAATGTAATTTCGAAATAAAAAAGAGGTAGTAGTTGTTAAGCTTGGCTAAGAAGTGCTCCTGGCTCAACTCCTGATGCTTCCTTTTAAGTATGGCTAGCCAGGCGACAAATGACCGTGAACTGGCGGGGTCCTTGTATTTATTTACTGCTGTGCCTGCATAATATCAACCTAATGATTTTATAATTTCATTTGGCTACCTTTGTTAAGAAAAATCACGTTTTTCCTAGAAATTCTCTCTGCGTTCCTCATGTAGCTTTTCTAATCCTGTTGAATACCGAAGATAGATTTGTAGTCAATTGACAAAGAGGTAAACAAACCTTGATTAGATTCATTCCATTGATAAATTTAGATGGTCTTGTGTCCCTATTGTTGAATGAGTATATATCCCCGTTTGACATCTGCTCTCGAGCTGAGGTCGCCAAGTCGAGACGACTTCTCTCTCTCTCATGCAGATGTCAACAGGGGTGTCAATTAGCGGGGTCTTGCCCCTGCCATTTCCATTCGAAGTCACTCGGTTGCAACTGGTAATGTCTCCATCGGCGACAGCACACTCTTTTCAAACGCGCACGACTGGAAGAGCGCAACCGACTGATTGGACCCCGATTTGTTGTTGTCTATTGATCAAGCATACATATCCGAGTTTGTCAACAGCTTAACAAAAGCAAACGTTGCTGTTCGAAATAATTGTCAAGTGGCCTATGTCGATATTCCACCCTCCTCTCTTTCGAATGAAAGCGAGAGAAGCCGGCTCGCCATTCTTTATCTGCTGCCAGATCTGTTTGTTCCTGTGTTGCAACATCGAACTGCCTCTCAGGCGACTTTTCACTTGAGCCACAATGCCACTGGATCAGCATTTGTTTTAGAAGCTTGACCAAGTATTATATCAAAGGTTTTACCATGCCTGGTCATGGCATCCTAACATAATAAACTTAAAAGTTCTTTTAGTCATAAAAAAAACAAGTTTGAATTTGTTGATAATATCTAGTCAAGTTTTACGGGTAGTTTCATCACTTGGCTATGCCAAGAAATATTTACTTTGTTAGCTAAGCGAGAGCGGGCGGGTGCGTCTGTAGGTGCATGCCCCATCCGTCATTGGAGGTGCGCTCGCACCATCCTGCCTACCTGTCACTCAAGATTTATTTGGTTTCTCAAATGGAAGAATGCGATTCCGCCTACTGTTTATAGCTGCACGACTCCTAAAGCACATTTAATAACGAAGTATTTCTTGTTTGTTAGCCAAGTCGCAATCCATCCCAGGGGGTGGTAGCCATGCCTCGCCTCTCCTCGGCTACTTTTGAGCTCGATTCGCGGTAGAGATTTTGATTTATATGTTGAGCATCGGACCGTTATGATTGGGGGAGTAACTGGCTGTCCGATCAACTTGACCGGAAAGGAATCACTCAGGGAGAGACTGCCCTAAACGGGGCGGGCGCCCCTCTGCCCTTTGCGCCCAAAGCGAGCGAGCTGCCATGGCTAATTGCGTTAATTAATGTTGGCAGTCCTGCCGCGTGACTTGACTCTTTGCGTTAGTATTTTCGCACCGAATTCCTCCGTCCCTACCCCATCCATTGTACTCATTGCGTTTCGCTTTGATGTGCCCCGCAATTAATAAATAGAATGTATTAATAAGCACCCTCTCATATTTCATTTGAACCATTGAAACTACATCTATTGCCTTACTTTTATCTGTTTTATGAAATTGCATACACGAACTGTTATCAAACAAAATTGCATTTCATAGCTACCCACAATTGAATCTCAGCACATACAAAAGTTACTCAGTTTATAAAAGCCGCAACTCCAATTCGCCTGCTGCTAATTGTAATAAGACAATATCTCTCTCTCTCTCTTCTCCACTCAATGAATGTGTTGATTAGTTTTGCTCGAAAGCCAAAGAACAAGTTCGGTTGGTGTGCTCGTTGAGACGGTTGAAATTTCTCCAGAGAGAGCCCTTTTATTTTAATTCGACACTGGGCAAACTTACTCGTTGTTAGGTGAGAGGGAGGACAGGGTGGAGGTGGGGGGTATGGGTTGAAGGTTTCCAATGCGATTGTTCAGAACAACTTGGCGTTAAAGGTGGCGGCACAACTCTTATCTTAAGGCGTAGCCTTTAGAATTCGTCGAGGAAGCTTTCAAATGAAAGACATCGATTGTTTCACATAAACGTAAAGTAGACTTGTGTTTTCGCCTTTCACTTCAATGCAACCCTCCTCCACATACCCCATCCCCTTTCTGTTTTCTTAGCCGAAGGGCTGGTATATGAGATTGAATTAAACACTACTATTTATTGTCGTTCATGATGAGACAGAAGGTAATTTGTGACTTTTTCCAACCCCATTTACAATCTTATCCAACCCCTAAAGAAGTAAATGCTTATCTGCTAATGTAAAATTTGTTGAAAACGATCTTCCAATGCTGGTTGGTAGCTCTCAGCCACTATCTATCTGTCTATGGATTAACTTGAACCTGACCAAAAAAAAAAACACATCCTTCGACCAATGTCCAGCCCCTTATCGACTCTTAATTGCCTTGCTGATAATTAGCCGTGCTTTATCACCATTGAATAAGCCATCACGCAAGGGACTGGCATAACCAACCACACGGAATGTTTTAATAAAAATAAAAAATAAAAAAAGAAAAAACGAAAAAAAAAAATTGAAATGAAAATTCATTCAAGTTATTACTTTTAATTTATCAATTTCAATGAAATACATATATATATATATATATAACTATTTATTTTTCTATATTTTATATAATAAATAAATAAATAAATAACTTAATAAAATAAATTAAAGTTTTAAATTTTTATTTTTATTTTTAATTATAATTAGTTACAAAAAAACTATTTAATTTCGATATATATATATAGTAATGAAACAAAAACAATTTTAAATATTATATTTATATTAATACTCATATATTTTTATTTACTAATTATAAATACTTTTAAACTGACCTAAATTAAAAATAAAGATATATGTTTGATAGTTTTTTCACATGATTAAAAAAAAGTACAAAACTGCTATATCTAGAATTTCAGCTTGATTGAATCTCTGAAAGTACCGGAATTAATTTTTTAACACGACCAATCACGCGCCAGCACGTGACGTGGTGCCATCAACAAAGAGCCAAACACGCTCTGGTTTAATAAATATTATTTATTAATTTTAATTTATAATTTAATCAATTCAATTTAATTTAAATATAATATATATTATTTAATCCAATTGAAATTTACGAGATAGTCGAGTGGAGACACTCCAGCTTATTTTTTTGTTTCAAATGACATTCACTAAATGCATACAATAAAGAGGTCGTAGTTATTTTTGAATTGCACGTCTAATGTGAGGGTAATACCCTCCTCAAGTGGCTGTTTTTTTGTTTGTCTTGCATCAATTCCCTTTTCCCGACTTGAGCTTAAATGAAATATTCAAATCGACGTCAGTTGGCGAGAATGCAATTCTTTCAGTGTCAACATGCTCTTCTCACTCCATCACTGGGCTGTATATGTTTTTTTTATAACGTTTGTCTTTTTTTTACGCCATATTTGCAAAGCAAGATGAAGAAGGGATTAGTGGGCTAACCGCCACCCTTGGCAAAAATCTCATTTATTCTTGCTAAACTCACTAACTCATGCGTTTTTTTTTCTCTTAATGAAGCATTGCATCACGATATCTCTGGCTTTCCTCAAATAATCTTTGTAAATTTGAAAAAAGTAAATACACAAAGTTATCCTAAGAGCGCTAGATGGGTTTTAAAAGCGTCTGAATTTTTTTTATCTTGCTTTGAATTGTTCTTGTCCGTATTTAGAAAAATAAATAAATAAACTGTTTTCCTTATTTA
Organism: Labia minor; assembly: GCA_963082975.1. Classification (NCBI taxonomy): domain Eukaryota; kingdom Metazoa; phylum Arthropoda; class Insecta; order Dermaptera; family Spongiphoridae; genus Labia; species Labia minor. The sequence goes on along the minus strand of OY720348.1, from coordinate 43,712,220 downwards.
TTGTATATTCAGTAACAAATTATAATATAGTAATCTTATTTATCTTTCGAAATAAAAAAAAAAATAATAATAAATTAATATATCATAATGAACTTTCTAAAAAAAATTAGAATGAAGGAAAATTTCAATATTCTTTAAAATTTAAAATTTAAAAAACCCTCTCTGATGTTCATTTTTATTAATCTCTAAAAAAATTGGCAATTCCACTTAATTAATAATCTATATTTCAATAAATATAATGTAGAAAATTTAAAATACCTCACTCATGATCCAAAAACTATTTTTAAATATTTTTTTTTTTTAATTTTAAATCCTAAAAACTCGTCCATATTACAGTTCAACAACGCTAAACACACCTTAATGAGTTCACAAAATTCACTTTTTTTCCATTTTTTTCTCAAATCATGAGGGTGTCTGCTATCAAACAAAACCTAACCCAGCTGGTTCAAATTTTGACAGGAGTCAGCTGATAGTTGCCTGTTGACAGGAACAGTATTGTCATTTCATTTAAGAGATGGGAAATTCAAAAAGTGGTTTATATAGGTTTATATGGTTTATATATTTTATTAATATTACATATTTGAAAATTATTATTATTATTATTATTTCTTAATATCACAAATTATATGTACTATGTGTAAATTGGGATTTAAAATTAAAAAAATAAGTAAATTTGGGTCATGAGATCCGCGATGCAGAAATATATCTGACTTTTTTTATGATTTTTACATTTTTAATCCTATTATTACTTATTTGCACTAGTGTTATATGTTAAATATATATTTTTCCTTAAAATATTTTATATAATTTTTCGAATTGAAATTTTATCTTTTATTAAAATAGAGATTTTTGAAATGAGTATTGTGTGTGCATGTGATTCTCTTTATTATTATTATTTTTTTTCTCTCTCCCTCTTTTCGAGATCAATGTATAATTGATATAATTCTTCTTTTATTAAATACATCGAGGGCGTACTTTTTGTCAATTTAATTTTTCAATGGGAGTAGTTTATCTTCGGGCAAATTGTGGCGCCCTGTGATATAGTTGATGCAGGGGCTCATCCATAGCCTGGTAATTTGCTGTTGTTAGTGATTTGTCAGGCTGGGTGGAGGTCGTTTGTTACTCGGTTCTTTCAACCAATGCACAAATAATGGCTGTTGGAGTATTTTTCGACACAGTCCCAATAATGCAATATAACGTATCAATGTAACGAACACTGCTACACATTGTACCAACAACTGGTCCTTTTCCATAGACCCACGATAGTCAGGCAACCGAATTGCATTGCATGGCCATCATTTATATTTGTCATTGAAATGTGTCCATTATGTCAGGGGTTTGCGCATTTTCTCTTGCTGGCCTTTTGCCTTTGATTTTTAATTTGCCAAAGTGATCGTCGAGCGTCCTGTGATAAATCGGGAATCTTTCTAAATGAATGTTTTAAACGCGAACTTTTACAGCTAATCCTTCAAAATTCCCAGTCTTTTGGTATTCATAAAAATCTATCAACCGATTCTGTTCGTTATCTGCAAAATAACGGGTTGGGGGAGGTGATCCCTCTTTTATTGTCACGCACACATTACACGCAGCAATTGAAAAATAAATACATTCACCATCCAACATCTCGCTATCACTTGAATCCCTTCCCCTTTCCACTTGACATCCCCCACAGGCTAATTTCAATTTCTTTCTTCTTGTTGGTTTAAAGAATGAAAAATAAAAAATAAAAAAAAGGAAAACAATATACATGAAACATAAATTAGTTTCTAAAATCGAGGTATACGTATGTGAAAAATTACTCGAATTTTTAAATTATATAAAATTGGATTTTTTTTTTTTTTGGAAATTTTAAATCTAGATAAGTAGTTATTATGTTATTCCAAAAAGATGGGTTTCCTTCTAAATATCGCCACTCTGTTTTAAGGGCTTCTTAGCATTATTATCAAAAATGGGTTTGTGTATTTATGCGAAAATATGTCTTGGTTATATATGGATAGTCACACGTTTTATCGTTTGGAAAAAAAATCGATATTTTTATGTGAAGGAAGTGTGAAATTCAACATAAATGGCCTGAATGCACTAAGTTTCCTATTTTTTTCCACAAAAAGATATGAGTTTTATCGGTTGAAAAAACTTATTTGATGGTTTAGGTAAATCGACTTACCTAGTTTTCCTTTTCCCCTTCCTATTATCCAAAGGGGTTCGAGAAAGAAGCGATTTGTTTGTATGGGAATGGTTGGTCGATGGTTTGCAAACTACAAATTATCATTTATTATTACGGTAATTATTTACAAAAAGGGAATCTCCAAGGATTTGGATGAAACTTTACCTGTGTATTCCTTGTTTAATTCCAAAGGAACTTTTCTTATAAAATTTTTCCCGATCTTTTCTAGTTTACGAGATAAAAATTATTATAATTTGCATATTAATAATTTTTTATGCATTTGGTCTCAAGGATTATTCAATTATTCACTTATTCACTAATTTTCTATTTTTTTAAGTTTTGTTTGGATATAGAAAAATTACTTAATTAATTATTTTTTTAATTTTCACATAACCAAAGCGAACTAAAAAAAAACCCATAAAATTAGTGGAGCCCTCTGCTGGTCAAATTAATATAACAGGGTAGCTAAATAGAAAATAAATGGAGTTATATGCAAATTCTAATAATTTTTAACTCATAAACTAGAAGAGACCGGGAAAAATTTTATAAGAAAATTTTCTTTAGAATTAAACAAAGAATCCACAGGTAAAATTTCATCCAAATCTTTGGAGATTTCCGTTTTGTAAATAACTACCATTATTACAATTATTAGTATTTGATAGAATGGATTGTATTTTAAAAAGAACATATATAATATTTATCGATTTATTGGTTCAGATAGATAAAAGGAAACATGAAAAGAAATCGTTCCTAAATAAAGAAGAAATCAAATTATATCTTTAATTAATTGATTGACATGAAATTAAAATATGATGAAAAAGGGTGGCGAGACGATAGGCATATTTCCCCTTTCTACAAATTTTCATTTCTTTTCGACAGGCAAAATCGTTCTTTTTTATGTATCAAAAGGAAGTTGATGTGGTTTTCAGTGTGTATGGGAGGAGGGGGGGGTGTAGTGGGAAATGGAGGAGGGTGGGGTTGCAAGGGGTGTTTGATTAGTGGCCTCAGTTCAGCCCATGAGGTTCGTCCCGATGCGTTGTCGCCTGTCAACAATTTGTCGTGTGGAATAAGCGGGCAAATGTCTCCGTCATCTGCCCACCGTTCGGAGGTTGGCCCCCGGCCAAAAGGCTTGTCGCTTTCGCAGACGCCCTTACTCTCACGTACTGTCACATCCAAATCTAAAACACTCACGCGCAACGGGAGGTGGTCGAATGGAGCGGGGCGGTTGGGGGGGATCATTGGTTGATATTTTTATAGGGACCCAGGAAATTTGGTTGTCGATCTTGACAGAAGAACACAGAAAAAGAAATTTGAAATTGTGACCATCCCTTTTGAAATTTTCAATTGAAAAAAAAATACCTCGAGTACTTTTAATTTCCTTTAATGGATTTTAACAATTATCAACGATTTGATATTGCGTGTGCTTGGTTAAAATACATAAATTATTGAATTTTTATTTACAATTACAAAATAACCAATTAAATATATACTTTCTTACTTATGGATCAGAGGGGTTTGAGCCTACTTCCCTACTCAATAGATCTTTAGAAGGATTATTTACTTAGAATTTTTTTTTTATTTAAATTACTTCAACATTTTATCTCGAAGATAAGATATATTTTTTAATTTATTAGTAATTAGTTTTTATTGTATATTTTAATTATCATATCAATTATAAATTATTTTCAAAAATTTATTAGGTTACTAATCTAAAATAAAAAAATAATAAGCGAAACTAATTGATAAATAACTAGTAATTAGACCAAGAACTTGATGGATTGACAATTTAAAAGTATATATATTATATCTCTTATATCTATTAGAGAATTAGGAGAAGGTAGGAATCGGGTGGAGGAGGAATGTAGTTACAAAGAGAAAGATAGATTTTACTCATTGAGAAAGTAATATGATTCACATTCTTATAAAATTACTTTTAATACCTAAAAATTACTTTTAATACCTAAAAATGGAACATACAATAATATATTTTTTTATATGTTGATATATCTGAAAAAAATTTCAAATTATTAATCACTTATCCTTTAAATTTTTATATATTTCTATTATCGGTTGATTTGATTAAAAGTTCTTTAGAGAATTGGGAGAAAGTAGCAATCAGGTTAACCATTTACCAATTCAGTTCATTTTTCCTTTCATTGAAGTACTTGATTCATCCAAATGCTGAGTATCATTTTATTGATTAAGAAAAACAAACTATTTCGATTTGTGAAAACAATGAAACAGATCAAACAAAATATATTCTTTCTGCTCTGTATACGGATACAAATAAAGTTGAACTAGCTGAAAATTTTTATATGAAAACATAAAAATAAACTTTAATTGATTTATTTGTTTCCCATTAAACTTGAAAGTTCTTGACTTTGGCAACTACATTCTTGCAACCGTCTTTATCCACCACCATTTAATTCCTTTCTTCACACAATTCCTTTATATCCTTTATGTTGTCAACCAATCATTTCCCAATTGGTTTCCTTCCTTCCTTCCTTCCTTCTATACAGAATACAAGTCAATCTGACAATAATTATAAAAAAGTATTTTCATATGAAAACAAATATAACTTTAATTGGTCTATTTCTGTTACCCACTGAACTTGAAAGTTCTTGACTTTAGCAACTACATTCCTGCAACCGTCTTTATCCACCTCCATTGAATTCCTTTCTTCTCTCAATTCTTTCATATTCTTTATGTTGTCAGCCCGCCAATCATTTCCCAATTGGTTTCCTTAAAAACAAACTTTCATCATCCATTCTGACTACAATAATCTCCCCTTTTCTTGAAACATTTATTACTATGTTAATAACAATATGGGTCTCTAAATAAATTGTTACGATCCAAAGAAGAACTTTATGATGTCGTTATTAGGGTGTTAGCTTACCTTTTTATTTTTCATTTGAAGATTTTTTTAAATATTTCACGTTTTTCACAAATTAAAAATAAACTCTTAACTGTATCTTTTATAAGAGGAACTTGGTAACTGAAATGAACCTTTATTTATACCAGAGGTTTGGATTCATCTCAGCAGAATACCTAAAATGATTAGATCCCTGTCACATAGGCAACCAATTCATTCTTATCAATATATATATATATATATATATATATTATAATAATATTTTAATTATAATAATAAACGACATTTCAACAAAAGAGAAAATATCAAAATGATTTCAAACTATTTAATATAATCTTTTTTATATAAAATATAAATTATATTATTATTAAAAATCTAGAAAGGAAGGCGGAGAGGGAGGGGGTGGTTAATATAAAGTATCTTTGTAATTCGAAACAGAGCTTGTGATTAAACGGGACTTGAGCCGACCGCCCCCGCCTTCAGGCTGTTCCACATGCCCTATAATTAAATGATAATTTCCAAACAAATGCTCCCCTCGTCGAAATTGCTCTACTAAATGGTGAAGATCGGCGAAATTAATAGGTCGCCGCGCCCCCTCTCCTCCCTCCGCCAATGGGGGGTTACTCTGATTAATTTCTAACGCGTTTCTTTCTGCATACTATTTCAGGACGCCAATCACACAAAATTATAGGAAATTAACTAGCAAGAACTAGCAAGGACTCTTTGATCTATAGCAAATAACAAAGTTAAAAATATTCTACTTTAAATAATAATAGTAATAATAATTTCACAAATCAAATAGAATTATATTTAAAATAAAATCAACTATTTAGTACAAATAATATTAAATAACCAGGTGTTTATTTGTGTTTCAATGTATATATATGAACACTACTAAAATGACAAGAATCATATTCCTTCAACTGTCTATTCTTAGCCCTCTCCATCCATTTTCAATTTTCTTCAAAATTCCTTTATAATCAGATTTATATCTTGAGTCCACTGCAATCTTGATCTTAGACATATTCTGCTCAGAATTTGTCTAATACCTTTTTGACAAAATTTCCTGTCTATACCCGAGACGTGTCAATCAATTTCCCTAAAAAACAACTCATCCTGCCCAGTATGAACCATCTGTCCCGCCCATTATAACCTCCATTTCCTCTAATCTCTTTTTTCGGTTCTTAAATTCTACAAAACATTCGAAATTATACTCGTCCTCTAAAATCATGAACCACGCCTCAGATTTATATAATAAAATTAAAAAAAAAAAATTTGATAGATTTTAATTTTATAAATATTTAATAAACAATTTTCATTATAACACAAAACTTTATTTAATTTGAAATAGGTTATGTTTCTAAAATATTTTCTCCACTCTTTTTTTTAACTATGTATAAAGATTGAAAAGTCAAAATATACAAACTTATACTTTATCTGTGTATTATGAATAAAAATAAACATCTATGAAGAGGTTATGTCGTTGGATTTCTGTTTATAATGATGATTAATAGTTCACTAATAAGATAATCACAATTGAATTACAAATTTATTAATAAAATATATTTGACAATTGTGTGGAACGTTTCATTTATTGTTTGTCGTATGGGTTTATTATTTATGATTTATTACGTGCCGCCGGTCAATTTTCAAAGTGTTGAAAGTGTTATCTACACCGACAGATCTGACTTGCTTTATTATTCATTGATCACCGATCAGATCAGTTCTACTGGGCAGACAACAACAACAACATATGGAAAGTGAGAGCGGGGGCACCACATTATTTCATATTTCTTTATTAATAATAAATTCTATATTGGATGTATCAAATCAATTTTGTTTTGTTTTTTATTATTATTTCCCCACTTGTTTCTTTTTCTTTTAGAAAATATACCACTATATAATGTTGACCTGGGGGAACCATTCCAGATGAAAATTTTTTTAAATATGCAACGCTCAAGCACAATTCGATCAGATTGTAGAATGTCCAAGATAGAGATTTATGCTGATATTTTCTTTAAAAATGACATTATTGGTTTTCCTTTATATTAATCCCCTAGGATGGTTATAAATAAAATAATCAATTATTGAAAATGGAACAGAATTTGACTTACGGTTATTTTAATTTCGAAGTATTAAAAGTTCCTTAAAATACATCTGACTTTTGTATACATCCTATGAAAAGACAGCGCCTATCATACCAATTACCACTTGAGAGGAGTAAAGATTCTGTATGATCAGTTTAGTGGATCCTCTCAAACGTTATCTTGATTTTCTTGATAGGAGGCCACTACTTTTTAAAATTGTTACTCTTTTCTTTAATTTAATGCATGAATTGTTAAATTTATAAAACAAAATAATCTTAATAATATGTTTTTTGCTATCTCGCCAGAGATAGTATTACGATCACGAAAATTTTCGTTGTCGAGATTTTGATGTTTTTATACGTTTTGAAGAACCCTGAGTCATTTTCATTTAGGGTCATTTAGGGTTGAGAAAAATGTCTGTCTCTTTCTCTCTCTCTCTCTCTCTCTTTGTGTATGTGTGTGTTTAACCAGATTAAGCAAAAACGGTTTGAGCTAGGATACACAGGCATTATTCAAAATTCGTAGTTGTCTATCAACTTTTGAGAAATGTATCTTATCCGGAAGAGGGTCATTACCTACCACGTTTTCATTTTTTTTCCTCTAAACTGACCGTCAAAATAAAGATTTATGTTTGATAGTTTTTCACCTGATTATAAATTGTATAAACCAGATATATATAGAATTTCAGCTTGATTGAATCGCTGAAAGTACTGGAATTAATTTTTTAACACGTAGACTGGCAATCATGCACCAGCAGGTGACGTGGTGGCATCAACAAAGAGCCAAACACGCGCTGGTTTAATAAATATTATTTATTAATTAAATTTAATTTAAATATAATATTGGCGAGATAGTCGAGTGGAGACACTCCAGATTTTTATATAAAAAATTTCATTATGAAAAGAATTTTATAATCAATTTAAAAAAATTTCCTCTAACAATTTTAACTTATCTTAAAACTTTATATATATTTGATTATTTGACTTTTAATTGAATTGATTTTCTTTATCTCTATTAATAGTAATAGTTAACATAAATATTTTTTTCTATTATTCATTTTTCAATCAATTGTTCTATATTGATTAATTATCAAAATTATATAGAATTTGAATTACATTTGAATTAGTGTATACAATACAATCCTAAGTTAAATGATTAAAAATGTGACTCATTTAGATTCATCTGATTCATTTAGAAAATTATTTATACTTGAATAATGTTTTCATTCCTTGTCCATTTATTTGTTAATATTATTTATTAATTTATTATATATATATATATATGTAAGATTTACCTCTTTTTCTTAATGAACAATTGACAATTCATTTAAATTATTATTATGGTTGATTACTAACCGGATTCATTGATAAAAACTGACCCTATTATTCGATACATTATCAGAATCGAGAGGTTCCTGCACCCATCAATCACCAAGTTTCCTTTCTCAACTATCTTAAATACCTGTCCGCGATTTTCTCACTTTTATTGAACTCCAAACCTATTCCATTTCATTCGAGTAATAAAAAAAAATGCTATAATCATAAATACATGAACTTTGGTTTCATAAATTGGCGATAAGACGAGATAAGGTCGTTAGGTTTTTTTTTTGTTTTGGGTGTGGTCTGAGATTCTCTCAACATTACATTTTCAGAAACTTATTATGATTATAACCACCAGTTGATGGGCTCCATCTGACCACATCGCTTTCTGTTTGAAATTGTCTCCCTTCCATCATTGCTTTCTTATTTACCATAAATCTCTTCTTTTTTACTTTCATTTGTGTACAAATATACATTATATACTATTAAAACAATACGAGTATATATAGAAAGGAAAGCGATGTGACCTAAAAATTTTCGAATTGTACATTTCAATTAAAATAATATTCTAAAGATACGTTAAAATCGTAAGCAATTATTTTAGAATTTTGTTTCAAATTATTTATTACCTTTTTGATTACCAAATAAATAAAATTTTACGTCATATTACTAATAACTATAATACAAGGGGCAGGTCAATAAGTCCGTGACTTTTTGAATGAAACGTAGGTTTTTTTTGATAAAAAATTATTTTATTTTTCATCGTAGTATCCTTTGAGCTCAATACACTTCGTCCAACGTCTCTAATTTTTTTTATCCCTTCTAAAAAACTAGATTTGTCGAGGACATCAAAATAGATATTTGTTTGTGAGATGATTTCATTGTTGGAGTCAAATCTCTTTACGCCGTGCCATTTCTTCATGTTTGGAAACAAGAAATAGTCACTCGGGGCTAAATCCGGATGGGAGAGCAATTCGTATCCCAATTCATGAATTGAAATTCACTTGGATCCATCTTCTTCTCAAATCACGAAGTAATCTACTATTAATGAATGTCAAACAAAAACTAAAAGACCCAGCTGGTTCTAATTTTGACAGGAGTCAGTTGATTGTTGTCTGCTTACAGGAGCAGTGTTGCCATTTCATCTTAGAGACGGGAAATTCAAAAAGTCACGGATTTATTGACCTGTATATACATACACAATTATTAATCTTATATACAATATATTTAAATAATTAATTATAAAAATTTTATTTTATGCTAGGGAAATTCTCCTTTTTAATAATAACTCTTCATTTTTTTTATTTGCAAATTTTATAATTTGTCCATGATAGATTGTTTCTGTTTTACATGGTATGGGTGGTTGGTTATATTCAAATGTGGTATCTTCTTTTATTGTGGTGTTCATAATCACTTTTTGTTTTTTTTTTAATTTATTTTGAATTTATTTTTATTATTATTATTATTTTTTTTTTAAATTTAATCCAATTTTTTTTTCCATTTTTGTATCAATATAGAATACAAATAATAAATATGCAATAAAATTGAAATTTTGTATTTAAATTAGGGGAATATCGCTAAACGTATTACAACATAAACCTCTTTTCCTTAAAATTAAAATATTTAATTTTTATTTAGAAATATTTTTTTCTTTTATTTTGAATTCTTCTTCTTAAATCTATAAAAATGACTGGAATAATTTATCTTTTTATATCAATATATATAATAAAATATTTATAATACTAATTCACTCTCGTAACGGTCCCTGTCTATCCTAATATAATTCGTATGTTAGAAGATAGGTAAGCAATATATATCTTTTTAAATTATTATTATTATTATTATTATATTGATTTGCAATTCATTTAATAATTTCATTAAATTGATAATTATAATAAGTAATCTTCATAATTATAACCTAAAAACACCCGTGAAAAAATTTTATTTTCTAATACACATAGGTATATTAATATATCTTATCTTGAATATCACAAAATTTTATATTTTTTATTGAAATTATTTTTTTTTTTTTTAATTTTAACCTTTCTAGATAAATAAATTTTATTTTTATTTTCCATTAAAAAATAATTTTTGCAAAATATTTTTACTCTGGACTGTAATAAAATTTTTAGAAAAAATAATTGCTACAGTCTATTTAAGGTATACTTGCAATTTTTTTTTTAAATTTTTTATATAGATTTATTTATAAGGCGGATTATTATTTTATATGAGGCAAATATTTATAGTATCTATATATTAGAACATATTTTTATGTAATTTTATTACAAATGATATATATATATAAATTGCATATACCCATAATCAATTCATATATGTATATACATTGAAAAAATTAAAAATTTTGTTTTTGTAACTTGTGTAATTTAAATATCTTATATTTTAATACAGCTATAAATAATTGTATATCTTTAAGGAGGGTAAATCCTATCATTAATTTCCTATTAATGAGTTATTAGCATAGAAAAAAAGTTTTTTTTTTAATTTTTGATTTTTCAAGCTAATAATATTAAAAAGAGCGTTTAAAACAATTAAATGTAAATTTTTCTTATAATAATAATAAAATTATATATTTAGTTGGGATATACATATGTATATATAATTTTTATTCATGAGAATTAGTATCGTTTGATTTTTGAAATGATTTTTCTTAACGGTAAATGAAAATTCTATAATATCCGCTTGAAGTTATTTCTACTTTCATGGTCCATTTTTCCCCAGTTTATTTACCACATTACATTTCATCAACCTCCCAACTAAATCAACCTAGGAGACAGGTGAAAATGTTTATTTGAAAAACAATATTTTTCTTAAGAAACCGTTTTTCTTAGAATTCTCTTTTATGAGGAAAATTACACGGATCCATTCGTTTTTTTTTCAGCTAACATGTCTGTTAAGAGCATTAACTCTTAAGTTAGTCATATATTTTGATGTCATTCTGTTGCTATGAGTAGGCGAGATTGTTACAAGTTAATAACAAAATAAAAAAACATGAAAGATTATTTATGAGCACAACGATGAATAATCTCTACTCTAAAGAATGAAATTAAGAGATTTTTTTAATCGTTAAAATTTTTTTTTTTTTTTTTTTTTTTTTTTTTTGAAAAAAAAAATAAAACCTTGCCGGAATGTGGAAAAGAGTCCCTTCTTTTAGACATTCAATAATCGTAATATAATAAGTCGTATTCGCATTGAACTTTGTTCGAACTAATTTTCCAGTTAAGTGGCTATCTTCAGTCATCAATTCAATAGTTTAGAAACCTTTTTTTTTTTTTTGTTAGACCTCTCGATATTTGTTACATTTCTTTGAGGTGTTATTTATCCCCGCAGAGTTCTTTTCTATTCCGGTCGGAGGGGGGAAAATTTTCCCATCGGTTGAATACACACAAATGTTCATTTTTATACATTTTCTATATATATATATATAAGATATACATTTACCCCAATTCTTATTTCTAATATTATAATTCAAGCAATATCCCATTAATTGTTTGAGACTGATTTTTTTTTTTTTTTTTTTTTTTTTTGGTTAAAGATAAATGTGCTAAGTGATCATTTCCTCAGAGGTGGGTGTTTTGGTAGATGTGGTGGGAGAGGGGGTGGGGGGGGGAATGTATAGCATTGGTCTTTTATTCTCGCTAAAGAACAACTTAAGAGTGAGTGAGGAGTGTGTAAGTGTGATTTGGTGTGTAGGGGGGGAGAGGGGATAATATTTTGGAAGTAGTGTAAGTTCTCGTTGAGGAACACCAACACATTATTTTACCAGCTGAGAAAGAAGGTTCTTCGTGAGCCGCGGGGATCGATCCGAGGCGTGGCAAGGGGCGGCGCCCAGGGGGCGGGCCCCTTGCGTCCCCCTTGACGCGGCGCCGACGCCGACGCCACCTTGTCTCCTGCGCACTCGCCACTTCTTGAAGCAACACCCCCGGTCCAACCTCTGTTCCGGATTTTTACCCAGCCCCCATAACCACCACCATCCCCTCCTTACACCCCCGGCCCTCCACCATCTAACAACACATACCACCCAATGCGCTTGGAAATCCAGGCCGTCTTAAGGAAATTAGGGCAGGCAATCATTGTGACAAATCTTCTCATTGAAAGGGGGTGGGTTCTTTTATGGCAACTGAAAATTCCATTTCTCTCCACTTGGGGGGAGGAGGTAGGGGGGGGGCTAATCACCTCTGCTCGCCTTTTTATTTCTGCAACTACTTGGCAATTTAAGAGTAACATTAAATATTCGAAATCTTCCCTTTGCTTGCTTTTTTCTTTCTCTCTCTCTCTCTCTCTCTCTCTTCTTTCGTAATCTGCCGCCTCTCTAACTCGGCTTCTTTTTCAATCTCTTCCTCTTTTGCTTCTTCTGTTTTAATTTTTTTTAATGAAATCAACGACAAAACGTTCTTTACACGGATTTATAAAAGTGCCTGGAAATTCTTAATTAGCCTGGCGACACCGCGGCAGCTGTTCTATACAATAAAATTAAATGAAATAATTAAAATTCTATGGAATCTAGCACATTTCATTGCAGATCAGCATCATTTTCTCAATAAATTCTCATTAACTATTTCTTAATTAATAAAAAATAAAAAAAAAATTTGAATAATGTATTTATTTATAACTTATAATAACATTCAAATCCTATTATTTATTTATTTGTTTATTAATTATTCAATGAAACGCATTTTCGTGGATTTGGATAATATTTGTGGGTTCCTTTTACAATTCCAAATAAACTTTTCTTATGAAATTTTTTCGGGCCTCTTCTATTTTAGGAGATAAAAATTATTAAAACAAAGATTTTTTAAGTTTAACAGATTAGTTATGAACGTCGAAATGTGCCATTAAGTAATGTTTGATTGACTAATTCACTAATTATTCACTTATAAGTTCGGTTTGGATTTATGAAAATTTTATAAAAACCGAAAATTAGTGCGCCCTCTGGTAGTCAAACAGATAAAACATGCTAGCTAAATAGAATATATGCAAATTTTAATAATTTTTATCTCGTAAACTAGAAGAGGCCCGAAAAAATTTCATGAGAAAAGTTTATTTGGAATTGCAAAATGCGTTTAATTGAATAATTACCATTTATTGGTATATATATATATATATTTTTTTTTCAATTCAAATAAACTAGCAAACGTAACATATTCTAAACTATAAGAATTGTTTAAATAAAATAATAAAAATAATTAAATACTCAAATATAACTGAATTAGAATTATATTTTTTTTTTAATTTTTTAAAAATAATATCTATTCATAAATTATTTATAAATAATTTTTGATTTTTTCAAATTATATGATTTTTTAATGATAAATTATAAAATATTACAATTATCCTTTAAAATAAAAAAAGTTTGCGCTAGAAATCATATTTTTTCCAAAAATATTCCCGAACATCATTCTTTAAGGGGAAAAATTTCTCAAAAAAATTTTCTACCAAAAATTTCAATTCAATAGACAGATACCAATATGATATACAATTTTCTTCTTTTATAAATCATATCTACTGAACTACTAAACAGCAATAACAGCCACCTCCATCCAATTCCTATCCTATACCTAATCTTCCCATATCTTCTTTTTCTATTATCACCTGAGCGTATATTCCATCTCTTGGTCGTTCCCCAAATAGTAGCCCTATAAACAAACCTCTGGTATCCATTCAAAATAAATAACTAATGCCTTTATTGCTTTTAATCTTCATAGTTAATTTGTAAATGGTGATTTTGATTTCTGGTTGTTTATTATTAAATGAAAACTATTCTTAGTTTCTTGTAACAAGTTTCTCTACTCCACGTTTTTTTAAAAAAAAAACTGATTTTTATTATGAATTATTATTATTTTGTAGAAATATATATATATATATATATATATATATATATATATTTAAAGGATGATAAATAATCAGTCGACTGAAATTAATAGAATATTTTGGGGCTCTCGAAAGAATGACCAATCTTGGAGTTAATTGTTCTCGATGGAGAGCCGCCCTTCCTCGACCTCCGCAACCATCTTCGAATATAAATTTAAACAACTTGTTTTGATCATCTTCCTTCACCCCCCTCTCCCATCATCCAGTCTGTCTTTGAAAAGCCACTTGGACCTGCTTGTCATTCCTTTTCAAACAAGATTTGATCACATTCGAATATTATTTTGATTAAGAATCCTATTACCTGGTAAAATTATCTCATAATTTATATGACTGGGGTTGGGGGAGGGGGGAGGAAGGTGGGGGGAGGACATTAAAAGCGTACCTTCCCCATTTCTAGGTTTTTGACTTGTCTCTACTGAATAGAGCGGCTCGTTTTCAAGAAAATAAGACTAATTAAAGTTTATGTCGTTTGTTTCCATTAGGTTTCCAAGCCTGCCCCTTTCTATTTAACGAACGACTATCCAAATACCGACAACTCTATTGGATGGAACAAGCTGTTCGTGAAAGTTCAAATCACTAAAAATTTCTTATGAAAACATCAAAACGGATAATGACCTTTTCATCTATCGATGACCTTTAATTAAGGTTGCCCCATTACCGTGACAGCGACGTTAAATCTTTATCTATCCGGAAAACGAGTCCTCCAACTCTCATCTTTTATTTCTCATTTGAATTTTTATCATTGAGTATTGTTTTCACTTCATAACCATAATATATCTTCATTTAGAATATATTTTATTTTTTACTATCTCGCCAGAGATATTATTGCGATCACGGAAATTTTCGATGTCGAGATTTTGATGTTTTTTTACGTTTTGAAGGTCCTTGAGTCATTTGTACTAAGGTTGAGAAAAATGTATGTCTGTGTGTGTAGACAAGATTACGAAAAAACGGTTTGAGCTAGAATAATGAAATTTGGTTCACGGGCATTATTCAAAATTCGTAGTTTTCTATCTAGAAAAACACAACACGCACTGGTTTAATAAATATTATTTATTAATTTTAATTTATAATTTAATTAATTAAATTTAATTTAAATATAATATATGTTATTTAATCTAATTCAAATTGCGAGATAATCGAGTGGAGACACTCCAGATTTTTTACCTTTAAAAGAATTTCGACTAGAAGTTAATAAAATATTATTATTATTATTATTATTCAATTTTGAGTACATATCCCAACAGAAATTTTGGAAATATTCCATTATTACTTAGATGTTGTGGAATCAAGCTAGGGAAGTATGGAATTATTATTATTATTATTATTATTATAGAAGATTTTTCAGCAGCCCTCCCACACATACACACATTCACACATATAGAGTCATCATCGTAAAAATTTTAGAATAGAATTTCTCAGGCTTTAAATCGTAAAGAAATACCAAGTTGTTTTATTTATCACTATATTCGTAATAATGTATTAACTTTCTTTGTAGGTTTTGATGTTTACTCGGTTTCAAGAAATTTATTTAAAAAATTTTATCATATAAAAGAAATCTTCCACAAAATTTCTTTAATGTTTTTTTTTTTTTTTTTTTTTTTTTTTTTTTTAATGTCATTGATTTTAGATTCCATTTTAATAAAATTAAAAAAAAAATAATTATTAAAATATTTAATTTTGAAAATAAAATATTTTACGTTTCTTCTTGTCAACGCACAGTTATCGAGTTTAACATTCCCTAATATAAATAAAAAATAATAATGCTGGAATACTCTTTATAAATTGTTTTTTTGTTTTTGTTTTTTAATTATTTTTAATAATTAATTATGGATTTATAAAATAGGTATTAGGAAATTGGGAGAAGATAAGAATTGAGTGTAGAGATGGATTAGGATCGAGGCATTGGAGGAATGTGTCTGCTGCGGTCATGAATTTTGCGTTTAGTACCTGCATTAAAGATAGATAGATAGTTAGTATATCTTAAAATCTCTCTCTCTCTCTCTCTCTCTATATATATATATATATATATATATATATATATAAATTATTGATAGATAGTTAAATAGATAGAGTCCTTTAATTTCATAATAATATTTAATGAAATCTCAGATAAAGAAGAAAAAAAAATTTGGACATTTCAATTTTGAAAATTAAGTCTCATTATGTAGAAATTTCTAAAATATCAAATATACAATGTCTGTCTGCCTCACATTAAGAGATCAGTCTCAAGATTTGTATTATTTTATTTATATTATTATGATTATTATTATTATTAATTACTATTTGTATTATTTTCATTATTAAATAATACTAATTTAAAATTTAATTCAATTATAAATATTTATTTAATTTTAAATATATATATATATATATATATATATATAATTCTATATTTTGATATAAATGTTTATATATTTTTCTAAGTAAGTAAAATTCCCTTCTATAATTGTAACCTATAAATATCCATTTTAATGAGCTTATTTTCTAGTTAATAAATTAATTTTAACTTTTATACAAAAAATTTTATGATTCGATGATTTCAAAATATTTATTTATTTTTTTGAACAAATATTTTACAGGTGCTTTTTATTTTGTAAACAATTATAATAATAAGAGAAGAAATTAATTCTTAATTAATTTTTATTTATTTTAATTAATTATAAATCTTTTCAATTATTCCGTCTATTTTTGTAAGTGATAAAATGCAATTGATTTGATACACATTCGTATCATTTGATTTATTTTCGATCGATTGATTAATTTCATTATCAAAAGTAGATTTCTAATGTAACCTAATTTTTTTTTTTTTTGCAAAGGCCTCCTTCCCCTTCTTGAGGGTAAAGTAACGAAGGGGCAAATATACTGCTTTTAAAATATGCCGAAGGGTTCGACATTTCGTGTAATGAATTATATAATTCTCTCTGACAATTTTTCTCACATAAAGTGATTACGATACAAACACACACACACACACATATATTCACTTTAGATCTCTCTCTCGCTCTCTCTCTTTCTATGTTTTATACTATTATTTTAATATTCAGTTAGGAAGAGGGAAACAGCAATAACAATGCATTGCAGGGCAAATAATAGTCTCCCACTACAAGGGGGTTGACGGAACCCTGAGAGTTGTTGTGAAATTAACCCCCACCCTCACTCTCTCTGCCTCTCAGTTGTATCTTCTATTCATCAACCATCAACTTACTAGATTTTCTTTTGTTCTACTTTGTTGTAAATCTTTTGAACACAAATAAGTGGCTGAATTTATTAATTTTAATAATAAAGACATGAAATTATATTTAAGACAAACACACACAAACACAATGCTTTAAAAAAAATTCTATAAACTATTTAAATTAATAAAAATATAATTAAAATAATTCTCTTCTTATTTTAAATTTTTCTTTTTTTACTATCTCGCCAGAGATAGTATTGCGATCACGAAAATTTTCGATGTTGAGATTTTGATGTTTTTATACGTTTTGAAGGTGCCTGAATCATTTTCACTAAGGTTGAGAAAAATGTCTGTGTGTGTGTGTATGTGTGTGTGTGTATGTATGTAGACAAGATTACGCAAAAACGGTTTGAGCTAGAATATGCAATTTGGTACATGAGCATTATTCAAAATTCATAGTTTTCTATCAACTTTTGAGAAATGTAGCTCAACCGGAAGAGGGTCATTACCTACAACGTTTTGATTTTTTTTCCTCTAAAGTGACCGTAAAAATAAAGATATATGTTTGATAATTTTTCACATGATTAATAATTGTATAAAACTGCTATATATAGAATTTCGGCTTGATTGAATCGCTGAAAGTACCAGAATTAATTTTTTAACACTGCAAATCTCACGCGCCAACACGTGCCATGGTGCCATCAATAAAAAACCAAACATGCGCTGGTTTAATATTTATTATTTATAATTTATAATTAATTAAATTTAATTTAAATATAATATATTATGTTATTTAATCCAATTAAAATTGCGAGATAGTCGAGTGGAGACACTCCAGCTTATTTGAATTTCTTGTCCTTATATTATTTAATGTTTATTATAAATAAATTCAGAATCTCACTCCTCTTTTACGTCTTGAATATATGTCTTTTTCTTATCATACAATAAAACTTAAACTACATATATACGAGGACAAGTCAATAAGTCCATGACTTTTTGAATGCAAGGTTTTTGGATAAAAAATATTTTAATTTTCATCGTAGTCTCCTTTGAGCTCTATACACTTCGTCCAACGCGTCTCCAATTTTTTATCCCTTCGAAAAAATAAGATTTGTCGAGGACATCTTTGGTGCTGAAACCCACTGTTTTGACTGCTGTTTGGCCTCTGGTGTATTGGGGTGGATCCATGTATCATCCACGGTTACGAAACGGCACAAAAACTCGGTTTCAATGATGTTTTTTTTACGCCAAAAAATAATGTTCAATGAGCACACGAAATTCACTTTTATTCATTTTCTTTTCAAAACACGAAGTTGTCTGCTATTAATGGATGTCAAACAAAAACTAAAAGACCCAGCTGGTTTAAATTTTGACATGAGTCAGTTGATAATTGCCCGCTGACAGGAGCTGTGTTGCTATTTCAAAGTCACGGACTTATTGACTTTTCCTTATATATATATAACTTCTTAGTCTTAAAAAACTTTTTTTTTTAATTAAGTCAATTTGAGATTTATAAGGCTAGTTAGTTATTATTAATAATTATATTATATTATTTGAATTAAACAATTTAGCCTCGCAAGTGTTTATTAATTAGGTAAATTAAATAGCAACAAAGTTATGTATATATATATATATATATATATATATTTAGTTATTTTAATAAAATTATTATTTAACATATATCTAATAGAGACTAAATAGATATTTGTGCATATCAGTTTTTAAAGAATTTTATTATAGATTAAATTATTTATATAAATAATTAGATAGAGAAAACTATTAATGATAACTATTGAAACTATGATTGAATTTAGGTGAAGAATTTCGTCCGTAACAATTCAAATAACTTTTACTATAAAACAATGTAGAAAGATTTATTTGGTATTTTATATGCCTCGTTAGTAGTCTCACTAGCATACTAAAATGAATTAATTCTACCCCTATTTTTTTTCTATTGATCTATTATACCTTTGCGCATCTGAATTAGACAAAAAAAAAAACAACAACTTGCAACATTCTTTTAATTCTAAACCAACGTCACAGCTCGTCATTGACACTTGACTTCTCTTTTTATTTTTACTTCCTGACTGCGACAACTTTTTTATTTTTTCGTTTGATGCAAGGCGACTTTCGGAAATCTATCAGAAGGAAATAGCCAGAGGCATGAAAAAAAAGAACAAACTTGGGCGAAATATCAATGATGTCCCCTTAAGGTTCAGGGAATTTCTAATGAATAAGGCAAAAGCAATGTAAATATTTGAGTAAATTTTTTTTTTTTTAAGAATTACATTTAGAAAAATTAATCTAAAAGCAGTGAATTATATAAAATATTTAGTTTTATTAAAAAAAAAAAATTCTTACACACTAATATATTGATTTTGGATAAATTTATTTTGAAAAAATTCTAGCTAAAAGGATCTGAAATGGATTGGATTTGTTTACAGAAGGTCCTACACTGAGCTTATTTTACCCTTTGGTTGTCTCTCTCGCTGCTACATTTGCGACTCGCTAATAAATTTTCTGGGGAGGCTAGTCGTTTGGCCATGTCCGGTTTCGAGGCCTACGTCGCTCGTTCATAAACTTGGAATGTCCAAGTGGCTTGTCGTCAACGGTTCTTTTTCCAAACCTCTCCTCGCATGCCAAGTAAGCCCTTCCAGAAATGGCTGTTGGCGCAAACAAGCGTTTCGCGAGAGTTTACATCCATCAAACAGACGAGCTGTCATAAACGAAGTACAACTCTCGAAATGGAATCCGTTTTCCATCGATCGAGTATTCCATTAATCCATAAATTATCTTCGAACAAGTTGACTGTAGTTGGAGGCTTGCTGCCGTTACAAATCAACCAGTTGTTCACCTGAGTATGTTAGACTGTCGTCTCGGAAGGATTTAGGTTGCTTCACGCAGGCAGGTGTGCCCCTTACTACTAACTGACAAGCTTAACCAAGAATTAACTTAACTTTATCAAGGTTTTATGCCTTGTTTTATTATCATGTTTCAAAAAGTATACCTTAACTTGAGAAGGTTCCTCCCATTTGCTTTTTTTTTACTTATATGATAGATTGTCCGGATATAGTCGAAATAAAAATAGTTTAACTAAAGAGATAACCAACAAAAGTAATTTAATTTTGGCATTACGGTTTAGGATTCTCATCTCTTCAGGCGTGGTTCCTTGGTTGTATGTATAATACACATTTTAACAAAATTTCACTTCATGCTTACATTTAAAATCCTAATCCATTTTTTAATATATATATTTATATATATATATATATATATATATATATATATTTATCTTTTGATGATTGTATCTATAAATAAATAAAGTTATTTATATTCAAATTTTATTCCAAATTTGTAAACAACTGAATAAAAATACTAAATAAATGGAATAAAATTAAATAGGTAGCAAAAATTTACAATTTATATCATTATATTCCTCATTACAAAACCAGATAAAGGATTTGTTTTTGTTAATGAAATTTAGAAATAGGAGCCCTTGTCTCATATTTGAAAAATGAGTTCCAACTGAACGATATTCTTTAAAAAGGTCTGTAATTTATTTTTATACAATTGTCAATTTATATTTATTCAATATGTTCCCTTAGATCAGCGGTCGGGGAACTTTTTTAATCATTACCCCAAAATAGTTTTGTGTAAGTTGATACTACCCCATGGTTTATAAAATAGCAATTTAAAAATATATACTTTTTACTCACAAAAGTTTCATTTTTACCCCATTTGGGGTAATTTACCCCGGTTCCCCGACCACTGTCTTAGATTAAAAATTAAATGTATAAATTAACTATTTTATTTGAAAACATTTATAAATAAAAAACATTACTAAAGAAAAAAATTATACAGAATAAATGAAAAACGTATCTTTAGAATATGTACAAATTTCTAAGGGTCTCTGATTAAGCGAAATAAAAAAGAAGAAGAAAAAGACATGAAAATGTAAAAATAATTTATCTAGCAAATTTGCATTTCGATTTCCTATCTTTGATATCTGGGTTAACGCATCTTCCAAAAAGCCATTCTACAAGTTGATCAACATGGAGATGTATTCTAAATATCATAGCGCTATTGGTGTGTTCACAACTCCTTCTCCCTCCCGCCTCCTCCCTCCATCTCATGAAAAATGCGGATTTACCAAAATCCTCTGGAAAATTGGAAAACTATCAAATTATCTCCTGATTCTTTCCAATTGGGTAGTTCAGGGACGAAATTACATGCAATCACACACCTATTGATACGACCGTATGTGATGGTGTTGGCGTGAGTAGACGCATCCCTTGGTAAAGATAGCCGTCAGCGTTCGATTTATGTTTATGGGGTGAGCAGCGATTTCCCTTACCCCTCCCCCTGAATCTCCCTCTCTCTCTCTCTCTCTCTCTCTCTCTCTCTCTGGGTGGATTGCTTTTGCGGGACGGATGTTTAAAATAAAACAGCATTATGCACAAGCGATCTCTCCATCTTGTTACTAAAAAAACCTACCCTTCTATTATACAAGATCAAATCAATATTAGTTTATCTGTGAAATCAAAAGCAATCTCTTTTGTTACCCTCTTTTGATTTGTTATTTAATATTTATTGAAAGGTTTCATTGAAAAATAATAATTAATTTTACATCGAACAGAGAGTTCTAAGGAATTTAATCGCTTAAGTCTTCAGTTCAGGTATTGTGTCATAAATGCATAATTAACGATGTAATTGGTACTAAAAAGGTCTTTAATATACCAACCCTATTTAATATTAAAATTTTCCATAAAACCCTGAGCTTAACTCCAATTAATTTGAATTAATATTAGTACGAAATAACGTAACTCAATTAGCATATTCTACAACCTATAACATCGATCCCATACATAATTGAACCATCTTTCGTCATCTGACTAATATAAATGTAATAAAAGGAACATATTTCTGTTTATCTCCTCATTTTTTATATTTTTGCTCTTTTCTATTTTATTTTTAAACTGACAATATACTTTCATTAATAAAGTATTAAAATTGATTAAAATAATAAATTTCTAAGAGAGGTTATTATCGAAATAAAAATTATATAAACTCTAATAATAAAAATTGTTATAACATCACGGATTTGAACCTAATTCAGAGGAAAGAACAAAATATACTAGTATGTAATATATATTCAAGGCTTTCATAGAAAATGAGAGACCCTGAACAACAATAATATTTGTCACCATAGTTCACCCCACTTGGGAAAAAAATTTCAAATGAGATATTTTTGTCGAATATCCATATACCATACACGAGTATAACTAATAATAGATGGGGACAATCATTCTTTTTTGACAAATTACATCAATTTATAAGATAACCACTCTGCATTATGAATTATTATTTATTTATATATAACATAATATGTATATATCTGCATCTTTAACCGTACAATTTCATGGAATTAATATATAATCACTATTAAAAATGGGATATTTGTTTTGTAGTTTACATCTGCAACTTGAATCACATGTTCCCCCTTACTTCATTGTCCTAAAAATAGGGATAACTTATTGGAAATATGTTTATAAGAAATATCGGATCTTTAAAGATCGTTAATGGAGTTGCAATGCACCCTTCCCCCGCATATACTTATCATTTTGTATATACGAATAAAATATGACTTGTCAGAGTTGAACGAGACCACAATCGTGGTCGAATGCAAGGTTTGGAGCCATGTGTGCCAAAGACCCCTCCCCCTCTCCGATTTGAGTGAGATGGTCGTTCTACCCCAGGCTACAAACTGACATCATTTACCCAGACTTAATCGTTACGAGTTAATGGTAGTGCAAGCTGTTGGTCCGTTCAATCGAAATGGATTCTTCGGTGACTGCACCATCTTCTCTTTCATTTTAACAGGTTGCCTTCCGTCTTAAACAGAAAGGGGAACCACCAACTTCCGTTTTATTACATCTGCATTCCATCTCCTTCACTGATATTACACCTGAGAGATGTTACCCTGAAAATCATGCGGGTTCACAAACAGAGATTATTCGCTCGAACTACACGGGGGATGATGCAACTTCAAGAATAGAATCTAGACTAATATCCATTCAACATTTTTAAAAAGGAAAGGGAATTTAATTTGAAAACATTTCGAATTTTAATATAATATAATATATATATATATATTATATTAAAAAGCATTGAACCGACTTTATCAATACCAAACAGTGTAATTTTTTTCAACTGATTATCTGGAATACAAATAAAATGAAAAAGCTCTATTATGTGATCTATTTTAACAGAGTAATATTAGTTACATTTTTCATAAATTAAAAACATTTTGGAATTTGTTTATATTTTTTCTTAAAAATACCAATTAATACTTTATTGTACTTTACATATATGAGTAAAAAATGGTTGACTCATTAGGTAAGCGAGTCTTTATATATTATATTAAAAATAAATATATGTCTCTCTATTTCTTCTAATCTTCAGATCACACCCTACATTTATTGTTAAATTCCCTAAAAACAAGTGATTTAATTCAGGACAAATTATGTTTCAATCCTTACAATTTGTAAATAATATGAAGTTTATTCATAGTTTTGCTAGCGAAAAATTCACTGATTGATTTTGTTAAAAAAAGTTTTAGTAATTTTTAAATTCCCATTCAACCAATATCTTTTTTTTTCTGTATTCATTCTGTGTAAGATCTATTACAAGAAGACCAATTGTGATTGTTCCAAATCTAAGTATGTGTTCATTTATTTTTCCTGAACAATGTATTGTTTAACAAATAGATAAAACCAAATAGCATCCGCTCTTATTTCGTACTAAGTGAAGGGGCCTTTCAATGGGAGCCTAGCTAGCTGCAATCAACGTAGTAACCCCTAAAAGTAAGTGTATCCTTGGGGCGATTTATTGTGTAAATATTGGACCCAGGGGGCCGATCATATTCCAATGAAGGAATCCAATAGCTGACCCGGATTTCTAAATGATTTTGCTTGCTCGATTATTTTTTCTTCGCGAAACAATTGTTGTGTTGACGTTCCATCCTACTTGTCGTATTTTTAAAGGCTATCTGTTTCAAGAAACTTTCCAATTTCAATGACGATAACGAATGTCAATGCAAAAGGCCTGGAAGAGCTTGTCCCTTTTTTCTTTTAGTGGGTGAACGATGTTAGGGTGCCATCCACCCCCTCCCCACACAATCCTTAATCAATTGACCCTCTCCCTATTTGCTTCCTTAAAGACACACACACTTGTAGTTTTTTATGTATATTCAAAAAAAAAAACAAATATCAAATCTTGTTTATTATTGCTATTTTTTTAAATTTGTCATCTATTATCTTCATCATTGTATATATTCTATAAAGCCATATGAATACATACGATTGGATATGAACATTGTTTTCCTAACCAAAAATTTATATTTGAGGTTTGAACCGAAATAGATATTAGAATTTGCTCTGAATTCAAATATATATAGCTTTTTTATTAAATGTTATATTCAAAATATACAAATATCAAACTACGGATGGATGAGGTTTTTTGTTAAGATTTTTTTTAAATTTCTTCTAATAATAGCTGTAACAAATATTAAATATTTATAAAATTCTCCATCGAGTTTTTTCATTCCTATTAATCCAAAAAAAAAAGATTACTAAAAAAATGATTTTTTTATAAATAGCCTTTTAATTTAGAATTTTTTTTTTAATATATTTTATATAATTATTATTGTAATAAAATGTTTTTAAAGTAATTCATATACATTTTTTATTTATTTTTTAAATTTAATTTCTTTTAAATTGATTTTAAAATTAATTATATATATTTTCTATACTTTAGATTATTTTTTTTATTGTCAGATGTTTGTTCTTTTCTCTTGCCAGTTTATTTTATTTTATTTTATTTATTTATTTTTTATTTTCAAGTTTTCGAGAAACTAGGGTATAACTTCAATTCGCACTTTATGACAATTTTTTTTTTATCGCATTTGATCCCCGAAAAACCATTTATTTTTATGCAACGCATCTCTTTTTTCTCATATTTCGAACGAGTACAGATTATACATAAATGAATAATAAATAAATATCCTATAGATGTATGAAAATGTTCTACAATTCATTTAACACTGCACTTATTGGCCTCAATAACTTTTTTTCCATAAACAAATGAATATAAATATTTTTCATGACAATACGAAAGGATAGCTATTGACACCACAAGCAAGGACTTATATACTTAAATATTTTGGTTTCAGAATCAAATTTTTTTTTATGTAAATTAAATATATAATATAATATTCTACTTATATATATATACTTCTTTTGACTGATCACGTGTCAGAAACTTTAATCTTGAATAAACATAATTTGTCAATAGATAATATTATACTTATAGCTCTGTCGAAAATTCTTAACCACAGTAAATCCGTACTTATCCTAATCCACATCCAATCAACTCATATCCTCTCCAAATTCCTTTAAACTTTTATGCGAGAGCAGGTCAATAAATCCTTGACTTTTTAAATTTCCCAACTCTTAAATGAAATGGCAACACTGCTCCTGTCAGCAGGCAACTATTAGCTAAGTCCTGTCAAAATTTGAACCAGCTGGGTCTTTTAGTTTTTGTTTTTCATCCATTAATAGCAGACAACCACGTGATTTGAGAAGAAAATAGATAAAAGTGAATTTCGTGTGCTCATTGGACTTTATTTTCATTATTTTCAACATCACTGAAACCTAGTTTTTGCGCCCGTTTCGTAACCGTGGATGATAAGTGGATCTACCAGAACACACCAGATTCCAAACAGTAGTCAAAACAGTGAATTTCGGCACTAAAGATTTCCTCAACACTTCTAATTTTTTGGAAGGAATAAAAAAATCGGACTGTATAGAAATCAAAGGAAACTACGTTGAAAAATAAAATAATTTTTTATCCAAAAATCTGTGATTTATTCAAAAAGTCACGGACTTTTTGACCTGCCCTCGTATTGTCAGCCTACCGCATCCAACCAACCGTTTGATTCCCCAAATAGATAATATTATACATTTTTTTTCCTTTTTTTATAATAATAGCCAAATGTAAATATTTCTTTGTTTTCAGTGATAAAATAAGTTTAAACTTCATGTTACCACTTGGATATTCCCCGATGGGTTCCGATCCATCATTTCGCTTATAAATAAATTTTCGTTTAATAGTTCACCTCTCCGATTCCCTCGTTTCTCGATTATTTGTTATCTCAGTTCCGAGGTTAAATAAATTCCTCAACGAAAATTACTCTTTGTTTAAACGACATTCTTTGAGCATCGATGCTCGTGTCAGATTTCCTCCTCCCTTTTTCCCATTCCATCCGAAACAATTCTTTCGGATTGTTTATAAACAACTAACCGGAATGGTTTCTTCGGCCTGGAGCCACATGGCTGTTGTCTAAAGTGGCCGGGTTGCTTCTCGGCTTGATACGTGCCATTTGGCTGTTCCCCACCACTAAACAATTCCAATAGTCAATGTTTGCCGAAAGCTTCTTCCTTGACGCGTGACAAGTTCTCATCCGTCCCTATCACCTATAAAAAGTTCATCATCACTATTCTATTTATGAATATATTTCTTTTAACGAATATATATATATATATATATATACACATATATATATATATATATTTATATAATATTTTTCTCAGATATTATCTGGAAATTAGAATTCACTTTTCTCAGTCAGGAAAATAAATTTTATAACATTAACGATCTGTCGTAAATTGTTCTTTTCATATCTAGGAATTTTGATGGAATATACTCGTATATTTCAAACAATGTTTAGTACGTAAGATAAAGAGTCTAAATTTTCTATTATAAATACCAAAATATAAAATATAAAGGAAAATGTGAACAATTAATTTTTATTTTCAAAAATGTATTTAAACTGATGTGTTAATTATATATTAATATGTATTATTTAATTAATATATATATATATATATATATATATATATATATATATATATATAATATAATTAAAATATATATTAAAATGAAAGTTATGTGAACAGTCTAAAAATAAAAATCAACAAACCACAAAATTTTAATAATTAAGTATTTAAAAAATTTTCAAAAACGACTTTAACAATTTTGATTGAAATTTATTAAATAAAAATTAATTTTGTTTTTATATTATTTGAAATTTCTATTAAATCATGTACATTGAATTATGATCCGAAATAAAAATAAAATCACTTTAACGAGAGTTTCTTTAAAAAGTAATTCGGGGAAGTCAGGCAGGATAGTTGGCTTGAATAGGTGAGAAAAGATATCGTGAAATGATGAGGTACCAATTGGAAAATGCCCGGAGGTTAATCCAAGGAGACAGTAGACAAACAAATAGAGGTATGAGGGTATTGAAAAGAATATATATATATATATATATATATTACATATTATTATTTTTTACTATCTCGCCGGAGATAGTATTGCCATCACGAAAATTTTCGATATGGAGATTTTGATGTTTTTTTACGTTTTAAAGGTCCCTGAGTTATTTTCACTAAGGTTGAGAAAAATGTCTGTATGTATGTAGACAAGATTACGCAAAGACGGTTTGAGCTAGAATAATGAAATTTGGTACACGGGTATTCTATCAACTTTTGAGAAATGTATCTCTTTCGAAATAGGGTCATTACCTACCACGTTTTCATTTTTTTCCTCTAAACTAACCGTAATAATAAAGATATATGTTAAAAAATTTTAACACGTTGACTGTCAATAACGCGCCAGCACGTGGCGTGGTGCCATCAATAAAAATCCAAATACGCGCTGGTTTAATAAATATTATTTATTAATTTTAATTTATAATTTAATTAATTAAATTTAATTTAAATATAATATATGTTAATTAACCCAATTCAAATGGAGACACTCCAGATTTTTTTACTATTGTATGTGGTAATTGAAAATAATATAATAAAAAAAAAAATTCTACAAAATTCATACAATTTTCAACATTCTTTTTTTTTTATTAAATTCTTCATTTTATTTTTACTTTTTTTACATAATCTAATATTTTATTAGATTTGGTTCAGAAGTCAGAGGGATGATATTTACAAATTAAGCGAATTAAAACAAAAGATTTTTAAATGAGAAATGAAATGATGGTATAAACCATGGAAAGCTGCTTAATATATTCATTAGTGAAAAAGTTGGTCTCTTGGAGCCAAATGAATCGAAGTGAGTGCATGCAATTGAAATGTTTCTGCTTGGACAATTGATTTATTGACGCCCGTTGAATCATCCATTTCCCATTTCCATTCCTTTGCTTCCCAACATTGTTAATTATATGATTGACAGTTAGTAATCCTCGATTTGGTCCATTTTCTGTTTTAGGCAAAAAGAAATTCCAGGACCCCTCCTGTTGTCCGGCATGTGGCGTCACTCTTCGTCCCGGGGAGTTAGAAACCCATTATGTTCAGGAGCTGGATCGCCTCTACAAAATGAGTCATGGTGCCCGACGACTTCCGCGACCGGCACTGCCACCGGTTGGCGTTTCCAGTGCCACTTCCAGCCCACTTCCGCCTGGCCGCAGAGATGGCACCACCTCCACTCCCGGAGAGGGAACCCCAGAGAGTCGATGGGATGTAAGTACCATTTATATTTTAAAAAATTACATTTCTCTCTAGTAAAATATTTTTAAAGCTTCTCTAATTCTATATCTGGCTTAGAAATATATAAAAATGATTATATATAAACTCATTTATTGATAAACTTAAAGATTTATTCAAATCAAATTTCATAAAAATTATTCGAAATTTTTAGAAGAAATATTTCCGTTCCTACTTTTACATAATCATTTTGAAATTTATTCATTTTTTTTTCTAAATTACCAAACTACATACATTGTAAATAAATAACGTTTAAATACTAAAATAGTGTCGGACATATTAAACGATCAGAATGAGATTAAATTATCACTGATGCGCTATAAATCACAGGCTTATCTACATTTTGACATCCAATTTGAAATTAACCCAGTAACGATTGGATGCCCAACTTCTCTTCAAAATATAAATACATTTCTATATATATTCGTTAACATCGATTTTTTTTTTATTTTTCATTTTAATGATTCATTATCTCACCCACTTCGAGAATTTTGATAATTATGAAAAAGAAAATTATAAAACATAATATGTACTAGTTAGCTTCACAGTAAAAAAGTCAATTACTTTAATTCAATCTCTGGTAAATAAATAAAATGATTTTAAACTTTTAAGAAATAAGCAAAATTTATAATTTTTAGGACTACAAATAAAAAAAAATTTCACAATCTTTTTAATGTAAATATAATTTAAGAGAAATTTATGAAATTATAGGATTTTACATTATTAATTTTAAGGCGATTTTTTATAGAATATATAATATAATTTATATGTTAAATGAAATTAAAATTTGATCGAACTTCTTTCCATCTCTGTGAACTCTAATGAACTCAAAAGTTCTTGGATGTAACAACCATATTCCTCTATCTATTCCTATTTTATCTATTTTCTATCCTTTCACAAACAAGTTCACGATTCTTTTGGATTTAAATCTTAAAATAAGTGATTTACAGATTTGGATCGAAATCCTTTTTTTTCCCTTATTTTGGCCATCTCATCCCCCCCCCCCCCATATTCACTTATACATATTGTCTACTACTTAATTATTGATAATTCTTATTCAAAGATTACAATGTTTTTTTTTTCTTTATTTTAAATTAATTCTAAATTTAAATCATAATTCTTGCTTAATTAATCAATTACTGTATTTTAATCTCGCACAATCTGAAATGATGTTTAAAAAAAAAATGTTAGAAATAATTTAACTTTATCCGATAGCAGCTGTTTCATCTCTTATTATTTCTGGATTGATTTCGGTTGATTTCACTGGAAGCTTTGAGAAATGAAAAGAAGATATTAATGTTCTTTTATGAAGAGTGCTAAGTCACCTTGAGATCAATACGATTATAGAGAAATTTATTTTAATACTTAGTTGGAGATTTTAGTTAACCCTCCAATGCTTTCTAAGAATATTTTCTATCATACTACAAACAGGATTCAACACAACAACATCTTCTCTTTGTATTTATTAATCTAAAACAAATGTTTTCTTTTATCGATATATAATATATGGATATCTTAAATAATGATCAAGAAAAGTTTATTTAAAGCTCTTTGATAAAAATTAAAATAAAACAATTAATAAACATAATTTAAACTTGTTCAATTAAATTAGAAATTTATTTATTTGCTTTATGCGCATTAAAGTTATTAAATGTTCTTTAAGTGATAAATTATTATTCGAAGATTCAAATATTTATTATTATTTGTTTATTTTAAATTTAAATAATAATAATAATTACTTTTTTTAAATTACAAATTCATTTATTTATTTGCTTTATGCGCATTATAGTTATTAAATGTTCTTTAACTGATAAATTATTATTCAAAGATTCAAATATTTATTATTATTATTATTATTATTATTATTATTATTATTTTGTTTATTTTAAATTATTTCAAAATTTAAATAATAATAATAACTAATAACTTAATTATTTATTTATTTATTTATTTTATGAGCATTAAAGTTATTAAATGTTCTTTAACTGATAAATTATTAATCAAAAATTTAAATATTTATTATTATTTTATTATTTTAAATTATTTCTAAATTTAAATGATAATAATAACCTTTTTACTGTCAACTAAGTGTTTAAATATAAATTAAGTCCTTTATCGCACTCAGCTTCAAAGTTCAAATACATAGAAGTCATTCAATGCAATCTCCACTATCTTTATGTATTTCTTTGGTTTATTAATTTTACCAAGAATATTTTTTCAATAATATATTCAAAGTCATGGACCTCATTCCTATAAAATAAGCTCCGACAAAAATGATTTATGGATTTTAATTTTTCATGTTCTTCGATAATTATATTGATAAAATAAGCCCCTTTTAATAATTAATATTAAATTATCCTTATTAAATGTTTATTGAAATTTTAGTTTTTATAATAGAAAATATTTCAAAGAGTGGCCCCTACGGTTAAATATAATATTATCTTCATAATTTCTTTCTTTGATATTGTGTCTGTCATTCTTTAGCTTCTAGAAGAGCTAGAGAAATGAAACATTCTTGAAAAATGTTGATGACTAATGATCCACCTTTATACATACATAGAAACTAAGTGAGCACCTGATCACTTGTCTGTTAAAAACATTATAAAATAATGCAACTATTGAAAACATGTCCATGAATTTTTTTTTTGTGTATTATACTTTCTGATAATCATATATCTTCGAATATATCAA
The DNA here is from genome assembly GCA_963082975.1 of Labia minor. Lineage (NCBI taxonomy): Eukaryota > Metazoa > Arthropoda > Insecta > Dermaptera > Spongiphoridae > Labia > Labia minor. The sequence goes on along the minus strand of OY720348.1, from coordinate 43,680,402 downwards.
TTATACTTTTATAGAAATGCATTTATTTATTGTAGGTACAACTCTATAACACTACTGAATTTCTTGGTTACAGCAACGATATTTTTTCAAAATTGCTTATTCCGTGTCACCTCCATCCAAATTCTATTCTTTCCTAATTCCTTCACATTTATTTATTTCGTTTACGAAGAACGTATCTGGGTAAACCCAGTGATGATTTCAACTTAAAATAAACAGCTTTTTAATATATTATTATCAATTTGAAATAAAATTACAATTTATTTATGGATAAGAGAAGAACTTCACTGTATTCTTTTCTTTTTCTTTTTACCAACCGACGATAGAATGGGAAGGTATAATTTTCACCCTAAATTTCACATGATTTTTACATATCTCCACGAATCATGCATTTTGTTAACAGAAAAAAAGTATTTTTAGCATGATGTCTGTACGTCTGTCCGTTGTGTCTCCATATAGACGTGTACAGCTTGAACGGCTCAATTGATTTTGATAAAATTTGGAATATTTACTTAATGCATCTGCAGCATGAATTCCTCAACTTTTGGTCTATATCTGGAAACTGGAAGTGGTAGTTTCCAAAGTAACTAATTAATTTTATATTCATTGTCGGAAATTTTACACTTAAAATATAGTAATAATTAATAATTTAGTAATTAAACTAAAAATAAAAACTAAGATAATATAATTTAGTCATTTTAATTTAAGTTTTAAATATATATATATATATATATATATATAATTTTGTTTGGAAATTAATTTATTTCAAATCGTCGGTCGGTTCTGTGCCTGGCCACAGCTCATTTTTTGAACTTTTAAGATTCTTTCTTTGATTTGTCTGTGTTTTATGTTTTTTTTTTTCTCTTTTCATGAAATAACCTTAATCTGATGTACTTTCAGACTTATCAACGAATAAAAGCCAATCGACAAGGACGGCTTCGAGTTAAAAATCGTAAAAGAAAAATGGACGAGACATCTTGTCCAATTTGTAACGAGCGACTCACAGGCACCGATGAAGAACTAAACCGCCATGTCGATGGCTGTTTGCGTAGAGTAAGTTGTTTCGATGTGACCGAGGGGCAAAAGCCTCTGTCCTTTGATATATAACTCAATTACCTTGGTTACTTTACCAGCAATAAATGTTTTCCACTCATTTCTACCTTGTCATATTGATAGTTATATATATATATATATATTTTTTTTTTTATTTTCTTTGTAATTCTTTTCAATGTCTATCCGAGTGGCTGGTAAATATTTATTATGAAAAAATCACATTTGTGTTTTATCATAGCTTTATTACAAAATAACTCTTTAAGAATTATGTTATTGCTTTAGAAAATTTATCCTCGCAATTTTCATGATATTTTATCTTCACTTGGGGGGAGGGGGGAGGGGGAGGGGACCTATACCCTCATCCAATTGACTTAAAGCACCTAAATGAAACATGTTACATCGTTTTCTTTAAAATGGGTCACATTTGACTCATCCATGAGATTAAATCTAAGAATATCTTTTCATTTTTATTTTTATATACCGATATGCTATGTTCCTATCAAATAATCTTACATAGGAATCTTTTTTTTTTATTTTCTATTCTTTCACAAATTATTAAAAATTTCATAAATAAATAAAATGTTTATAATTATACTTTAAGTTATGTGCATATTTAAAAGGTTATTTAATTATATTTTAATTTTTTAAATTATTTAATTATTATATCCTGATGTGTGATATTTTTTAATATCTTATGTAGTAAAATTAAAATATTTTTCTTAAAAAAAAATATAATATATCAAAATGAGTAACTCATCAGTAGAATTTGATTTAATGACTATTTGAATGTATCCATTCATTTAATTATTATTACTATTAAAATTTTTTTTTATAATATCGGTTATTATAAGAATAGCGTTAAAATATTGATCTATGAAAAAAAAACTGAGTTTATACTTTGCAAATCATCATAAAATAATTATTATCGAACGGCATAATTTCATAATTTGTCAGGAAAAATTATTCTGTTTTATTTTGAGAAATTTTTTTATTTTATTTTATTTTTTTTTTTTTTTAAAGAAAAAAATTGCCGTCAAACGCAGAAAATAGCAGCGGACAATAGACAGTCTCTAGCTGCCAGAATGATGGTACATTTACCGCAATAAAAAATATAATTTTAGTCATAGTTTAAAATTGATCAATCATGTGTCATGAATCAAGATTTCATTTCATTTATCTATCGTTGTGATATTAAAATAAAATAAAAAAAAAGAATACAGACAAAGAAATCATTTGTCAATGAATAGAAATTATTAATTCTAACAATGGATATGGTAAATATTATAAATTGTTGCAAAATTTAAAGATAATCCTTTCTTTCCTTTCTATCGAGAAAATATAATTCATTCTCAGTCTGAAATTTTCTATTTTTCAATTTCCAATTCAGAAATTGTTTTCCTTTTAAAACAATGGGTCAAATACCCATTCAAACCCAAGACGGATTTTTGTTTTGTTTGCCATCCGGATGCGACCTATTGATTCCTTTTAGAGATTTTAATCTCATTAATTTGGGTCTTAACTTCGATAACGTTGCCTGAAATATAATCCTTGCATTAAGAGGCTTCTGTTTTGGTTTCTACTGCGTCCTGCCTCATTAGCAATGGGATTTACAGCTCACCACCAATATGAATTCGTTTCGACACTGTTAGATTATGGAGTTAAATTTAAGCAAGCAAATATTATAGAATCCTTATCGTATTCAAGTTAAAAGGATAAATTGGGGGAAATTAGTCAACGTTCTACATTTCCATAATAATACCAAGTTTCTGGGGATTCAAAATAGAAAAGCCTAGTGTATTAAATAAAATAATATTTTTCTTTTCTTTTGGAATATTTTAATTTATAGGATATAAAAATAGGGTGTTCTTCTCTGTTCACAGTCTGGAAACAATGATGAAGATGAGACTGTCGATGTTGAAGGGGTAAATGACGTTTATGAGGAGTACACATGGGCCGGCCAAAGGAGGGTACGAACATCATCGATGCTTTTGGGAGGTTTTGCCGGTAAGCACCTCTCCTTTAAACGCTCGATATTTTTTTCGATATCATGATAACAATTTTGATATTGTCTATTTTATATATCTATATCTCTATATAAATATCTATCTATCTATATATATATATATATGTATAGATATATATACAGTACCTGGTTCACCGAACCGCAGCTCGGTACTTTAAAAAAAATATTCCTTATGAGCTATGAATATTTAAGGTTAAGATTATTTTTTAAAATAAATAAACTACAAAAAATATGAAACACTTTCAAATGATTTAAAAGAACATAAATTAAAAAAAAAAGAATAGTGATAAAACATACAAACCTTAAACGTACATATTAATGCAGTGAAAGACAGAAAAGTATGCACTGTTGATATAACATAATATATATTTCTTAATTCGATTACAAAATATTATTAAAATAAATATTTTTAATTTATTTATAATATTTTGTATTTGAAAAAAGGCTGTCCGGTGCCATTTTCTTATTATTAAAATAAATATTTTTTAATAAGAAAAAACTAACAAAGGTGATTTTTGTCGAGGCTGAAACTTATATTTTTCTTTATAAATATTATATATGGTGTGAATTTCGAAAAAAATCCTTAGAGCGGTTTAATATCTCAAAAATATACAAATACATATATATATATAATTTTTGCTAGTATAATAAGATAATATATATATAGAGATCTAGATATAGATCTCTCTATATATATAGAGAGACATAGATATATATTTAATAATTCTTATAGACTTTAATAATAGACAATATAACAATTTAATATTTTACTCTTTAAATTGTTCATAAAAGCATATTTTTAACTTGTTTTATTTTTATTTTATATATATATTTTATTTTATTTTGTTATCTTACACTTATAAAGTATATAATATGTTCTTTATACGATGCTCTGAACAACTTATATTGTAATTAAAAAAAAGGTATAAAAAAAAATTATAACAAGGGCTCCTCTTTATCTTGAAGATTTTATCTTCAAAAGAAAGAGTATAAAAACAATTTTGTATAAAACATTTAATATAAAAAGTTTTTCTTTCTCTTTGTTTATATTCTCAATAACAAAGGATTTTTCTTGCCAGAAGAAAGTAAAGAGCTTGTTTTTTATTTTATTTTTTTTTTTTATTTTATTTATTTATTTTTTTTACCTAGCAATGGATATTATTTATTATTTTACTAAAATAAAAGTTTACCGTTCGCGTTTCATTTTAAATTCTATTTTAAAGGAAATTGAATAAAATTACTAAAAAGGGGACTGAGTGCATTCGAGGCTAATAAAGAAATTATAAGCTCCAATGGTAGACCATAATCCATTGAAAAACCTTGGCACCGGCCAAGATAATAAAGATCACCGGCTGATTGCAATGCAACCTCTGATTAGAGGAATTAGAACAAGTCACAGTCTCTTTTAATTAGTATTCAAGCGATTCTAACTTTAAAAGGATTACTTTAAGTTGGCAAGGGGAGGTTTTTTATTTTCGAATGATGTTATGAACTAATTAAACTTAGAAATCCATTAATCTTGTTATATAGAGCGATATCTATTATCTATTTTTAAAATAGTTTTAATTTTTTAAGAAATATAAAAGAAATTTAAAAAACAAAAATAAAATAAATTCTCTATGTGGCGCTAATAAACAGGAAATATCTTGGCGACACCATCTCCATCCAATTTTTATCTTTTCCAAATTTCTATTCAACTTAGAAATCCATTAATCTTGTTATATAGTGCGATATCTAATTACTATTTTTAAAATAGTTTTAAAATTTATTGAAATATAAAAGAAATTTAAAAAACAAAAATAAAATAAATTCTCTATGTGGCGCTAATAAACAGGAAATATCTTGGCGACGCCATCTCCATCCAATTTTTATCTTTTCCAAATTTCTTTATATTTACCTATATATAAACTGCCGGCACCGTCTAATCCACCAATCATTTACCAATTAGAAACTACATCATAAAATAATAAAGATACACTTGTAAAATATTTGTATTTTCTCAAAAAGGAACCCAATTTATATTCAAATATTACAAGATAATTGGGAAATGAGATTTGTAGAAGATAGATAAAAATCTAAGCTCTTAAAAAAATAAATATTGTTACTTTGTGATTTTATTACATAATTATTTTGCTAGTGTAAAAGGAACGTGAAGAAATTTTCCCTACAATATTTCATTATTAATGATAGCGCGTTTCACGATTTTGTCTCGAGTGAGATTGTGACACGGGATTAGAGCTTCGATGACAGCAGTCATAAATTAATGGCAAGGGGAAGAGTAAATATCTCTAATCGCGAGTTGTGGATATGTCCCTATGTAGCCGCTGTCAATGCGACGACCATTACGAGACCGAGTCCCGTTGATGAAGATGTGGACTTGGTGGTGGACGGCGACGATTCAGCCACGTATGGGCCACCCCAGTATTCCGAGATCGATGTAGTACTTCCAGTCACCGATGGCAGCTCACGTGAAGATCGCGAACGAGAAGCCCTTCGCGAAGCTGTTATCAGGTCAGTTGCCCTGTATTTCTCTTTTCTTTTCTATAATTTATGTTATGATTACGGTCAAAGTAAATGCGCCACAGGGTGAAAGCTAACGTAGCTCGCTCACATTCTCGTGGCCCTGGGTTCAATTCCCGGGCCTGGCTAGGAAATTTCTCTAGCTGGGGGTCTTTGGTTCGGAATCAATCCAGTCTCCGGGATCAAAATTGGAAAGCTATTTGATAAAAAGTAGCGTTTCCGATCAAGAAAATCAAGGTAAATTTTGATAGGACCCTCTCTACTGATCATAGGACACCTAATTAATATAACCGACTTGATAAGCGTTGTCCTTGCTTAGGATGTACAAAAGTATGAGGGTTTTTTTCAATTATTGGATATATAGATTCTGATAGAGGGGACCGTAAGGAAATCATATAGTAAAGATCCTTAAATATTGTTCTAAGGTTTATCTTAAGTGCTTCTCTGATATCTCAAAAATAGTGATCCTTATGATCCAGGGGGTAAATGTAGAGATCTAAGAAATTAGCCATCCTTACTTCGACAGCCTTCTAAATCATAGTAATTTATAACCAAACATTGAGTCGACTATTCAAGGACTATTGAGAACACTTAAAAAACCACATGATCTGGCATCGAACAGTAATAATATCCCTAAATATATCCGTCCAAACTATTATTGGAATAAATATAGTATATATTATAATTTGTTTCAAAATCAACCTCCTTTCTTGTATTTTACCACAATCCTTTCCTTCTACTGCTACTTAATCATATATTTTTGTTTTATTCTCATCCCTTTCACAAAACACAGAAAGACCATATCCTATTATAAAACAGATGTACAAAATACACAAGAGATACTAAATAATATTAATTTAAATAAAAAAAATATTGAAATATTCATTAATTATTTGACTTAAATAAATTTTAAGATTATCTTAATTAAATTTGTCAACAAAGTCATTACCAATTAATTTATTTTCCTGTTTAATATCAATTTAATTATTGATTGTTTCTAGTCCTGATGGTATTAATCGAACAACAAAGCCTCCCACCCCATCCTCCACTTCGACCGCAATAGAGGTGAAGGATGAGCCGATGAATACAGGTGAAGGCGAATCTACTGAACATGTCGTTTCCGGTCCAGAAGACGAAATTGCAAATGATAATAATGTACCCCTGAGCTCCTCCGTGGTTGAAGCTCTCAAATCACGAATTCGTGATCTCGAATTGGAGATTAAGCGATCCTCCGAGTTAAAATTCAAGTGCCTAATTTGTTTGGTAAGTACTGAATTTTTAGTGAAATTAGACAATTCGACGTTATCGAATCAATTTTTTTCCTTCTTTTTATTTGATCTAATTTAATTATTCTATTGGAATTAATAAATAATTATTGGACAATGATACTAGGTAGTTAGTGACACTTTAAATTTGTTTATACAAAAATAAATTTTTTAATTTCATTTTTTCTATCTACTAGTACTACATTTATTTATACTTATTTTATTTATTTATTCTTCTATTAAATTATCTTTTAAATTTAAATTTAAAAAATATATTGGATCTCTTAGATTTTTTTTCGGTCTGGTGGCAATTAATTTCTTTAATGGTAATTGTCCAGGTTAGTTGTCAGATCATTGATTTGGGTAAAACTTTACCAGCGGATTCCTTTGTTAATTCCAAAAAAACTTTCCTTATGCAATTTTCCTCGTCGCTTCTATTTTACGGGATAAAAATTATTAAATTTGCATATCAATCCATTGATAATCTATTTAGCTACCATGTTTTATTCATTTGGCCAGCAAAGAGCTCTACTAATTTTCTGGTGGGGGGGGGGGTTCAGTTCAGATTGGATATAAAAAAATTAAAAAATTAAATAATTTCCCTATATCCAATCCGAACCTAAAAAACCGAAAATTAGTGAAGAATTAATGAATTAGTCAATAAAACATTACTTAATGGTTGTACATTTCGACGTTCAAAACCAGCTAATCTATCAAAATTTAATAAATTTTATTGTGTAAACTAGAAACGACCCGGAAAAATTGCATAAGGAAAGTTTCTTTGAAATTAACAAAGGAATTTCACTGGTAAAGTTTTACCCAAATCAATGACATGATAACTAATCTGGACAATTACCCTTTTGATGATTACTATTAATTAACAAAAGTCTCAAAACAGAGTTTAATCACTAAAAATCATCAAATTAATCGGATAATTAATTTTTATTATTTTTATCTTCACTATACTAAATATTAAAAAAAAAATATTAGATTATTTATTGATTCTTATGTAAATTGAATGTACCGAAAATAAGATGGATGAAAGGTGATGTTAGATAAAAAGGAATTGCATGATATCTATGCATCTCTAAAATTAGTTAGTATCATATAAAATATATGGTTATGATACGAGGGAAACATCTCAATAAGGAAAAACAAGCAATGGGTTTGTTTCCTCCTATATCATTTTATAACAATTGAATGGAAATGGCTCAGGATAGGAATAGTTGAAGGAATGTGGTTTCTACAGTCAAGAATTTTCAAATTCTATAGAGATGGATTAGGTTATCCCTCTTTAGAATAAGAAATAGAAATTTATTTTGTTTCTAACCCCATAAAAAACGGGGCTTGAGTGATAAAAACAATTAAATTATCAAATGAAATGTTCATTTGAATGTATAAAGAGCGGTACTCTTCCCATTCTGCATGGTTTCTTGGCCTTCTCTCGCACCTTGAATGAATTATTCCCATCCTGGACAGGGTTAATTTAACTTGTCAAAACTTGAGCGTATAAATCAATTAATTCCCCTTTGGCTTATATTTAATTTGATATTCTCGACAGTCGTTTTATGTGGAATGTTGTCCATTGAGGGGAGGTGGAAACCAGGAGGCGGGGTGGGGTGGGATTGAGCCCTCATCGCTGCTGCTTTGAATCTTCCTGTTGGTGTGTGGGTGTGTGTAAGTGTATTTATGTTGACTTTTCTGTATCATCCAAGCCTCTTCTCTTTCACAATCCCTAAAAATTGCGTTTCCACCCCACTCTTACTCTTTCAACTTTCACGACACATCTATTTTTCTTTGACGCTTTAACTTTATTGCTTTGCACAGATTGTTCTAACTTGCAATCCCGAAGGTTGAAAATCCTTTTTCGATTTCCTAACAAATCATTTTTTTATTTTTTTATTTATTTTTTTTTTTTATTTTATATCCCAATTTACTACCTTTTTTCCAACTTTTTTCTCATCTATTAATTCTTCTATTTTTATTTTCTATTTAAAAAAATGATTTCAATGAAAATGGATTAATGAAGGATTGTTTATTGAAATTCATTCAAAATATTATTACAAAAAAAAAAAAAAATCTGTAAAATATTGTTTTAATAAAATATGATATTTATCCATTCGGTAAGGGATATAAATTTTCCCAATCGTTATAAATTGTTTTTAAATAAATGGCAGATTTAATAACAAAACTGTATGTAAAGTCTCTATTAAATATTTGGCAATAGTTTAAATTACCATACATTTAGTTTTGTTTTTGTTTTTTTGTTTTTTTTTGGTTTTTGGTAATTATATTGAGAATGGTCATCCAGTCATGGATTTGGATAAAACTTTACTAGTGGGTTCCTTTTTTAATACCAAATAAACTTTTCTTATGCAATTTTTGCGGGTTGTTTCTAGTTTAAGAGATAAAAATTATTAAAGGTTGTATGTAAATCCATTGATATTCTATTTAACTACTATGTTTTATTAAAATGATCAGCATAGTGCTCCACTAAATTTTATGGTGTTTTTTTTTCAGTTCGGATTGGATATAAAAAAATTTAAAAAAATAATTAATTAAATAATTTCCGTGTATCCAAACCGAACCGAAAAAACCGAAAATTAGGATTAAGTGAATAGTGAAGTTTTATTAACACACTATGAGCGGGGCGGGTATTTGTACCCGTTGCGGGGACTGCCACTTATAAGCGGGGCGGGTATTTATACCCGTTGCCACTTATATAATATATATTTTCCCTTGTGTCACTTAAAATTACTTATTTTAAACGATAGCTAATATATATCCCTCATATAAGTGGCAACGGGTATAAATACCCGCCCCGCTCATAGTGTGTTAATTTGATCAACAGAGGGATCCGCTAATTTTTAGGGTGTTTTTTTGCAGTTCGGATTGAATATAGAAAAATTAAAATAATAATTAATTAAATAATTTCCCTATATATAAACTGAACCCAAAAAACCGAAAATTAGTGAATTAGTCAATGAAACATTACTTAATGACATCATATTTCGAGGTTCATAATAAGCTAATCTGGCAAACTTTAATAATTTTTATCTCGTAAACTAGAAGCGATCCGCAAAAATTGCATAAGAAAAGTTTATTTGGAATTAAATAAAGGCAACAACTTGTAAAGTTTTATCCAAATCCATGACTGGATGACCGTTCTATATAATTACCTTTTTTTTTTCTAAAATTTTTTTTTTTTTTTTTATTTATGCTTCCACTCTTCCGCAATACAACTTAAAAGTATCTTCAACTAGTATCTTGTTTTTATATATAGATATTTTATTTTTCAACTGGAAAAATTCTTTCTCAACCTTATATTAATCCTTTTTAAGTGTTTCAACACAACAAAATGCATGAATAGTAACAGCTGAGGTTTCTTTCACAATTGTTAACATGTGACAGATGTTCGAAAACCAAAAACTAATACCACTTTAAAAGAATAATATTATTCTTTGCAAAAAAATAAAAAAAAAAAAAAAAAATATATATATATAAATTGGATTAACTTTTTAGAGATTTTCAGATGTTTTGTTGATTATTTTTCTTTTATAAGTTCGCAATATGAGAACAATCAATATTACTTTTGTCATATTTATTTTAAAGAGAGATGCAATTACTTTAAATTTCGAAAAAAAAGTATTTAATTTCTATAAAGAAAAAAAAATGTCCAATTCTCTGACATAAATACCTTAACTATCTATAATGCATCGAAAAGTTTTTGATCTCAACAACCACATTCCTCTAACCTTCTTTCTCTCTAAATACCTCCTTTCAATGCTTATCCTCCCCCAATTCCTTCACATATACCTTTACATTGACTTTCAAATGATTTCTTTGTAAACAACATTCACACTTGCCTCTCCCTATTGATTGACGCGTCTCGCCCAATGTAAACTGCTCGTTTTTAAGACATAAACTATGTTTGAGGATGCATAGAGGTCATGCAATTTCTTTTGCCCAATTGCCCAATGGTCTCATCTTTTACTCATTTCAAATTTAATTGTATACTTTAATATTTGATTTGTTAATAGTTTTTTTTTTACTATCTCGCTCAGAGATAGTATTTGGATTACAAAAATTTTCGATGTGGAGATTTTGATGTTTTTATACGTTTTGAAGGTCCCTGAGTCATTTTCACTAAGGTTGAGAAAATGACTGTGTGTATGTAGACAAGACAAACGGTTTGAGCTAGAATAATGAAATTTGGTACACCGGTATTATTCAGAATTCGTAGTTTTCTATCAACTTTTGAGAAATGTAGCTCATTCGGAATAGGACCATTACCTACCATGTTTTCATTTTCTTTTATTCTAAACTGACCGCAAAAATAAAGATATATGTTTGATAGTAATTTCACATGATTAAAAATTGTATAAAACTTTTATATATTCAATTTCAGCTTGATTGAATAGCTGAAAGTACCGGAATTACTTTTTTAACTGCTAATCACGCGCATGCACGTGACGTGATTGCCATCAACAAAGAGCCAAACATGTGGCATTTTAATAAATATTATTTATTAATTTAAAATTTATTAAATTTAATTTAAATATAATATATTTTATTTAATCCTATTCAAATTTGCGGCATAATAGAGTGGAGACACTCCAGATTTTTTTTTTAATGATTTTGTGAAATAGGAATGATAAAAAAATGAAAATGAAATTTTATTAGAAGATATTCATTAATTAGGTATTTCATTAAAAATAGTAGTTATATCTAATTATACAAATTTTATTCATTTTAAATGTGAATTGAGAAAATAAAAAAAAAACACCTTGTATTATATTTTTAGTGATCAATTGGTGGTAGTTCTGTAATGGGAGGGGTGATGGAGGGGGAGTTGAGGCTCCAAAAGAGAGAGGTCCAACTATTTGTTGTTTTGTTTGAATTTCAATTCACTTGCACCATTTGTTCTTATGTTTGTTTTTGGAGTTTTGTATACTTTATAAAAATATACTTTTCTTCTGAAATGAGTCATTAAAGGCGAATTCGGGTAAAATCGGTGAACCCACCCCACTATAGTCAAATGACAGGATGAGTTTGTGTGTTTCTTCTTCATCAAAATATGTTCTCACCAAATACAAATATTTTGTCAGTTCGCGAAATACGATTATTTTTCTTTGTTCGAAGTTTTTATTCTTAAAAAAATATTTTTTTTTTTTTTTTTTTATAAATTCATAATAAGAGTTTTTAGTTGGAATTTGTAATATTTATAATTTAATTTAATATTGTTTATTGCTATAAAATACAAATTTGGAATTTAATTTGATGATTTTTTTTGTTTAGTTTAATTACATTGTTCAAGTTATATTAAATATTTTTGTTTGAGTTTATTTTTTTTTATTTACTTATTTAAAAATTTAAATTTAAATTGTAAGGTAGATGCGCCACAGGGTGGTAGGTAGTGAAGCTGTCTCATATTTTCATGGTCCCGGGTTCAAGGCAATTTCTCTATCTGAGGTCTATGGGATGGATTCAACCCAACCTCAAAATTGGGAAGCTACTTGATAAAAAGTAGCGCCTTCGATCAAGAAAATCAAGATAGAGGTTGATAGGACTCGTTCTACTGATCATAGAACACCTAAATAATATAACCGACATGATAGGCGTTGTCCTTGCGTAGGATGTACAAAAGTCAGAGATTTCTTTTTATTTAAATTGTAATTAAAACTATTACCTATTTAAATAGATGAATTTCCTTCATATACTATAATCATTTTTTCATTACCATAGAATGTCTAATTTTTTTTTTTTTTTATTTTTTTAAATAACAATTTAATTGATATGGCTATTTTAATGAAATGTTATTCCACAATTAAAATTCTATTTTCCAGGAAACCTTTAAGAAGCCGGTGATCTCGGTTTGCTGCTGGCATGTACACTGCGAAGAATGCTGGCTACACACTTTGGTAATCATTTCTATTCAATTCATTTCAATCTTCATAACTTCTTATTTGCAACGGCGGCGACAAGCGTTTCAAATAGATTTTTTTTATAATTGATCGAGAAAAAAAAAGAAAGAAAATGAAAGAAAAAAAAAATTAATTTTCTACTTCCCAAGGTTACTCCGCTATCAACACTACACACGTTTTGGGTGGTCGCTTCCCATAAAATCCCTTAGATTCAAAATTTTAAACTAGAATACGGGGACAAAAAAAAAATACAAGAATAATTGTATCTGAAGGGAATGACAAGGTTTGTGAATTCCCTTCCTGTTATTTCCGACGCACCAATTGCAAAAACCAATGACCGATTAGGTGTGGGAAAGAGGAGGAGGAGGGTGGGGAGGGGGTGTTGGATTGTGTCGGCTGCCTGCCAACCACATTAACATCTCGTCTTAACGATAAGCATATTTTTCTGCTGCAAGTTGCCAAGTCGAATTGGACACACCCGACTGCATCAGCAAACACCCAAATTATGTAACAAGAAAGCATTAAAAAAATAAATTAAAAAAAAAAAAATGGAAAAAGAGACCGCCTCATATTTATTAAGCAACTTGTCGAGAATCGAACACGGCAGCCGACACTTACCTCATTTACCCCCACCTCCAAGAAAAAGAATGAATAATTGATGCATAATTCAAACTATGAAACGATTAATAATTTGATAAATTTTATATTAATATGTAAACCTATTCAAAAACAAAACAACCTACAATCTACTACGAAAAAACAATATAATATTAAATATAACTTAATATTAATTTAAAAAATAAATAAATAATAATGATCTTCTAATTATATTAAATTCATAAGAGAAGAGAAGAAGAAATAAATAAATATATTGTACAGAACCTTATGTATTTTTATTAATGAAATAAAAAAGTAGTTTTTCCTCAAAAACTCAGAAATAATAATACAAAAAAAAAAATCTAAATATTTAATATTATTATTATTAATATTAATATTAGTATTTGATACTTGAAACAACTCAGCAACAACGCCAATCATCTATTATTTCTATATATAAATATATATGAGATTAATTTCACTCTTTACCAAGCAACCTCTTCAGGTAGCATTGAGTCTCCTACACCGGGGCACAGCCAGGCAAATAGTAAACTACTGAATCTACCCGGGTAGGTTACTTAGAAAGAATGAAATTAATTTTTTCCAACCAACATTTATCCAATTAATATACAAAATATTAAATATACATATAATAATTCTAATTTGAACTACTAATCAGAGCCACTATACCGTTTGATTAATTCATAATAATAATAATAAATTATTGATTAATTGAAAATATAGACACAAAAGTTTTCCATTTGAAACAATTAATAGTCAAAAGCAAAAAAAAAAAAATAAAATAATATATAATATTATATACTTATGATATAAACTTACAAATTGAAAATTGGAACTCTTATTTCAATTTAGAAATATAATATATAAATTAAAAAGTACAAGATTTTACTAAAAAAAATTTTAAAAAGAAATAATTATTTAATGAAATAAACTCGAATTCAATCAACATCAAAATAATTTTTCTTTTTATTTAAGGGTGCATCGGCAACTTAGCCATTTTTCACCTTGCATATAATCATGTAGAAAACTGTACTTGGTTATTTAACTTAATAATTTGAAATACTTCTTTCGAGCATCTCTGCAATAAATGCCATTTATGCAATCAATCAATCATCTCTCATTTCAATCCTTCATTAATTTCATTTTTAACCAAGAAACTCATTTCTGGGAGCATTGAGCCTGCTTCGCCGGGGCACAGCCAGGCAAACAGTATACAATTATCAATAGAATTAATGAAATAAAAGGTATTATACTATTGAAATCGATATTTAAATCTAACGATAATAATTTAAAAATATATTTTTTTGAATAAAATATTGTTTATTTCAATTTAAAAAAAAAATAAAACAACAAAAAATAAATATCAATCGAAACATGATTGAATATATGGTTATTAATCATAAAATAAAATAAAAATAAAAGAAAATGATTGAATATATAAAATATTATAATAATTTTTTCATAAATATGATTATAATAAAAAAAAATATAACTACCATTAAAGGTAGTTATTTTTCTTTAAGAATTTAAAAAAAAAAAATTATTGACTCATATATTTTTCATACATTTAAAAAAAAATAACAAATAAATTAAAGTATATTGTTTTGCTGAGAGGAGGGAGTGGCCCTTCGCTTCTTATCAAAAAACAAAGAAAAAAAAGGCACTGAGCATCTCACTGACAGTAGTTGCTTAAGCGTCGATAGATCAAAAGTGTCCGATGGACGGAATTGGATTGTTTCAACACCTGATGGTGAGTATTTGCTTTTGTTGCTCGTTTCTGTTGGAAAAAAGTCTCGGATTGGCTTTTGATTGATCTTTGATTGGAAGCGAATTTCCGGGCAAGCCGCGAAGTTGTTTCCCTCCCCGAGGGACTGAAACTACCCAAAACGTGTGTGTAACACTACCACCGATCGCCCTTTACAGTCGCCGTCCCCACCGCTGTAACCCCCCACCCTCCCCCCTCTCTCGTCGTGCCCCGCTTCCCTCCCATCACAGATCAATCAGCTGATCCAAGACTGGTTTGCTACTCACTTAGCACTTCCTCCAGACAACCATCCGTGGTTTGGTTTCGAAAAGCGTATTCATCTTGATTTATAACTCAATTCAATTATACTAACATTCTTTCTCTATTTTTTTAATATATATATATATATATTATTTTATTTTATTTTCTATTATTTTATTTTGTTTAATTTAATTTATTTTCAACATTTATTAATAAAATTGAATTTAACGAGAAAAGAGAGATATAAGGAAAAGGTGTGGGGGGGGGGATCTGATGTTAAGTGTCATTGAATAATGAATGAACTTGCCTAAGTGATTTTTTTTTTATTAATGAATTATTATTATTATTATTTAAAAACATTAAATGAATTATTTATTTATCGTTCATTCCATTAATCACTGATAATTTAAAAATATATATATATATATATATATATATTTAATATGCAAGAATTGTGGTTGATTTAATTTTTAATTTATTATTTTCTAATTGATTTATATATATATATATATATATATATATCATAATGATTTTTTTTTTAATATTTAATAACAAAACAAAATTTACAATGAAGTTAGTAACAAATGAATAATTTGGATAGGTTTCTTTTTCATGTTTATTAGGTTTAATAATCTCTTTTATTAAGAAAAAATAATATTAATATCAAATTTTATACAAATTTAAAAATTAGAATATTTCAATTTGTGTATTTCAAATTTTTTATTTTTATTTTAAATTCTAAATTTGTAACTAACTTGATAATGTTACAGACATTTCCTACATATATACATATTATTTTCTAATTGATTTATTTTTTTTATCTATTTCTATTTTTGTTACAGGGTGCAAAAAAGCTCTGCCCTCAGTGCAACATGATTACTTCACCTTCTGATTTACGTCGAATTTATATGTGACGCCAAGAGGAATGCGGTTAAGAAGGCACCACTGCCTTCTGTTACTTATCAATTAGCATTCTCAAATCTACATACATACAGATATAATATAACATAATATATAATATAAATTATATAATATATATATATATATACATAAAGAGAGAGAGAGAGAGAGAGAGAGAGATAGGAAGAGAGTGAAAAAAGAAAAAAATGGAGTGGCCATCTATCTTACTAGCTATTCCAGCGTATATTTTCGTTTTACGCCTCAACACCCCCCCCCCTCCCACCCTCCCTCCCATCATAGAACGCCACACCCCACAAATTTATCCACCTTTAGCTACGCCCTTTTTATCCTCTGTTCTTTATTTCCTCTCATTCTTTCTCTCTCTCACACATACACACACACACATACATACATACACATACACTCACTCTTCGGTGATTTTCCTTTTCGTATTTGTAAGCAACTCGCATCCCCTTAACTTCCTCCCCTCCTCCCTACCCCTTTCAACCCACTTCCATTCTGCCGTCTTGCTTTTCACCTCCAATTGGGCGGAGACATTCTTAAAAGGCGGAGCTGTTTGGGGGACCGCCTCCTGATCCCCTTTTTTTTTATTATTATTATTAACGCCGAGCTATCGGCCTGTGCGCCCGCCTCCCTGTCGCAGGGCGTGCGCAGTCCCCCTCGTCCATTCGCCCCCCCCCCTCCCTCCTACCCTTTATAAGAAAGTCGATTAGGTACACACGCATCTTGTATATACATGACATCCCTGCCACCCTCAAATGCAATTTATCCCCACCCCCTCCCCTCCATCCAATAGAATCATTTCATGGAATATATTATATTAATAAAAATAAATCTTGTTTTTTCATAAATATAATAATAAATTAATTTTTTATGAATTTTTTTTTTTTAGTTTGAATTTTTTTTCTTTTTTTTCTTTTCTTTTCGTTTAACTCAAATGATATATAAATTTAAATAATTTTCATTTCCCCCCCCCCCATCATCTTTTTTTAATTTTTATTTGGGAATCCATTGGTTTTTCTTAATTCTCTAAAAAGAAAAAAAAATTTTGAAGATTTTTTTTATTTTTTTTTTTTTTTTTTTTTGTTTATTTATTTTATTTTTTTTATATTCATTTTACCCTACGATTTTTTTTAAATTTTTATTTGGGAATCCATTGGTTTTTCTTAATTCTAAAAAGAAAAAAAAATTTTGAAGATTTTTTTTATTTTATTTTATTTTTTTTTTTGTTTATTTATTTTATTGTTTTTATATTCATTTTACCCTACGATTTTTTTAAATTTTTATTTGGGAATCCATTGCTTTTTCTGAATTCTAAAAAGAAAAAAATCATTTCTCCGGCTATTAGTGAAGATTTTTTTTTTTTTTTTTTTTATTTATTGATTTTATTGTTTTTATATTCATTTTACCCTACGATTTCCGAAGCTCACTAACAAATACGAAAACTTCTTTTATTATTATAAATTTTAAATAGTTATGTCATTGTATATATGTAATGTATATTTATTAAAACAGAACTATTATTGGATTGGGAAGTTCGTCCTATGTTACTCCTATATTCATAGCGATATATACATCGCTATGAATATATATTATATATGTAAGATGATAATTATTCTTATTATAATGACATGATAGATAGAATATATAAATACAGTCATGTAATTTGTACCGATACGAAAAAGGGACTATGTTTGCCCTCAAACAGGATTTCATCCCCCACCCTCCATCGACGAGCGGCGACGTCTAGTCTTGTGAGATACGAAAATGACTCACCAAAAGTTAATTAATTTCTTCTTTTTTTTAATTCAATTTTACTAGAAAAAGTGTATAATTATATTATTACTTATTTAATATATATAATATATTATATACATTTATCCATTCCAAAGGCCTGAATACGCTTTGTCTTGTGAGATGAAAACACGAATACTATTAAAAAAATAAAAAAAAATAAAAAAACATAAAAAACAAAAATAAATAAATAAATATATATCTATATATGAAAAAAAAAACTGATCTAAAAGTAGTAATTTATTTTGCGTGAACTCACTTCCCCCCCCCCCCCCGTGTACTTCTGTAAATAGCTAAGAATCCATTCTGCACCCCCATCAGGAAGGTAGAAATTATTCAATGTATTTAATGAACATAATGAACTCCTTTTTTTAATTTCTTCCATTTATTTTTATTTTTGTTTATTTTTTTTTTCGTTATATGTTCTTTATAATATTAAATATATAAATATATATATATATGTATATATATATATAGGTATATGTCTATTTGATCTGAAAGATCGAATATAAAAATGATAAACTTTATTATATTATATTATATGTCAAATATACCTATATATTATAATTATAAATGAGAAAATAGAAAAATATTAAATATATATATATATATGTATGTGTATATATGAATATATATATATATATATATAATAGGATGGATGAATGATAGAATTCAATTCGATGGCCCTTTGGAGGGAAGGATTTCAAACCCTCCCTCCTCCCTCCTTCGCAACATTTATTTTCTATTTTAAGTATATAAACACGATTTTCCTGATCCTAATTAATTAATTTTTTTTGTGTGATTCTAAATAAAAATTAATAAATAACTATTGATTGTAAAAAATAAAAAAAATGTTAATAATAATTAATAAATTTAAGGTGTCTCTTTATGTCACTTTATCTGGTTAACTAATATAATATGTTTTTTTTTATTAATGCATTTTAATATATATATATCTATGTATATATATATATATATATATATATATATATGGATATAGATAAATATTTTGTAAATTAATTACTTTTTGCATTGATAAAAAATATTATGATTTTAATATTATATAAAATCGATAATTGAAAAGAAATTTTGTCACCCTTATTAGGGTGTCCACTCACATCTGACTTTTTGATAGAAATCTCTAGATTATTTTCTTGCTCTCTATATCTCCTAAACCCACCACGCCCCCCACTCCTATCCTTCCAAATAAATATATAGTCTGAATATACTATTACATATTCATAATCCTATTTTTTACTCCCAAACGTTTTAGACATGAAATATCTCTTTTCCTTCTCAATAGCGGATTACTCTGATTAGATTTAAAATTAAAGAATCAAAAATGTTGATAAAAATCTAAATATACCTATATATATATACATATATATGTATATATGTGTAATATATATATATATGTATAAATAAAGTAAAGAAAAAAAATACATATAATATAATGTGTCTTCACTGATTTTTATTGATTTATAAATAATACGCATAGTACTTAAATGATTGCCAAGAATACTGCAAACAATTCAGTGTAATTTGACAGAAATTTACACATATTTGTTATTTATTTTTATTTTTTTTAATGTATTGATTATTTTGAAATTTGTTTCCGAAAATGTTTGCTGAAACGATTGAAAACGAATGTGCTCATTTTCTATGGCTCTATATTATATTATGGTATATTGAATTGGTCAAATGAACATTTTTTTTTTTTTTTTATTCAAAGATGGAGATACGTTTTGTGTTTTTTTTTTTTGTTTAAGTGTCTAATTTGCCCGTAAATTAATGACAGCATCTTTATTTTAATAAAAATTCAATGTTGTCGTGGGGGTTTGAGGGGGATAGCTGGGGAATCAAACCATAAACGTCGCTTAACGGATCTTGTGTTGCACTTATATGGCCCAAACGAGTTTGACAGCTGCTTGAAGCGAGATCGTTTGAGAGATTCTACAAATACCACAAGATATCTTTTATTATATTATAAAAGCCATTACAGCTGAGATAGAAGTTGATTTTTATCAAAAAGTTAGCCTCGGCTGATATCAAAAATAGATTTCGTGTAGAGAGAAAAAAAACTGGTCAGCAAAAATATTTTCTCAAACTTATCAAGTTATTTCATTTGGCCTTTTTTTCTCTCATCCCTCTCCCCCCCCTCACTCTTTTGAACTTTATCTTTACCTGAAGAGAAAATTACTAGTATAAATAATCCATAAAATTTTGTTTTTAACTACTCCATTATTTTTATTATTTTTTTTATTCACTTATTTTTTGTATTTTATTTTATTTTATTTTATTTTTTTTTTTTTAGAGTTTCAAAATTTTTAATTTTGATCAATGAGCATTTTGAAGAGAGAAATAAACCAACATTCAAGCCCAAAAGAATTGATTAAAATAGTTAAAAAGATAAATAATCTAATTGTAAATATTTTTCTAGCTTTTCTAATTATTTTATAAATTTTATCATTGTCTTCTGGGGTGTGATTGTGAAAAAAAAATTCTTCACTTATTATCTCTCTGTCATTATTTATTTCAATTCAGCGAACATTTCGGAACATATTCTACAATATTGATTTTTTGTGTCATTTTAGAAAAACAAAAAAAAAGTTAATTAACAAATTAATAAAATAAACGAATCTTGTAATTTTAGTATTGTTTTTATTTAATATTTAATATATATTTATATTTATTATTATTATTATTATTTTTAATTGTATAATGTAAAATTCTCATTTCAATAATTATATTCAATATTTCATAAAAAAAACAAAAACAAAAAAAAAACAAATCCGCCATTGATTAATATCATTATTATATTTATGTTCGTATACCATCTTAGTTAGCATTATTTTTTTATGTTCCCAATAAATTAATAAATAAAGAAATAATTCGAAAAATCTTAATTACGTCTTTTTTTAAATAAAAAAAATCTCATTTATCATTGAATCGAATTTGAAGAAAGAATTACATGGTGTTATTTTGGAAGAGAATAATAAAAAGAAATAGCTCAAGAGAAAGAAGAAACAGGTAAGTTTATTCAAAATTTTTATAATTTATTTTAATTATTCTTTAAAATTTTTAACTTAATTTATATTATTAATTTACATTATATCAAAAAAAAAAAACATTATAGAACTTATTATGTATATTATAATACTTATATTATATTATTAATGAACTCTATTTTTAATTTGATCGGACTCGTTGCGGAATACTTTTTTTTCGCAACGAGTTGAATCAAATAGATTTCATTAATATTCGTTGCGGAATACTGTATATATCATCAAAGGTGTAACTTATTAATCACTAATTTTATTTTCTCCTAGTTGAAATATACTTACGTCGAAAATGTTATTGTATTCCAAGGCGCGAGGACGATATAATTATTATCTTATTTAAAAATATAATCAAAAGTTATTTTTAATATAAATTATTTTCTCTTGTATTTATAATATGTTAGTTTTCAAAAAAATTATTTTGAAACCAGAGCTGAAGAAATATTAATTGAGTCTCTCAACTCCGGGTTAATCTCTTGGATGGATTGAATAATTAATATTTAATAACAAAAGTTTTACATTTATTTTTTCCTATTAATTTTTATTATAAAATGAGAGTAATTAACTATCTATCGGTTAATTTTTAAATTATTTCTATCTTTTAGAATAGTTGATAATTTCAAAGAAATGACAAATTATTTTAAGTTCTCACTGTAATATAAAGAAAAAAAATTCGAAAATTTTTCAATATTTTTTTTTTTAATTTCATTAATAGTGATCTTTCAAATTGATTAGTGTTCCGAAAACCTTAATCTTAGATTTAAATGTTTTAAAAATAAATATTTTAACCTGATTTATTAAATTTTTATAAATACTCGATGTATTTTTTATGGATGAAATCAATTAACCAAATAATTTAAAATTGATATACTAGTATATATATACAAATTTGAATTTTTTATATTTATTTTGTTTTAAGTAAATATAAATTATTTCACATCAAATCCAAAAAAATGATTTATATTTTCTTTTTGTAAATCGGAAATACAGAATATTTGAAAAAATATTTTATAA
Source organism: Labia minor (assembly GCA_963082975.1). Classification (NCBI taxonomy): domain Eukaryota; kingdom Metazoa; phylum Arthropoda; class Insecta; order Dermaptera; family Spongiphoridae; genus Labia; species Labia minor. The sequence continues at coordinate 43,658,209 of OY720348.1, read as the reverse complement.
AATTAAAACTTCATGTTATATCCAGTAGTACAGAAAAATATTCTATTACTATATCTTATCTAATTATACTAGCAAAAATTGTATATATATATTTGTATTTTTGAAATATTAAACCGGATTTTTTTGAAATTCACATCATAGATAATATTTATAAAGAAAAATCGATCTGTATTGGTTTCAGCCTCGGGAGAAATTATCTTTATTAGTTTTTTCTTAATTTAAAATAGGAAATTTAAATGACATCAGCAACTACGTCATGCAGCGCTTCCTTAAATACAAAATATTATAAATAAAATAAAATTAAAAAATATTTATTATTTTATATCCACAGATCATACTTTTCTATCTTTCAGAGCATTAATACTTACGTTTAAGGGCTGTATGTTTTATGACTAGTTTTTTTAATTTATGTTCTTTTAAATTATTTGAACGGCGGCTCGGTAAATCAGGTACTTGTATTTAAAAATAGTCATAATTTATTTCTCTCTTTGACTCTAATCAACTCGAAATTTGGTAGCACAACTACACAGATCTCTCACTAGCCTCTCCTCACCGATTCAAGTCACGTATCCTGTCTATCATTCCATCAATTTTTGAAATAAAAAAAAAAATGATGAAGGGTACAATTCATTTTTAATTTATTTTCTTTCAAAAAAAATATTAATAACGATTTATAATCATTATTTTTTTAAAAGTTTTTTTCTCCACCTCCTATCAAATAAGTATAAATGTATTCCAATCAAGTTAATGCCTTCTATTCACAAAAAATTGAATTTTTAATTTTGATTTATAATTATTATCCCATTAAATTATTATTTTGATTATTTTTAATAATAAATCTATTTAAAAATAATTTTAAAAAATTTGATAATATAATTAATTAATTCAATAGATTTTAATTTTTTTTTTTTTTTTTTTAATAAATTTGAAATTTGAAATATGAAATAGGAAATCATTCCAAATTTGTCTCAAATACAATCAGAAATATTCTTTTCGGTTGGTTTTGAACAAAAGATGATGGATTAGCACCCCCATCGAATTTCTTTTTTTTTTTTTATTTTTTGCTTCCATCCCTTTCCTGAAAAGACCCAAGGGGCGTTGGTGGGGGACGGAGGGGACTCATACTCAGGTGAGGCCCCTCCCTGTTGAAGAAGGCGGTCCAGTCTCGGGCCCTCCTTCCGACCAACCAGCTGCCACCACTTCTGCGATTTCTCTATCAAGATAAAACTACCCTCTTTCACTCTCTCTCTCTCTCTCTTTCTCTCTCACTCTTTCTATCTCTTTTTCTCTCTCACTCTTTCTATCTTTTTTTCTCTCTCACACTCTCTCTCTCTCTTTCTCTCCCAGTCTTTCTATCTCTTTCTCTCTCATTTCTCTCTCTCTTTCTCTTTCTCTCTCTTTGTGTCCTCGCATTCTCAATGACGCCTGGTAAGAAAAATCACTCCATTTCCTGTTGGCTAATGCTTTCGTCGGTATTCCCCGCCTCACCCATGTCGGTTTATTGGCTGTTGTTCGTTCTTTTTTTTCTGTTATCTTCGTTACGCTAAACAAGGTTTAAAACCGCATGGTTTTATTATCCTCCCAGACAATTCTTCTGTTATCTTGCGCCATGGAAATTTGTTATGAACCAACCCGCCCGCCAATTAATCCCACGTTTTTCCATCGTATTATTTTTTTTTCTCCTGTTTAGAATTTTCTGATGAAGAGCAACCCTTTTCGTTTGTTTTTTTAACAAAACGACTCACTGACCTTAAAAATCTGGAGTGTCTCCACTCGATTATCTCGCAAATTTGAATTGGATAATCAAGCTTTTTTTTCTTAATTAAAATTTTATTCTATCCGATCATCGGATTTAAGGTTTTTAATATAATTTTCACTGATAACATTTTATTGAAATAAGAAGACTTTGGCTTAATACTATATTTTTATGAGTAGCGCAAATTTATGAAATAGCATTTGTTTTCAAATACTTTTAGCAGCATTTAACTTTTATCATAGTTTTGATAAATACATTTGATTAAATTCATTACCAGGACTCGACGGGGATGTAGCAATGGATGTACCTTACATCTCTTATATGGGATTTTAATAGCAACAAACTTGAAAACCTTAAACTTGAACGTTCTATGAATTAATCTGTATTTGATAATTGATTGATCCCAATCAATTTATTTAATCTAAGTTTATTTGTGTTTCTTTGTAGTGATATAACATAAATTCTTGTTTTATTAAATAATAAATTTTAGCAAAATTAAATATTGAAATTAATTAATATTTTTTATATTAGTGTGGATAATGGTCCATGACGTTGGCCGAGGAGAATAAACTCAGAGTAATTTTTATACTAAATATAGTTAGATTTATAAAATCAATTGGTACTGGAATATGTAATTAGACAAATTGGGGAAAAATCAAACAAAAAAATTCAAGTATTAGGTTACGCAAACGACTTAAATATAATAGGAGATTCGGCAATTGCAATTATAGATAGTGTAGAAAAATTAATCGAAGCAGGAAAAGAGGCGGAGCGGGAAATAAATATTGCTAAGACAAAGTATTTAGTAACAGAGAGGAATTGTATTAACACACAACATCTTAACATACAAGAGATATAGAATTTGAAAATGTAGAAAAATTTAAATACTTAGATTCTGTGATAACGAAAGATAATAATATTCGAGATGAGTTTAAAGCGAGGTTACAATCGGGATGCGCCTGTTATCATACAGTAAAGTGGCTTATCGCGTCAAAATTATTATCAAAGATGATAAAAATTGGAATATAAAAACAATTATTTTGCCTGTTGTATTATATGAGTGTGAGTCATGGTCTATGACCTTAGGAGACGAAAGTAGATTTAGAGTATTTGAAAATAGGATTCTTCGCAGCATTTATGGGCCAAAGAAAGATCAGGTCACCGGAGAATGACGGAGACTGCATAACGAGAAATTGCTTGACCTCTATGCATCTCCAGACATAGTTAGGGTTATAAAATCGAGAAGACTGGGATGGGCAGGGCATGTGGCTAGAATGGGAGAGGAAAGAATGGCGAAAAATATATTGGTGGAGAGATGGAGAGACCGATTGGGAAACGTCCGCCTGGAAGACCAAGGACGCGGTGGGTGGGCAATATAGGAAGGGACGTTAGAAAGATGGGAGAGGGTATGGTTTGGATGGTTGTGGTTCAGGATAGGGAGTTAGATAGATAGATTATAAAATCAACGCGATTACGATCGGCAACATAAGTAGCTCAAATGGATGAAGAAAGGTTAATGAGAGATTTATTCAAAGGAAAAGACAGGTATAGTTAACATAATATCTGGTTATAAATGAAAAAGAGTTAGGGGAGGATAGAACTTGGATGGAGGTGGCTCAACATAGATACTGTAATGTGATTGCTGCGACTATGATTATTCCAATTCAATAGAAAGATTTATTTTGCTTTTGTAAATTATTATTTGCTTTTATTCAATTTTGTATAAAGTTGTTATAAGCTTAGAAACGAAAAAACTATATCGAACATCTACTAGTTGAGTGAGTGTTGTTTGAAACGAGGAGGGAAGGAGAGTCCAGTTGATTACGGGTTATGTTAAGTTCAAGAACTAATCAGAGAAAATGTTAGTAAAGTCAGGTACTTTTGCTACTCTCAACTGAAAATAGTACCCGGCGTGGAAAGAGTTTTTAGTTTTGGTACGAATGCCCATCCCCCATATATATACGGATCCTCTCAACCTTTATCTTGATTTTCTTTATCTGAGGCGCTACTTTTTATTAAGAAGTTTAGCAATTTTGATCCCGGAGGCTGGATGGACTTCTCATAAACCCCAGCAAGGGAAATAAATAAATATATATATAAGGCGAATTCTGCTTTGAGTAATTACGCTAAGAAACATTATAAAAACAATTTTTGTTCGGATAATTTACAGATAATGAAAGGACATATCAGAAATACTAAAAATAAAAAGATATAATTGCATGTATTAGATATAATATATATAGTAGTTATAATATTGTTAGAAATTTTCATTCTATTTACCCCTCCCCCCCCAAAAAAAAAAATTTGTCAAGCAATCTCGATTAAATAATTATAATTAAAAATTTCTTTGGTTCTTTTTTTAAAGACCTGAAAGTGTATTTGAAATCTTGCTTATGATGTCAAATCGGTTGCATTATTTATAGGCGTTTTTCTAATTTGCAGAAAATATTTTTTTATTATACTTGAATACCATTCTATTCCATAGAATTATGGTGTCGTAATATCATATACCACTCACGAAGTAAAAATAAATTGTCTGATTCTTGCAAAACATTGTAAAAGAAAAAAAAATGGTGTGTTTAAACAAAAACAGAGATTATTTTAAAGATTACCTCATGAACTTATGTTCAAGTTTAAAATTCCCCTTGTCAGTAGATGCTTCTACATTTTTTAGATCAAGTGATGATGAGACCATATTCGTCATCCCATGGAATTCTTTTGATTCGATAAAAATTAGAATGGTATGGGACAATTTTTATATGAAAATTTTTGAAAAATGTTTCAAATAATCTACTATTCTGGTTATCATAAATTAATAAAATAAAAAAATATACGATCTATTGAAAGTGCTTGAAGATGGCGTGTAGAATGGCCTCACTTCGACCTCTCGTTTCAGTAAATCATTCTCTCTATTTAAAATAATATTTCAATAAATATATTTGAAGAAAATGAAATTTTATAGATGATTTTTAATATCAGGCCAGAGATAGTATTGGGATTACGAAAATTTTCGATGTGGAGATTTTTATGTTTTTATACGTTTTGAAGGTCCCTGAGTCATTTTTACTAAGGTTGAGAAAAATGTCTGTGTGTATGTAGAAAAGATTACGCAACAACGGTTTAAGTTAGAATAATGAAATTTGGTACAAAGGCATGATTCAAAATTCGTAGTTTTCTATCAACATTTGAAAAATGTAACTCATTCGGAAGAGGACCATTACCTACCATGTTTTCATTTTCTTTCCTCTAAACTGACATTTATTGTTAAAAATAAAGATATATGTTTGATAGTTTTTCATATGATTAAAAATTGTATAAAACTGCTATTTATATAATTTCAACTTGATTGTACCGGAATTAATTTTTTAACACGTTGACTAGTAATCACGCGCCAGCATGTGATGTCAGCAAAATGCCAAACACGCGCTGGTTTAATAAATATTATTTATTAATTTTAATTTATAATTTAATTTTAATTAAATTTAATTTATAAATATAATATATGTTATTTAATCCAAATCAAATTTGCGAGATAGTCAAGTGGAGACACTCCATATTTTTTAATGATAAAATAATTTTCATTTAATTTTTAATAAAATTGAATTAATGTGATCTTAAATCGAATTTATATAACAAATTTAAGTTTCATTCTTTTCAAAGATTTTAATGAAAAATTAATAAAATTAAATATAAATATATAATTAATAAAAATAAATATATCAATAATAAATTATAAAATGTATTTTCTTTTAATATTTATTGAATTAATTAAATTCACTATTTAAATTAAAAAAAATAAATAATAAACCAATAAAATAAAAATAAACCAATTTTCAATTCATTAATGATAAGCGAATGATTGAGGGATGATTTCGGTGGGGAGGCCGGTCAACGTCTTCCCCACCTCACTGAATGCGCTCGAAGTACACCGGCCGGCTGGCAGGCATGGTGGGAGGACAGGTGAGGACAGGCGGCGGAGAGAAAGAAGAGGGGTCGAGCGGGGACAAGCGGAAACCCTCTCTTCGGCTATTTATTATAAATAAAAATCATATCTATATATATAAAAAAAGGTTTTTGTCTGCACATTGCTCAGAATTTAAAAATTTTTGCATATCTTCGCGTTTCATGACCTCTAGAATCCAAAAGTGACTTTAGAATTTTTCACGTCTGTCTGTCTGTCTGTCTGTCTGTCTGTCTGTCTGTCTGTCTGTCCGGAAAATTACTATTTTATAGACTCAGAATTGGCTGAACCGATTTCTTTGAAATTACATCACAATATTCTTATATACCTCTAGAGTAACATAGGCTATAAATTTTATTAATATCTTATCAATAACCGCAGAAATTAATTTTTTAAAGTTTATATAATTCTCCGTGTTGTTCATTCAAGAGCAGCTCGCGGCTCACTGTCGGCCTAGCGGAATCATTTCAAACAATGAATTATCATAGAGATTCCCAATCGAAGAATTATTATAATATTTCCCTTTTTATTTTAAATTCTAATATACAAATATCAATTCAATTAAATAATTTATTCTAAAAGTTCTCAATTTAATTAAAATATTTATTAGATCATATTTTTATCTTAAATTATTTTTTATTTAATTGAATATTTCTTCTTTTCTATCTATATATATAAAAAAAGGTTTTTGTCTGCACATTGCTCAGAATTTAAAAATTTTTGCATATCTTCGCGTTTCATGACCTCTAGAATCCAAAAGTGACTTTAGAATTTTTCACGTCTGTCTGTCTGTCTGTCTGTCTGTCTGTCTGTCTGTCTGTCTGTCTGTCTGTCTGTCTGTCTGTCTGTCTGTCCGGAAAATTACTATTTTATAGACTCAGAATTGGCTGAACCGATTTCTTTGAAATTACATCACAATATTCTTATATACCTCTAGAGTAACATAGGCTATAAATTTTATTAATATCTTATCAATAACCGCAGAAATTAATTTTTTAAAGTTTATATAATTCTCCGTGTTGTTCATTCAAGAGCAGCTCGCGGCTCACTGTCGGCCTAGCGGAATCATTTCAAACAATGAATTATCATAGAGATTCCCAATCGAAGAATTATTATAATATTTCCCTTTTTATTTTAAATTCTAATATACAAATATCAATTCAATTAAATAATTTATTCTAAAAGTTCTCAATTTAATTAAAATATTTATTAGATCATATTTTTATCTTAAATTATTTTTTATTTAATTGAATATTTCTTCTTTTCTATAATATATATATAATAATATATAAATTTTATCATTGAATAATAAAAAAAAATATTATTTAACCTGAATTAAAATGACTGAATTATATTATCTTTGTTTTTTATTTTAATTTAATTACTCTATTATTAATTACTAAATATATATATATATTATATAAAAATTAAAATATGATGATATAAAGTTGTTTTAAATTTTTGACATTTTTAAATTGGGTATATTTTTTAAATTTATTAAAATGTCTTTTTTATTTATTATGTTTAAAAGATTCATTTTTATTATGTGATATTAATAAAAAATAACGATGCTCTGTGCAAGTCGAATCATGTTGCACATAATTAAATAACAATTGCCAAACAAAGAATATAATATTTTTTTAAATTCTTATATTTAAATATCATTTCAATTAAATAATTTATTCTAAAAGGTCTCATTTTAATGCAATTTATAATTTTCTTCTAATTCAGATTTAGGACAAATCGTACAACATTATATCAAATCTCGCTAAGAACATTCAATATTTTTGTACACAAAATATTCAGAGTATTGGCTAAGCGTATCACTCACAATCAGTTTATATTGAAATTTATATAAATTAACAAAGTAAAAATTTTTATTTGTTTAAATTTTATTATAATGAATCAAAAAAAATTAAATATATAGATCACATGATTAAGAGAAGCAAAAAACTTAACAGAAAATAACTGTTGGATGGAGGTCGGACATGACAGAAACTGTAAGCGAAATCTTCATATTGCGACGAATAATTTTCAAATCCCTTAGCACCACAGAATTTAAGTTTCTTTTAAGGAAAATAACTATGATCTAAAAAAATTAATAAATGAACTTAATAATAAAAAAACAAATAAATCAATTAATTTAAATTAATACTATTAATGAATGTATATATTGATAATTTATCTATAGTTTTATACCGTTAATTTTTATAAATTGTCTCAAGTCTCTATTTTTGCATTTTCTCAAGTTTCATTATAATTAAAAATATTCAATAATAATCTAGCAATGAAAATAAAATACCAAAATGTAATGATCAAGAAATATTATACTCTATTATAACATATACAATACTTATAAACTATAGGCGGAGGAAATATTAGGAGATATCATTGCGGGTTCAGGCCAAATCGACCAACATTAATTAAGATATTTTCATTATGACAGATATTAGGAACAAAACCGCGAATTCAATATTTCTGTTCACTAATTATTTGTAGACTTTAGTAAAACATACGCATAACTCAATAGATCCGGATAAACTTTTTCAAATTTTCAATCTTCAAATTTCTCTTGAAGGTAGTAAAGAAAGAATAAGATGCGGAAATCAATTGTAAAATATTAGGTTACTCAGACGACTTAAATATAATAGGAGATTCGGCAATTGCAATTACAGATAGCGAGGAAAATTTAATGGAGGTTTGAAATTAATAGTGATAAGAAAAAATATTTAGTAACAAAGAGGAAGAGTATTAACATACAAAATCTTAAGATGCAAAATGTAGAATTTGAATATGTAGAAAAATTGAATGTAATCACGAAGGATAATAATATTTGAGAAGAATTTAAATCGGGGTTGCAATCGGGAAACGCCTGTTATCTGCAATAAAGAGGCTTATCTCTTCAAAATTATTATCAAAGGGAATATATAAAAAGTTTATTTTGCCTGTTGCATTATATGGGTGGGAGGCATGGTCTATGACCCTTGGAGATGAGAGTAGATTCAGAGTATTTGAGAATAGGATTCTTCCCTGCATTTATTGGCCAAAGAAAGATGAGGTCACCGGGGAATGGGGGAGACAGCATAACAAGAAATTGCATGGTCTCTCTGCATCTTCAGAAATAGTTAGGGTTATAAAAGGGAAAAAGCTGCGATAGGCAGGGCACGTGGCAAGAATGGGAGAGGAAAAAGATATTGGTGGGAAGACCGATTGGAAAACGTCCGCTTGGAAAACCAATGACGCGTAGGAAGGGACGTAAGAGAGATGGAATAAGGGCTCAGGATAGGGACACTTGGAGAAATGTGGTTGTTGCGGCTAAGAACTTTAGAGTATCTTTGAGCCACATAGGTAGATAGATATAACATATACAATAATAATATATATAATTAATATAGTGATTAAATTAAAATATATTTTTTAAATAAGAACACAAAAAGAAATGAATGTTTTATGTAATATACTGAGTGAAACAAAATGGATGAAAACCTTTTAATACTTTCAACCACCAAATACTATGTACAACTCGGGGGTACAGGGGGCGGAGCCCCCGTCTAGGTGTGAAGAGCGCCGAAGGCGCTCTGAGCAGCTAGTATTATATAAAAATTAAAATATGATGATATAAAGTTGTTTTATATTTTTGACATTTTTAAATTGGGTATATTTTTTAAATTTATTAAAATGTCTTTTTTATTTATTATGTTTAAAAGATTCATTTTTATTATGTGATATTAATAAAAAATAACGATGCTCTGTGCAAGTCGAATCATGTTGCACATAATTAAATAACAATTGCCAAACAAAGAATATAATATTTTTTTAAATTCAGAAAAAAATAGAATATATAGACTATTCGAATATAATTTAAAACTCTTTCTCTCCTTCTATTTTAAATTAAAAAAACGGAGTTTTAAGAAATTTAGATGCCATATGCAACATGGGTGGGTAAATGAATTGGGCTGGAAGAGGAGGCAATTTATAATTTTCTTCTAATTCAGATTTAGGACAAATCGTACAACATTATATCAAATCTCGCTAAGAACATTCAATATTTTTGTACACAAAATATTCAGAGTATTGGCTAAGCGTATCACTCACAATCAGTTTATATTGAAATTTATATAAATTAACAAAGTAAAAATTTTTATTTGTTTAAATTTTATTATAATGAATCAAAAAAAATTAAATATATAGATCACATGATTAAGAGAAGCAAAAAACTTAACAGAAAATAACTGTTGGATGGAGGTCGGACATGACAGAAACTGTAAGCGAAATCTTCATATTGCGACGAATAATTTTCAAATCCCCTAGCACCACAGAATTTAAGTTTCTTTTAAGGAAAATAACTATGATCTAAAAAAATTAATAAATGAATTTAATAATAAAAAAAAACAAATAAATCAATTAATTTAAATTAATACTATTAATGAATGTATATATTGGTCATTTATCTATAGTTTTATACCGTTAATTTTTATAAATTGTCTCAAGTCTCTATTTTTGCATTTTCTCAAGTTTCATTATAATTAAAAATATTCAATAATAATCTAGCAATGAAAATAAAATACCAAAATGTAATGATCAAGAAATATTATACTCTATTTCACTATTATAACATAGAAAATACTTAAGAACCATAGGCGGAGGAAATATTAGGAGATATCATTGCGGGTTCAGGCCAAATCGACCAACATTAATTAAGATATTTTCATTATGACAGATATTAGGAAAAAAACCGCGAATTCAATATTTCTGTTCACTAATTATTTGTAGACTTTAGTAAAACATACGCATGACTCAATAGATCCGGATAAACTTTTTCAAATTTTCAATCTTCAAATTTCTCTTGAAGGTAGTAAAGAAAGAATAAGATGCGGAAATCAATTGTAAAATATTAGGTTACTCAGACGACTTAAATATAATAGGAGATTCGGCAATTGCAATTACAGATAGCGAGGAAAATTTAATGGAGGTTTGAAATTAATAGTGATAAGAAAAAATATTTAGTAACAAAGAGGAAGAGAATTAACATACAAAATCTTAAGATACAAAATGTAGAATTTGAATATGTATAAAAATTGAATGTAATCACGAAGGATAATAATATTTGAGAAGAATTTAAATCGGGGTTGCAATCGGGAAACGCCTGTTATCTGCAATAAAGAGGCTTATCTCTTCAAAATTATTATCAAAGGGAATATATAAAAAGATTATTTTGCCTGTTGCATTATATGGGTGGGAGGCATGGTCTATGACCCTTGGAGATGAGAGTAGATTCAGAGTATTTGAGAATAGGATTCTTCCCTGCATTTATTGGCCAAAGAAAGATGAGGTCACCGGGTATGAGGGAGACTGTATAACAAGAAATTGCATGGCCTCTCTGCATCTTCAGAAATAGTTAGGGTTATAAAAGGGAAAAAGCTGCGATAGGCAGGGCACGTGGCTAGAATGGGAGAGGAAAAAGATATTGGTGGGAAGACCGATTGGAAAACGTCCGCTTGGAAAACCAATGACGCGTAGGAAGGGACGTAAGAGAGATGGAATAAGGGCTCAGGATAGGGACACTTGGAGAAATGTGGTTGTTGCGGCTAAGAACTTTAGAGTATCTTTGAGCCACATAGGTAGATAGATATAACATAAACAATAATAATATATATAATTAATATAGTGATTAAATTAAAATATATTTTTTAAATAAGAACACAAAAAGAAATGAATGTTTTATGTAATATACTGATTGAAACAAAATGGATGAAAACCTTTTAATACTTT